>CM023542.1:46689193-47289193 GCA_013350335.1 Chimonanthus salicifolius | reverse complement strand
TTAATAGGTTTTTAAAAGGATCAACCATGGTACGATGGAAACAAAGGACCATGGGTTCGGCCATGTGTATGGCCGAACCCCATGAACCATTTTAATGGGTCATACATGGACTTATCATATCTAAATGAATGAAATGTTTAGCCATGGATAGAATAATGGCAAAGTTGTAAATATGGGTAAAAATGAAAGATCATGGGTTCGGCCATAGTGTATGGCCGAACCCCATGAGGAATGTTTTTATGGACTTTGGTGGTTACCAATGTTAGATGATTAATTTATAAGTGAATTAGATTAATGAATCAAGATGACATGATCTTGGATTTAATTTATACGATCAAAGGATTATGAAGAGAGACCAAAATCAAGTGACTGAGGTTCAGCCATGTTGTATGGCCGAACCCCACTAAGGTGTATTTTGTGGACTAAGGGTTAAGTGATTAACTAAGTAGTGATTGAGTAATAAATCAAAGGAGGGACTAAAACCAAGTGAGTGAGGTTCGGCCATGATGTATGGTCGAACCCCACAAGGTTGTGGTTATGGACTTAGATATATTTGTAAAACAAATGGAACATGGGATTGATTGATTGGCATATTATAAGGTAACGGGACCTCACAAGGGGTGTACGATCGTGAACGGTTTCCGGACAAAAATGCAAGGACACTTTAGTGGTCTTTGGTAGGATTCTACCTCTTTGAAACCATGGGTTATGTATGATGGTTTTCAATTCTCTTATTTTGATGAGTTATGTTGTAAAAATGATATGTTTCAAATATGGAGTTCTTATGCTATGATTTATATTATCACATAGCATGTGTTCGCTACATCTCATGCATGGCATGGGAGGGATGTTTGTAACCGGAGGCCACGCTCCGTCAGGGCGTCCGTAAGGCATTTGTGGGAAGACCTTGATGTGCATTAACCATCAAGAAGTAACCGGAGAACACAATCCGTCGGAGCATCCGTAAGGCAACTGTGGGGATACCTTGATGAGGAGAATTCCATCAAGAGGATACATGTGTTTGTGATGGGTGGGACTCATTGCATAAGACACCATGGCATGGCATTGTTTTACATGGTTTTATTTATATGTTATCTATATGATTTTGTACTAACCATGTGTTAACCCTACTGGGTGCGTTGTCTAATGCCCTACTTCTACCCTAGTGGATGACACAGGAAATGAAGGGAATGATGAGCGTGATCGGAGCCAAGCATAGGAGCTTGGATGTGTTTAATTTATATTTTGATTAAGTTACTCATAGACTATGTAATTTGAGTAGCTAGCATTTGGGCATGTAATAACTTAGATATTTTGCTATGGTTTGAATGGTTTATTTTGGATATTCAAGTTAAGATAATCATTGTTAAATGACGGACTACTTTGCTATCTAAAAATGAAATAGAATTAGGTTCTATTATAATTCCGCAGTTATGTTTTATTTCGCAAGTTAACTTATTGCGTGTGAACCGTATTCATGACTTAGTCCATGCACACGTATGGTTGGCCAGTTAAGGGTCGGGCTTTAGAAGCTCGGACTTAGCTCGCGCCGTGACGTCCCACTCTTTATCACTCTTTTTAAAAAAAAAATAGACTCTGATTTTCGGGAAGCGAGTGAAAAAGGGCAGGGCGTTACAATGTTAGCCATCTGACGTGCCAAAGTGGCAACTGCTCTCATAGGTCAACCATCTCCACCTGTCTGTCGCCCTGTTGAATGTTACTAGTCTAATTTAGTTTATGGTTGTTGTTAGGAGTGACGTCACCATTCTTGCCCATGTTATGCCTGGTATTGTTGAGACATGAAAAATGACTATTTTACCCCTAATTATTGGACTAGTTAGTCTTCAATTTTGTATATATTAGGTACATTTAATGTTGTTTGTTAGTTTCGTAGATAAATTTGGAAAATACAGGAAATCAATCAAAACCAATGGAAAATTGCAAGATTTGTGCTTAAATTGGAAGATCCAGGATTTTTAATAATTAATTTCAGACTACTTTAGGATTTTAATTATAAATTGATTAATCTGGATCCAATTATGAGAGTCTAGATTAATTCAATATTTTTAGATTTTAAGTGGTGAGTTAATTATTTTAATTCTAGAGAGAGAAACTGCAAGTCAAGAGGCCAGAGTCTGAATTTCAAATACACTGGCTAGAAATCCATTTCAAATGTGCCAGGCCAATGTGCAATTCAAAGTCCAGCAGGTCAAAGTTCAAGTTCATGTGTTCAAGTCCACTTGAGGCCCAAATGTCCAAACCTGTGATCCATTTATCCTATGTTTGAATTTCACTGTCCACACGCCCCTCTCAAGCTTTCTCCATGCACATAACATATCCACCCTCCATTTAGTCATATTTTTATCCAAACCATTCATTGCATACATAAAATTAGGTAAGCCCTAGAGTCACCTTTCTTAATCCATTGCATACACATTTCATATTAGATCTAGGCCATCCATTTCATCTTCCATCTAGATTAACCTTTAAATCACAACCCTCCATGCATAATCTCATCATTTATAAAATTCATCTTAACAATTTATCTTTAGAACCATTAGATTTAGAACCCAATTAATCTAAGACATCCATCTAAAGCCTCCATAAAACCCTAGGATTAATTTAACTTGGATCCCAAGCAAACAAAACCTCATCCATGCGAATTTGCCAAGTCACCTCCACCTCACACGATTTTATCAATTCTCATACACTCCATGCGATTTTCACACATCCATACCCTAGCCACATCATCTCTCATTCATCCAACCATTCATTCACCTTAACTTTAGATCTCATCCATTCATATCATGCATTGCATTAAAACCCTAATCCCATATGTCAAATTCGCGCATACCCAATCCAATCCCTACATATTCAAATTCCATACTTGCACTCCAAGTCAACTTGATCCCGAAGCCATCATTTGACCAAGCCTTTGTAAAACCTAATCTCTTTCATCTTTAAATCCCATTCATCGATAGTTCATGAGATTTAATCCAAGCCTTTCAATCATCACTTAAACCAAAATTAAATCTTAGCCATCCATTTTAACCTGAGGCCTATAAATAAAGCACTGCACCATAGCCAAAATCAAATTGGGTCATGAGCTGAAGAACACATTGGATTTGAGAACTGAGAAGACAAGAGAGAAGCTAAATTCGAATGTTGCAAAGATATTATTTTGTAAATTTTATTTTTTAATCTCTGTCTTTGATATACTCACACAACAAGTAGCACACACTACATATCAACCATTATGAGGTAGCAAGAAAGTATCCATGCATGGTCCCACGTGTCACACACACGACCACCGTGCGGACCATCCAACATGTAACCGACATGACCTACAACTGCCCTACCTCTAGGGCCATCACCTCTTCAGAGGTCCACACACCCACCCTACAGGTCGGTACCATGAGTCGTGAATGACCATACAAACTGTCCTCCACTGTGCTAATAACCACGGGAGTTGTCCTCCACCGTGCAAGTAACCATGGGAGGTAACCTCTACCATGTTAATAACCACGGGACCTTTCCTTCACCGTGCAAGCAACCACGAGAGCTGTCCTCCACCGTGCAAGCAACCACGGGAGCTGTGCTCCACCGCGCAAGCAACCATGAGAGCTAACCTCCACCGTGCTAATAACCACGGGAGTTGTCCTCCACCGTACAAGTGACCACGTACTTGGGTACCGTGACTGTGGCAGCACCTGAGACTACCTTGGGTGAGCCAATAGTCACCTAACAACTCCCCTGATGCCAACACAACTATCCCTCAACCTGTCCCTCCTAGGACTCTTGGGCACCACGCCCCTCTCATAGGCATGTCCGAGGAACACAAAATAAACCTAACTGCCTAATCCGTACTGGGGAGTACACCCACTCATATTCAACCACCAGGTGGTTAATTGTCCAACCACGCGTGCACTGTGTGATCTTGCACAAGACCACAACATCAACTACCCGACCAACTAGGGGAGTCTCTATATCCTGATGTAGCCTAGTATGCCCCACTAGCAACCCACAATTACTAGCCACGTGTGCACACAATTGGTAATAAACATGTTATCAAAGAAGTAGTAGTAAAACATAATTAAGCATGTGCATAATTATTTGTAGCAGATGAACATATATTGGCACTCGAGTATGTTATCAGACAATCATTATTAAACAACGCAACATAGTTAAACAGAAATAATGTCGCATTCATTTATCACATTCACAATGTCACTTAACACGTGTATGCATGAGTGGTCCCCCTTTCCACATGATCATCAAAACGGTTCCCTTACCGAGTGGCTTATAACGTTTGAGGGTTCCCACTCCGCATACTTCGTGTCCACATAACTAGATGAGGATTATGCAGAAATGTATATGCTAAACAGTGTGATAGTTTCCTCACTTGTGTGAGTTTTGAAATCAACTACGGGCAAGCGGGTCCACTAGGTTGAAGGGGCCTCGATCTGTTGGAACAATAATACGAGGATAAGTAACTGGATAAATTGGAAATTAAGTTTGGGTTCAAAATGGTCCTAAAAATGGGTCGGGCTCAAACCGGGCCGAATTGGGCCCGAAATTGGGTCGGGCCGGACTAAGGGATGGGTTGAACAGGGTTGGACCGAACTAGATCTAGCCAACTGGGCACGACCTAAGGCTGGGTTGAACCAGATCTAGCCAACTGGGCCAGACCCAAGGCTAGGCCGAACAGGGTTAGGCCTAACCAGATCTGGTCAACTCGGCCAGATCCAAAGCTGGGCCGAACAGATTTGGGCCGAACTAGAAGGGGCCAAAAAAAAATTGAGCTTGGTTCTGAGACCTAACTGAGTCGACTCAGCTGTTTAGCCAGGTTGACTCGGTAACACAATCGAAGGAAAGGAGAGGAAAAAGAAGGAAAAAAGAGGAAAAAGGAGGAAGAAAGGGTAAAAAGGGGAAAACTGAGTAAAATTAGAGAAATCAGGGAAAAAAGGAAAGAAAACAAGGAAAGGGGAGGAAAAGGGAAACAAGAAAAGAAAAGAGAACCTGAGAAGAGAAGATAAGGGAAGAGAATGGAGTACCTGGATCTGGTTGGACGGTGGGATTAGGCGGGGCTCGGTTTCAAAGAACGAGGCTGTAACACCCTGGATTTTCAAGCTATGGATATATATGGAAATTGTCCATTTAATTTATGAATTAATGGATATGGACCTTTGATGGGTAAGGTGTTGGGTCAGTTGCCCAATTAAGACTAAACGGATGGTGGACATGATTCAATTGAATTAAATGGGTGAGATGTATTTAATTGGGTCAAAATTGGTAATTGGGTTAAAATGCCCAATTGGGACCCAATGGGTCGTGGTTGACTTGGTTGACCACCAAGTGAGTTCAAGCTTAATTAAATTGGGCTGAGTTAAGTTGAAATGGAATCATGTGATTGAATTGATTTTTAAGTAAATTAAAAGAGTTGAATTAAAGAAGTGAGTTGAGTTGATTGGAAGCCAGTGGGACATTAATCTCAAGTGAGTGGAGTGGGAAGGTGGAGAGGTGCATCCCACCAAAACCAAGTCAAGGTTACACGTTGAAGGTGTGGGAGTTTCATCTCATGGGATGAAACTCCAAAGGCTCATTGATGAGGAGATGAAAGGGTTTTGGGGATACACAATTCAAACCCATAGCACACGTTGGAGTCATGGGAGCTTCATCTCATGGATGAAACCCCCAAATGGGTCATTAATGGGAGGGGACGGCTTTGTTGTTACACAAGGTAACCAAGGGGTAAACGGTTGAGAGTTTCATCTCACGGATGAAACCCCCAAATGAATCACTAATGGAGGTGGACGGTTTTGTGGTCTAAAGTCAAGACTACACCTTGGAGACATGGGCGTTTCATCTCATGGATGAAACCCCCAAATGAACCATTAATGGGAGGAGAAAGGTTGTGGAGGTTACACAAAGGCATACCCATAGCACCGTTGGAGACATGGGAGTTTCATCTCAAGGATGAAGCCCCCAATGTAAGTATCAATGAGAAGGTAATGAGTTATGGGAGTTACAAAAGGGCTTTACAAAAAGGCACCACCCTTGGCCGATCACCCTCATTTGAACAAAACAAGTTTTGGTCTTCATCTCACTCTCTCCCTCTTTCAAGGCCGATCACTCTCTTGGACAAAGGAGAAAAGACTTAAGAGTTTCTATCTCAAGCCTCTCTCTCTCTCTCAAACCCACACTCTTGGCCGAACCCTCTTCCTGAAGTTTCATCTCAAGACCTCTCAAGTTCACACACTCGGCCAAGGATCAAGGAGGAAGAAAAGGCTAAGGAAGAGGAAGATCAAAGGAACAAGAAGGAGAGAAGAAAACAGGAGGAGTCGTGGAACCGGTAAGTACTTAATAGAATTTTGATTAAGTAAGATTGTCAAGGAAAGTGGTCCGGCCATTTCATAGCCGAACCCTAGTCTTATTATGGCAAAGGACCTCTTGCATGGACCCTATAAGGATTATGATTATTGATCATGGGCTGGCCTTGCATGACCAAACCCTAAGGTTAATATGCATGGACCACCAAGAACAAAAAGGGGTGGATGAGGTTCGGCCATGATGTATGGTCGAACCCCATCAAAGAATATAAATCTTGGTATATGATTTAAAAAGGAATTAATGAATCAACATGGCCGAACCCCATGGGAGTTTGTTGGTAATTGTAAATGGTTTTTGAAGGATGAAAACCATGGAAGGACATTAGTTAATTTTAATGGATTTGAAACATGAAAATCATAGATGTATGTTTATGATTTGTAAAAAGTTTAAAATGGAAGTTATGTTGATGGACTTTGGGATTGTAAAGGATGACCTAAGGTTATGATTAAATTTCCCATGGAGGGACTTGTCTTAGGGATTAAAGATTGTAAATAATTAAAGGAGAAGATGGGAAAATGAGACATCATGGGTTCGGCCATGGTGTATGGCCGAACCTCACGAACCATTTTTAAAGGACCATAAGGTTCGGCCATGGTGTATGGCCGAACCCCATGGATCATGTGCTTGGATTAAGGAACTATGTATGATCATTTTTGGAACATAAGCCTTAAGTAAATAAGCAAGGTAAATAGCCATGGATGGAATAATGGCAAGGATGTAAATAAGTGAAAATAATGGACCATGGGTTCGGCCATGGTGTATGGCCGAACCCCATGGGAAATGTTTGGTGGACTTAGGATTTTATGTATGTTAGATGATGAATTTATGTATGATTAGATTAATGAATTAAAGGTGATATGATCATGGACTTAATTTAAAAGATCAAGGGATTCAAAAGAGGGACCAAATTCAAATGGGTGAGGTTCGGCCATGGTGTATGGCTGAACTCCACTAAGGTTGGTGTATGGATTTATGTTTAAATTGGAAACCAAATGGGACTTTAGTTTGATTGGTTGGCATGTTATAAGGTAACGGGACTTCACAAGGGGTGTACAATCGTGAACGGTTTCCAGACGAAAGTGCAAGGACACTTTAGTGGTCTTTTGGTAGGGTTCTACCTCTTTGAAACCATGGGACATGTAATATGATTATAATTCATATTTTGATGAGTTATTTTGTAATATGTTTTCAAGTATGGGATTTTAAATGCTATGATTTGTATAATTGCATAGCATGTGGACATTTGCATCTCATGCATGGCATGGGAGGGAGGATATGTAACCGGAGACCACACTCCGTCGGGGCATCCGTAAGGCAACTGTGGGGGTACCTTGATGTGTATTTTCCATCAAGAGGTAACCGGAGGCCACACTCCGTCGGGGCGTCCGAAAGGCCACTGTGGGGATACCTTGATGATTAGTTTTCCATCAAGAGGATACTATGTGTTTGATACCTTGATGAGGAGCTTTCCATCAAGAGGATGTTTTGTATGGCTGATGGGTGGGACTCATGGCATATGGCACCCATGGCATGGCATTGCATCAGCATGATTATGATCTCTATTATCATGCACTGTTGCTGGTTTTATCTGTATGATTGGATCTCTATTATCATACATGATTTTGGATACGATGTTTTATAAGTATGGTATGATATATTATATCTGCATTTTTGGTACTAACCCATGTGTTGACCCTAATTAAAATACCTACTGGGCGCGTTGTCTAACGGCCTACTTCTACTCTAGTTGATGACACAGGGAATGAACGGAACGAGGAACGGGATCGGAGCCAACCAAGGTTAGGAGCGTGGATGATTAAGTTATATTTTGTTTAAGTTATTCATGGACTATGTATTTGAATAGCTAGCATTCGAGATTGTAATAACTTAGATTAGTTGCTATGGTTTGGATGGTTAATAATGGATATTTAATTTAAGGTAATTAACATTAAGTGATGGATGTCCTTGCTATCTAAAAATGGAATAGAATTGTTATTCTGCTATTATTTCCACATATATGATTATTCCACATGTTAACTTGAGTACGTGTGAACCGTTTTAGTGAACTTGGTCCATGCACACGTATGGTTGGCTAGTTTAGGGTCGGGCTTTGGAAGCTCGGACTTAGCCCACGTCGTGACGTCCCGCTCTCTTTCACATTTCTATTTAAAAAAAAAGATAGACTCTGATTTTCGACATAGTGAAAAGGGCGGGGCATTACAGAGGCTTGAAGAAGAGAGGGGATTGCAGAGAGGAAAACGAATCTGGAATGCAGACCACGGTGGGAGGCAACGGTCAGGCGGAGTTGCGGCTGAGAGAGAGGGGCGAGAGAATGAGAATGAGAGAGAGTGCGACGGCGAAAGGGAGGGATAGATGAGAGCTAACGAGAGGAGGGAGGATGGAGAGTAATGAAGTAGCAGGCGCGGCACTGTAGCCTTGGAGGGGTTTATGAAGGGGGAGTTTAGGATTAGGGCTTTGGGGCATTTATTTTTTTTTTTTTAAAAATAAAACCTCAAGCCTTTTAAAAAGATTTGAACCTGATAAAACTCGAATATTGAACGTGGAGGGAGAAAAATGTGCGGTTTGCAAAATGTTTTGGCATGATAATACATTAAATAATTTAGATTACCAAAATGTCCTTCGAGTCTCCAAACTCAAAATCGAACAAACTGGGGCTCACCGCTGAGCCCACACTCACCCCACTACTAGTAGGACCCTAAAATCCCGAAAAATCGGGTCAGGTCGTTACAATCTACCCCCCTTTAAGCAATTTCGTCCTCGAAATTACACAAAAAAAATTATACCTTGATCCTCAAAAAAACCTGGATATCACTTACGAATAGAGGACTCTAGTTCCCATGTAGTCGTTTCTCTTCCTCCACGCTTCCAAATCTCCAAGACCTTAGGAATAGTCTTGCCATAGAGCACCTGCTCTATCCTGTCCTTGATCTGCACAAGACCTTCGTCGAAACTGTCATCCTCTCTAAGGTCCACGTCATCCCAGTTAAGCACATGCGAATGGGTCCGGTTGATACTTTTGAAGCATGGAAACATGGAAAACGTTGTGCACCCTAGCGAGTTGCGGTGGAAGGGTAATCCTGTAAGCTACTTCCCCGACTCTCTCCAACACCTCAAAGGGGCCAATAAACCGCGGTGACAGCTTTCCTTTCCGCCCAAACCTTTGAACTCCGGGATGGGACGAGACTCTGAAGAATACATGATCACCCACGGCGAACTCCAGTGGCCTCCTCTTGCAATCCGCATAACTCTTTTGCCGACTCCAGGCAGTCAACAATCTTTGCCTGATGAGTCTGACTTGCTCGGTGGTCTCTCTAACCATTTCTGGTCCTGCCAAGACAACCTCACTGGTCTCTGTCCAACACAGGGGCGATCTGCACGGTTGACCATACAGTGCCTCATACGGTGTCATCTGAATGATAGACTGGTAACTATTGTTGTAGACAAACTCAACCAGATGCAGGTGATCCTCCCAGCTACCTATATGATCCAGAACACGGGCACAGAGCATATCCTCTAAGATCTGTATGATCCGCTCCGACTGACCATCTGTCTGTCGATTAAAAGCTGTGTTGAAGCATAACTGAGTATGTTATCAGACAATCATTATTAAACAACAAAACATAGTTAAACAGGAATAATGCCGCATACATTTATCACATTCACAATGTCACCTCACACGTATATGCATGATTGGCCCCCCTTTCCACATGATTATCACAACGATTCCCTTGCCGAGTGGCTTATAACGTTTGAGGGGTCTCACTCCGCATACTTCATGTCCACATAACTAGATGAGTATTATACATAAATGTAAATGCTAAACAATGTGATAGTTCACTCACTTGTTTGCGTTTTGAAGTCAACTATGGGCAATCGGGTCCACTTGGTTGAAGGGGGCTTGATCTGTTGGAACAAGAATAAAAGGATAAGAAACTGGATAAAATGGAACAAATTGGGCTGAAAATAGGCCTAAAAATGGGTCCCCAAGGCTGGGCCGAACACGGTTGGGCTGAACCAGATTTGGCCAACTGCGCCAGACCCAAATCTGTGCTGAACAGGGTTGGGCGAACAGGAAGGGCCCAAAAAAAAACTGAGCCTGGTTCTGGGACCCACCTAAGTTAACTCAATAAAGTTGACTCAGTTGTTCAGCTGAGTTGACTCTGCAACCAAATCAAAGGAAATAAGAGGAAAAAGAATGAAAAATGAGGAAAAATGAGGAAGAAAGGGGAAACCGAGTAAAATCCGAGAAATCAGGGAAAAAAATGAAAGAAAACAAGGAAAGGGGAGGAAAAGGGAAATGAGAAAAGAGAAGAGAACCGGAGAAGAGAAGGGAGTACCTGGATCTTGTTGGATGGCGGTATTCGGTTTCAAAGAACGAGGGTTGAAGAAGATAAGGGATTGGAGAGAGGTGAACAGATCTGGACTACAGACCACGGTGTGGGGCGGCGGTCAGGCGAGAGCAGCGACTGAGAGAGAGGGACGAGAGGGAGGGGGAGATAAGAGCTAAGGAGAATGAGAGGGGGTACGGCGGTGAGAGGGAGGGAGAGATAAGAGCTAAGGAGAGGAGGGAGGAATGAGAGAAATGAAGTGTAACGCCCCGCCCTCTCCGAGAATTCAGAGTCTAATTTTTTTTAAAAATAATAAAAAAATAATCACCGGAAGAGAGCGGGCGGCGTCACGACGCGAGTTAAGTTCGGACTTCCAAAGTTCGACCCTTAACTGGCCACCCATGTGTGCATGGACTAAACCCATGAAAGACAAACCACACGTGGAACTAAACAATGTCATGCGGAATAAACTAGACTACTACGGAATTAAACTGATTAGATAGCAAGTACAAGTCATTCTTTTCAGATTACTTACAAAATTAAGATTCATCAAGGCATACACAAACCATAGCAAATAACTACATTATTACATGTCCATAAAAATGTATTCAAATAACAGCAATTATAAATCCACTCCAACACTTAAGCATTTACGCTTGGCTTCCCTCCTGGTAATCAACCTTCTCTTTCCCCTTCCTTGTTCCTGCATTCTCCTCTGAGGATAGAATTAGGGCGTTAGATCAACGTACCCAGTAAGTTTTCCGATCAAGGCTACCACATGGTTAGATTATAAATCATGCATATATCAAATGTATGATTATCAAAAACATATAAAACCATGCTATGTATGTATGCAAATGTAATAAGCCCCACCCCATCACACATACATATAGCCATCACTTGACGTGTCTTATATCAACATATTAATCCTCCTGGCGGGACTCTCATCACCTAAGGAGGCCCCACAGTTGCATCACGGGCATTCCGACGGAGTCTGGGCTCCGGTGTCCATAACCGTCAGATAATCCTCCTGGCGGGACCCTCATCTCCTAAGGAGGCCCCACAGTTGCATCACTTGCATACCGACGGAGTGTGGGCTCCGGTTTCCACAATCATCATCCCATGTCCATGCATGAGATGCCAATTTATATATAAAACATGTAAATAATATCCATCATTCAAAACCAATAAAATAAACATGAGTCTCATAAAAACAAAGATAAAACTGTGGTTACAAGTAGGTAGGAAACCTATTGAAGATTAGCTTCGGTGTTTGTTCTTTCTTAAAGCGTCACTTGCTCACGACTTACACGTCGTTCAACTTCCGTCACCTTGTGATGTAACAGTAAGTAAATCATACTATCAATTAAATGTCCATTCACATCTAAGACCCAAAAACCATCTTGTGGGATTCGGCCATGCCCATGGCCGAACCTCACCCACTTTAATTTGATCTCTTTTAATTTGGATTAACACCATCCAAATAATTTATTGACAACCTCAATCCACAAAATATCACTTGGTGGGGTTCGGCCATACTACATGGCCGAACCACACCATATTGGTTTGAGCCCCTTTTTCAAGTCCTTTGCTCTTTTCCTTCATATTTACAATTATGCCACTAGGCTAAGTCTTGTTAAAACCAATATCTATAACCAAACCACCTTAGTGGGGTTTGGCCATACAACTTGGCCGAACCCTACCAATCCAATTTGGATCTCTTAATCCATTCATAATTGTATCATGCTTAAACTTTAGAACCACTAATTATTTCTATGAAATTGATTCATAACACCATAACCATGGTCCATGATATTCAAGTTTGAAACCCTTTAATTCAACAAAAACAGTCCATATAGCTCACCATCCTTTCCATCCTTATCATGGTTGATCAAATTAATATTAGATCCATAACTAAGCATAGGTGTTTCTTAGAACAAAAGCATGAAACAAACCTTAGCTTCCATCTTGATTTTAATCGAAATCTCCCCTCAAAACAGTCCATGCGGTTCGGCCATACACATGGCCGCACCCAATGGTTCTCTTGATTCAATTAGTCCATCATCTATCCATGATTTAAATCAGCAACTTAACCATAACATTAACATGGTTTAGCCATATATTGGCCGACCAAAAACAGTAAATTTATCTTCATTTAAATCACATAAAAACCCCATGGTAATGTATGGTTTTTATCTCTCAAAACCATCATCATTAACCATAAAATTATCACACCATTTCATGGGGTTCGGCAATACTCATTGGCCGAACCCTATGGCCTTTGATTTGAACCTCTTAAACATTTATCTTATGTCTAATTTAATCATCCAAAACAGTCCATCATTTGCATGGTTTTAACTTACAAAAACCATCAAAATACCAACATCATTTCATGGGGTTCGGCCATCTATCCATTTCATCATTTTATACCCAAGGTTTAGACGCATGATGCATTCGGCCATTCATGACATCCAAATCCATGTTTTAAACCTTTTCAAAACATGCATCACAAGTCTAATTAAACATCTAAAAATAGTCCCTTATTTGCATGATTTTATCTTACAAAAACCATCCAAATAAACCCATTCTTTTCATGGGGTTCGGCCATCCAAATTGGCCGAACCCAATGGTACATTTTTCATCACTTTTATGAAACACCAACCAAGGTCTAACCCTTGATAGGTTCGGCCAACCCATGGCCCAATCATGTTTCATTTATCCCATTTTATTAAACAAAACCCATGGAAATACTTACCAAATTTTCCAAGCTTTTCCTCTTGCCTTCGCTCTTTACTTCCTATCTTTCTTAGCCTCCCTTCCTTTGCTGGTTTATGCTTGATCAATTGGTGAAAACACCACTGTTGGTTCAGCCAAGAGAAAGAGTTTGGAGAGAGGGAGAGAGATGAGGATTCTTAAGATTTTCTTTGTGTGAAAATCGGCCAAATGGGGTGGTCATCCTCTTTTGTAATTCAGCCACTTAACCTCTCAATTTCCCTCATAAATTCTTGATCAATTCAAAGGGTCACTTGGCACAACCAAGACACCCATTGGCACCAGCCAATGCAACCTTTGGCAACCCCATGTAATCTTATCTCATTTAAATCAATTCCATTTAAGACTTTGCATGGAAGCTCACACCACAAGTCCCCAACGTGTGGGACTTGTATTGTGTGGCTTGAGACTCATGCACCTCTTCATCTCCCTTTTAACTCACTGATTTTACAGCCCCTTTGATTTCCATTTTGACTCAACTAACTCAATGGCTTAACTCACCACATTAAATACCATACATTTATTACACTTGAGTCAAACCAACCATTTAATTTAAATGCAACTCATTCCAGCCCAACTCAACCTGATTTGACTCACCATTGAGGTCATTTGAGGGACCACATGGTCAACCGTGGTAAATCTTGGTCTACCCAACCCATTGGGTCCCCATTTAGCTCCTTGACCCGTTTTGACAACATGACCCATTTATGGGCTGTTTTGCCCATTTGCATTTGGTTTTCACGTGTGCATCAAGCCTACCCATTTATGCTCCACTTAATTTCCAATCAATTCAGCTTAACCCCATTAAATTTGTGCTTAGCCAATGGTCTAATAAGTCCATTATGACCCATTGGGTCCAATTGGGTCCTTTGACCCAATTACCCATATTGACCCAAATTGGTGTACATTACCCATCCAATCAAATTTGACATTTATAATGTGCTCATAGAGTCTTAATTTGAGCAATGGGCCCCACTATTTTCTCATTTAACATCATAATTAATAAATTTACCAATCCAGGGGCATTTTCGTAATTATCCATCTTATTGAGAAATTGGGGTGTTACATGAAGCGGCAGGCGTGACACGATAGCTCAGTGCTACAGTGCGGCGCAAGGAGGGGTTTAAGAAGGGAGAGTTTAGGGTTAGGGTTTTGGGGCATTTTTTTTTTTTTACAAAATCAAACGTCAGGCCTTCTAAAAGTATTTGAAACCTGATAAAACTCGAATATTGAACGCCGAGGGAGAAAAACGTGCGGTTTTCAAAATGTTTTGGCATGATAATATATTAAATCAAAATCGAAGTCGAAATCAAACAAAGCGGGGCCCACCGTAGAGCCCACACTCACCCCATTGATACTAAAACCCTAAAATCCCGGAAAATCGGGTCGGGTAGTTACAAGGACAATGTCTGAAATTCAAGATCCCTGGGCTAGGAATCAATTGCAAATAGGCCAAGCTATGCTCCATATGCCAAGCATTGGGCCAAGCTCAAATAATCCATGTGTATTCTCTAAGTGGGCTAGTTTAGTGTCCAAGTCCAAGTCCAGCAAGCCCAAGTTCAAGTCGATGTGCTCAAAGTCCAAGAAGTCCAATGAAGGTCCAGTTGCTCAAATCCAATAGCACCAAAGCCCATATTCGAATTTTACTGTGTAAATCCTAAGTCCACAAGCCCACAGTCTTGTCCATATCCATATCATCCACACCATCCATCAGCCATCCTTTAATCCATGACCATTCATTGCATTCATAAACTTAGGTAAACCCTAGAGCCACCTTTCCTTATCTATATCATACATTCATCATCTTAGATCTAGGCCATCCATTTAATCTATCATCTAGAATAACCACAGAATCTCAACCCTCCATGCATAATCTTACCATTCATAAAATCATCTCATCCATCCATTAGTAAAGTCATTAGATCTTAAACCATTTAATCATAGCCATTCATCTAGATCTAACCCAACTTGCATCCTAAGCAATTCAAACCCTATCCATTCGAATTTGCCTTGTCATCAGCACCTCATCACCAACCGATCCACACTCCACACGATTCTATCAAATCACCTCCACCTCATTCGAATTTGACATTAGGGAAACCCTCCATGTCATCATGCATTCATATAGCCATTCATTCATCTTAGTTTTAATCTCATCCATTCATTGCATATCTCACATAAACCCTAATCCCGTAAGCAAAATTTGCACAAGCCATATCCAATTCCTATCATTTTTCCCTTCCTTGCTTAAACTCCAAACCAACTTAATCCCCAAGACACCAAATTCGTTTGTACCCTATGTAGCCCTAGTATTTTTCATCTTAAATGCCATCCACTCATGTTTAAATGAGATCTAATCTTAGCCTTCCATTCATCATCTAAAATTAGATTAAATCCCCACCATTCATTCAAATCCCAAGCCTATAAATAGATCATTACACCATAGACAAGCTCGAATTTGATCAAGAGCTTGAGGAGATTAAAGATTGGAAATGCACAAGAGACAAAGGAGCCTACACGATTTTTACAAGTGAGCATCTCATATTGTAAATTTATTTTGATTGTCTTTGTTGCATTTTTCCAATGTTTTTACTTTAATTCTTCCATTAAATAAATCAGAGATATTCTTTTAGAACCCTGAAAAATCCAATTTCCGAATTTCTTTTATGATTGTTTGATTTAATTTTAAGTTTGTATTCTTTGTTTAATTAAAAGGACATAATGAAATAGTTAGGATTTAGATTTCATTAGATTCAAATCTAAGGTTCCTTTCGGACAAAATGAAATAGTTAGTTTTTGAATTTAATTGTTTAAATCTAAGGATCTAAGTTCGATTAATTAAATTAAAGTTTATGAATTTTAATTTTAATGAAAGGGATGAATTGATATTTGAATTTTTACATGAATTTCGTATCTAGATCTTTTATTTGTTTACTTACTTTGGGTTATGATTGATCTATTCCAATACCACCTTTAAATTATGTTTTGATTTGTTATTTTAATTATGAATTTATTTCCTTTGATTATTTTATTTTGTTATGTCATTTATTTTACTTGCATGATTTATTTTTGTTGTTCAATTTATTTTTATTGTTTATTTTGTTGTTTATTTGTGTATTTATTTCTTATATTCAATCCACCTTCTCAAGATGTAGTTTAAGATTTAATTAATTGGACTTTAAATTTTGTTTTCTTAAACTTGGATGTGAGATTGTTTATAAATTCTATATTAAAGCCATTACATTATCTTAATTGGTTTTTTAAGTTGGAATCATTGGTTAAGTTTTAGATTTAATTGATGTTTACATTATAGATTTATTTGTTAAATTAGAGTGTTATGAATTTAAAAGCATAATTATAGGAATAGAACTTGATTTCTATGATGGGATTAATTTAAGATCTAAATTTTTCACAACCTACAAAATTCCAATTTCATTTTTTTTTGCTTATATATTGATTGTTCCTTGTGGGATCGACCTATCACTTTTAACGATATACTATTCAATGGTTCGTGCGCTTGGGAGTAATAAATTTAAAATTTTCACAACAGACGTCATCTTGGGGATTGGTTGGTTGTCCTCCCTTTAGGTTACTTTTGACTATTGTTGTAGGCGGGTGACAGGTCTGTTCCTCGCGGTGGATGCATTCGTCAAGCGGCTTACTTACAGTCTGAGCATGGAGGAGTTGTACAGCTTGGTGGCTAACTTTAGTAAAGGGAGAGTTTAGGGGTGGCACATGTTGAGGTGCCTCATGTAGTTCGAGGATTTTCGAATGTCTTTTCGGAGAAATTCCTTGGATTGTCACTACGTTAGGAGATAGAGTTTGTTGTGGATTTGCTTCTTCAATTACTTATTATAGGACGACACCAGCAGAGGTGTTAGAGTTGGAGAGTTCGCTTAGTCAGTTGGAGTTTTTGGCTACAATTGACCCAGCGCCCTCCTTAGATCGCACCGGCCTTGTTGACCAAGAAAGGGATGGCTCAATGAGTCTGTGCATTGATTATCGGCAGACTAGTAGAGTCTCTGTAAAGAGCAATAATCTATTGTTGAGGATTGACAATATGTGTTAGTGCCCCGGCTTTACTGAGTCCCTATTTGTCAATTCCATGACTAGGGAAGAAGCATTTGCTAAGAAGCTTGAAGACTCAAGATGATCAAGAATGAAGATCATACTCTACCAGGTTCAAAGCTCATCATCATGGCAATCACAAAAACAAATATTTGGCCATAGATCACTTTAGGTGGTACACACACCTTAGAGAGGACCATTCCTAGTTTAGTTGAACAAATGGTAAAACCATAAGTAAGCCTAGAGAGGAAGTTGGATAGTGAATTGGAACCCAACTTCAAAATATGTAATTGGTCTCACTGTTAGCTCGACCAGTCGTACTCAATGACCCCTCGGTGGAGACAGGATCGACCCATCGTAATTAATGACTGGTCGGCCGGATTGACAGAGGTTCTGGATCAAATAACTATCATTATGGGAAAGACTCTGACCGAAAGTCTCGTATGCATGGATCCCTCGATGATCAACTTAAACGACCCCTCGTGGTCGACGACTCATAGGTAAAGGACTTGTGAGTTCTGGACTGTGAACTCAAATGGGCTCTGGAAGAAACATACATATCGGTAGATCAAGACCAATTGAGAGGTATCAGGACCGACCCCTCAATAAAGGGCGACAGGTCGTTCGGGGAAAGATATGTTTCTGACTTGAAACTACAATCAACATGGTGTTGCCTCAGATCAAGACACTCGTATGGACTGACCTCGGTGCCACAACTGTCTACCCATCGGCGACACCGACCTGTCGACTGGGAAGTAATAAAGTTGTTGGGAGTGCATTTAATGCGCAACGGTTTGGGGTGGTTGAACGGTAATAAATATGAACACCGACCCATCGGTGCCATCGACCCGTCGGTTCTAGACAGTCAGAAAAATCGTTAAGACTCCTCTATAAATATGAGTGTTGGGTGTTCGTTTTACTATATTTTTTGAGCTGGGAAGAGTTATATACTCTAAGGAATGAATCAACACTCTTGTATTGAGAATCATAAACAACCAATCTATTGATTGAGTTTGAAAGTGAGAAAGAAAAAAGGAAAATCATAAACAACCAACTTGTTGATTGAGTTTGAAAGTGAGAAAATGAGGAGATACACAAACTAGGAAACCTGTGGTGAAACCAGTTTCCTTGTCACCCTGAGATTGTGATTGCTCTACGAAGGCTATGAAGAGGAGCGTTGACGCACATTGGGTGGGATCTTCAAGAAGCACACATTAGAGCAGAAGAGCTTCAAAGGCAAGTGTTTCTTGGTTTTAATTTGTTTTTAAAACCTTTGACCCAAAAGTAGATTAAGGGGGATTTGCTCCGGAACCACTATAAAAAACTCTAAAGGGCAGTCTCTGGCACAGTGGTGGGTGGAATTCCCAGCCAATTGGATAGGTGGAATTCCTATTCTACAGTCGTGGGTGAAATTCCCAGCCAATTGATTGAGGTGGAATTCCTACTCTAATTGTAAGAGTGTAAGCCCCCACATAGTGTAATGCTCCGCCCTTTTTCATTCGCCACAAATTAGAGTATATATTTTTTTTTAAATGAGTGAGAGAGAGCGGGTCGTCATGACACGAGTTAAGTTCGAGTTTCCAAAACCCGACCCTTAACTGGCCACCTTTACGTGTGTGTGCACTAAGTCCACTAAACATTTCACACGCTTTCTGAATACTTGTGGAAATAATATATGAATAAAATATTATCCATATTCATGTCATCATTAAGAAAGAAAAGCCAATCACCATATAACTTCAAATAAAACATAAAGATAATCAAACCATAGCAAATAGTTTCTAAGTTATTACAATCCCAAAATATCAGTCCTCCCAATACATCATAAACAACAAAACTAAAGAAATTAAACTTCATTCATTCCAAGCTCCTACGCTTGGTTCCCTTCATGTCTCATGTCCGTTTCCTTGTCATTCTCTGTTCCATCATCTATAGGGTAGAAGTAGGGCATCAGTCAACATGCCTAGTAGGTATTACAAGTAGGATTATGGTACACATAGGAGTAATATAAAATCAAGATAGATACATCATATCATAATTGTAAAACATCTTATAAGTAGTAAAAACAATGCATGATGTCCATATCATAATCATGCTTACTTTGTGTCATGTCATGGGTGTCAATGCCAAATGATCACTCACCCAATTTCCATATCCAATCACATCATATATAAATAGTTTCCTTGATAAATCGCCATATCAAGGTGTTCCCTTGGTCAATTATGTCAGCAGTGTTTTGTGACGGCACCACCAGGTCACTGTTATACCTCTCCACATATGTTAATCGGAATTATCGATGGAGTGTAGAGTCCTCCCTCTGCGTAGGGTTTCGGGACTATCTACCCAGGAGCTCTTTGGTCCAAATTACGCCGTACTCATTTCTAGCAATCTCGGATAAGGCCAAAATATCAATAGTTCACATAGCTTCATACAAGTTAGTCTCAAGCCCAAATCATGTCCGGACCGCACATAACTTGGCTTGCTGGTCACATATATTCCCTCCCGTGCCATGTATGAGGAAATGAATGCAAGAATGCCATTTGTATCAAACTACATAATATCATTGAAAATTAGTTCATAAACATATACCATTTGTTTAACCAAAGTAAACATCATATTTGGAATAAAAACCAGTGTGATATATATAATCCATAGTGTCTCAATAAGGTAGGAATCCTACCAACGTCCAGTACACTATCCTTGCTGTCTTGTGAAGATAATGTTAATGATCACGTCGAAATGAATCACAAATCCTTTGCGAATCTCTTTACCTTATTAAATTCAATCACACATATATATTAATTTGATTTTCCATTTTAATTTCATCACACCATACATCCTACCAGATAAACAGAAGCATCTGGAAAATCATCCAAAAATCAAACTTTTCAATTCAATCGCTGAATCATGCCCAATTACTATTCTCTACCCTACCCGCAGATTTTCAGTCGACTGAATCACAGATTCACTCGGCTGAATCTGGGTCAAATCTTCTGTGTTCTCAGTCAGCACACTTTCAGCCAGCTGAATCATAGTTTCAGTTGGCTGACTTTGGATCAGATCCTTTGTGTGTTAGGCCAATATACATTAAGTCAACTGAATCAAAGATTCAGTCTGCTGAATTATCAACAAACTGTTTACGTGTTTGGTAAACATACCTTCAGTCGAATGAATCACACCTGACCACTTACTTGTTTGGTGCATCTAAGTTCAGTCGGCTGAAATACCAATAGACCCATCTGTGCTTAGCCAGCCCACTTTCAGTCGACTAAATCATTAGATTCAAGTCGGCAAAAACACCCTGATTACCCTTATTTGCTCGGCCAGCACCCTTTCAGTCGACTTTTTGTCAGTCCTTTTTGTTTACTTATTTTGTAATGCCCTTCTCCATGAAATCCACTCCTAACATTATTTAAACATGGTTTTCATCTTCCATACTCCTCTTGATGAATTTAATCTACCTACTAGCCAAGGCTAGGGTCTTTTCCATAATTCTTTCAAGTCTTGATTGTAACGCCCCGCCCTTTTCCACCCTTCCAAAAATCAAAGTCTAATTTTTTTTTTTTTTTTTTATAAATAAGTAAAGTGGAAGAGAGCAGGGAGCATCACGACATGAGCTAAGTCCAGACTTCCAAAGTCCGACCCTTAACTGGCCACCCATGTGTACATGGACTAAGACCATGAAAACCAATCCACACATGGAACTAAGTAAAACTTGCGGAATAAATCAAAAATGCGGAATAACAATAGGATAACAATCCTATTCCATATGAGATAGCAAAGTACAAGTCATCTATCCAAAATTACTTAAATCAAATAACCATCATCAAAACTATTCACAAACCATAGCAATGTTACTAGTTATTACATATCCATGAAAATTATCCAAATAACAATATATAAGAATCCATTCCAACACCCAAGCTCATATGCTTGGCTTCCTTCGCGATCCTCGGCCTTTCCCTTTCCTTTTCCTGCGTCATCCACTAGGGCAGAAGTAGGGCGTTAGACAACGCGCCCAGTAGGTATTTCGATTAGGGCTAACACATGGGTTAGTATATAAAATCCAGATATAATATACCATATCATACTTATAAAACATCGTATCAAAATCATGTATGATAACAGAGATCCAATCATACAGATAAAAACCAGTAAACTTGCATGATAATAAAGATCATATCATGCCGATTCAATGCCATGCCATGCTAGCATATGCCTTATGCAATGAGTCCCTCCCATCACATACATATAATCTCTTGATAGTATTCTCCTCATCAAATTACTCATTCTCTTCATCAAATCACTCATTCTCTTCATCAAATTACTCATTCTCTTCATCAAATTACTCCTCACGACTTATGGACGCCCCGACGAAGCGTGGGTCTCCGGTTAAAGTATCCCTCACTTTACGGACGCCCCGACGGAGTGTGGATCTCCGGTTAAAATACCCCACACGACTTATGGACGTCCCGACGGAGCGTGGGTCTCCAGTTACATTCCATCCCTCCCATGCCATGCATGAGATGCAAATGGCAATCATGCTACAGAATATTACAAAATATAGCATGAAAATCCCATAATTGCAACATATTGTTTGATACCAAAATAACTTATCAAACATGAAATAAAATTGTCAAAAGTACATAATACATATCCATGGTTTCAATGATGTAGGAATCCTACCAAAGGACCGCTCAAGTGTCCTTTGCTTCCTAATCCGGTAACCGCTCACTATCTTGCACCGTTTGTGAGGTCCCGTCACCTTATATATATATATATATATATATATATCAAATCAGGATACTAATCATTTAATTTCCAATTAAATCTAAGTCCCATAAACCAACTTGTGGGGTTCGGCCATACCCCATGGCCGAACCTCACCCACTTGTATTTGATCTTTCTTTTTATTTAATTTACACCATAGAACACCTCCAACTACAAACATACTTTGGTAGGGTTCGGCCATACAACATGGCCGAACCTTACCACTTTGGTTTTGATCCCTCTTTCAATTCCTTTGATCATTTCATTCCATATTTACAATATTGCCACTAGACTAACCCTTGTTTAATTTTTTCTTAATAATCAAAGTCCACAACAATCCACCTTAGTGGGGTTCGGCCATACAACATGGCCGAACCTCACCAACTCAAATTTGATCTTTTTAATCCTTTCTAATTAAATCCAAATGCCATTCCAATCATCTAATTGCCTAACCCTTAGTCCTTCATCATTGTCACTCCATGGGGTTCGGCCCTACACATGGCCGAATCCTAAAATTCCTTTTATCCATTAAAATCTTTATCCATCTAAGAATGGTTCTCATAACTCCATTCATTGGAATATTTTTAAACCTTTTAAAACAAAACCCCATATGTAGCACTTGGTGGGGTTCGGCCATACACCATGGCCAAACCTCACCCCTTTGGTTTTGGTGTTCCTTTTTGCCATTCTTTCAATAAACATTAACCCTCCAAGTTCATCATTTTTCCATCTATGTTAACCCTTTAAAACATCATAAAACCATAATAATTCTAACCATATTCATACTCCATATAACCCATAAAATGGTCCATGGGGTTTGGCCATACACTTAGCCGAACCCTATGGTTTTCTTGATGCAAACCCTCCAATATTTATGCATGGTTTGTGTATAACAACTTAGCCATAAAATCAATATGGTTCAGCCACACAATGGCCGACCCAAAATATCCATCATATCTCCATATTAAACACCTTAAAACCTTAAATCATTGTATGGTTTTTATCCCTCAAAACCATACAAATAACCATAAACTTATCAAGTCCTTTCATGGGGTTCGGCCATCAAAAAGTGGCTGAACCCTATGATCCATGATTTGAACCCTTTAAAATATCATCATCCATATTTAAACCCTTGATAGATTCGGCCATACCATGGCCAAATCATGCTCACTTTAACCAATTTATTTAACCAAATTTCATGGAGTTATTACCAATCTTTTTAGCCTCTCTTCTTGCCTTTGATCGTTCCTTCCTCCCTTCTTGCTCCTTTAGTCCTTGGCTGATTGTGTGCTTTGATCAATGGTGAAAACACCAAGGGTTGGTTCGGCCAAGGAGGTAGGTTTTTGAGAGAGGAAAAGAGATGAAGATTTCTATGTTTCTTTGAGATGGAAAATTCGGCCAAGAGTATAATGCACCCCTTTTGTATATCAGCCCCTTAAACCACTCATTTACCCTCATGATTATTGGTTTAACCAAGGAGTCCCATGGCTTAACTATGGGACACTTGGCTTAAGCTCATGCAATCCTTCCATCTCCCCAACGTTGGGCCTTGGGTTTCCATCATGAGATGGAAACCCTCCAAGTTCCCAATGTAATCTTATCTTATTCCATTGAATTTTATGCATGGGATACCACTCCCAAGTAACCAACGTGTGGGACTTTGCTTGTGTCTTTGAAATCAACACAACTCCTCATCTTCTCACTTGACTCACTGGTCCCCATGGCTTCCAATCTAACTCATTCAACTCATTAGCTCAACTCACCCATTTAATTCCACTCATTTAATTCACTTGAGCCAACTCCATTGTTTGATTCATTTTCAACTCAATTCAGACCCCAACTCAACATAATTTAACTCAACCTTTGAGCTCACTTGATGGTCAACATGGTCAAGCTCAACCCATTGGGTCCCAATTGAACTTCTTGACCCAAATAGGCGCCATGACCCATTTAAATGTCAATTACCCATTTAAATGTAGCTTACCCATTTAAATGTAGCTTACCCATTTAAATGTGGTTTATCCATTTACATGTGGCTTCACCCATTTGATTCTCTTGAACCATATACAACATCCGTTGGGTCTTAATTGACCAATTGACCCAATTATCAAGCCTTACCCATTCACTTCTAACTAGCTCATATATGATCCATTGGGTCCCAATTGAACTTTTGACCCAATTGGCAATCTTGACCCAATTAAATAATTCTTACCCATTTATTTCCATTGATCCACATCTACCATCCGTTGGGTAATTAACCCAACATTTACTCATCTAAGGTTCATATCTTTCTAATTCACCCTTTCAATGGCAATTTCCATATATATCCCTAGCTCGAAAATATGGGGTGTTACATTGATATCATTGTATGGATTCGAATATCACCTTATGGTTGTTTTATTTTCAACCCATAACCATCCCTTGAATGGATTTCTAACTTCATGGCCTCAAAACAGATTGGCCATCGTATCCAACTAATCATGGAACCCATGGGTTCGGCCATACCATGGCCAACCTATGGTTTCCTTGAATCCTTCCTATGTTATTAAGCTAAAAACCATACCTTATTTCCGTCTCCTTCGTTTCTTTTTAATCTGTCTTTTCTTCCTTAATCCTTCTTCTTCCTTTGTTCTTCACAGATTCTCCAAGTACAGAGGTGTAGGTGGGAGAGAGAGGAGAGAAGAGAGGAAAATCCTTTGCTCAACGTGTGGAGGAGTCGGCCAAGGGGTGTGGAGTGCCCCTTGGGTTGTGTACCTTTGTATAAGATCCCAATCTCTTCATTCCCTCTCATAATGATTTCATCTTAACCAATGTGTCCATTGGCCTAACCAAGGAGACCCTTGGCTTAAACGAAGAAACTCTTTGCCTTCTAACGAGTCCCCTTGGATGGAAACTCTCCATCTTCCCAACTCAACAACACTTTAATTCCATTTGAACTCACTAATGGCTGACCAAGTCAACCATTACATGGCATTCGGGTCCCACCTTGGCCATGTCACTCGACCATGTGGCCTTCTTGTCTACTAGGCTTCCATGTGATGACATGCATGCCACATGGCAATGCCACATCACTCACATGCCACCTCACTTGATGATGTGGATTTTAATGGATTAAATACATTAATTATTCAATTCAAATAGTTTAATTAAACTTACACAATTAAGCTCATCTAGGATCCATTGGGTGATTTACCCATTTACTTCAAACTTACCCATCTAATGTCAATTTCCACTTTTAATTTCAAATTCCATTAAATTGAAATCCAAATGGGCCAATCCAATGTATATTATAATCTCTGGAAAATCCGGGTGTTACAATATTACCCTCTTTTTGAAATTTTCGTCTCGAAAATCGAGCGAAGTAGGGTTTCAAACAAATTACACAAATAGCTCAGGATGAGCTGCTCTCATTTCTGATTCAAGTTCCCAAGTGGCATCTTCATTACCGTGTCGGTCCCATACCACTTTGACGAATGAAATTGCTCGGTTCCGTAACACCTTTGCTCTGTCTCAATCACTCTGATTGGCCTTTTGACGTAAGATACGTCACTTTGGACCTCTATGTCTTGCACATTCAGCATGTGCGATGGGTCAGGGTTGTACTTCCTCAACATAGAAACATGGAATACATCGTGTCGTGCTGACAACTGTGGAAGGAGTATCAGACGATAGGCTACTTCCCCCACCCCCTCATGGATTGGAAAGGGTCCCACAAATCTGGGTGACATCTTCCCTTTCTTTCCAAATCTCATGCGTCCCATTCATGGCGAGACCTTCAAGAACACTAAGTCTCCCACTTCAAACTCAAGAAATATTCTTCTTTTGTCAGCGTAGCTCTTCTGACGACTCTGCGTTGTAAGTAGATGCTGTCGTATCACCTTGATTTGTTCCATGGATTCTGCAACTAGATTAGGTCTAATAAGAGCAGGCTCACCAGCCTCTGTCCAACATACTGGAGGTCTGCAGGGTCTACCATACAATGCCTCAAATGGAGCCATCTTGAGGCTTGCCTGGTAACTGTTGTTGTATGAGAACTCAACCAGTGGTAGATCATCTTCCCAACCACCCTTGAAGTCTAACATGCAAGCTCTCAGCATATCCTCCAAGGTTTGTATTGTTCGCTCCGACTGATCATCAATCTGTGGACGAAAAGCTGTGCTGATTAATAAACTTGTTCCCATAACCGACTGCATACTCTGCCACACCCTGCCGGTGAATCGACCATCTCTGTTGGACACAATAGTCCAGGGGATACCATGTAGCCTGATGATGTCCTTGATATACCGCCGTCCCAAAGTTTCAGACGAGTCTGTCATCTTGATTGGGAGAAAATGTGCAGACCTGGTTAGACGGTCCACCACAACCCAAATTGCATTGTTACCCTTTGAAGACCTTGGTAGTCCTGTCACAATGTCCATGGAGATATGTTCCCATTTCCATTCGGGCACTGGTAACGGTTTGACCAGTCCTGGCGGCTTCTGATGTTCTATTTTGACTTGTTGACAAGTAAGACAGTGAGAGACAAAGTCAGCCACTTCTCTTTTGAGTCCATGCCACCAATAATGTCTTTTCAGATCATGGTACATTTTGGTGCTACGTGGATGAATAAAGAGTTTTGTTTGATGAGCTTCGATCAACAACTTTCTTCTGCAGCTTTCAGGCACATATGTCCTGCCTCGGAATGAGAGACCTTGTCCAGGTCGTAATTCCCATTCTGGTACATCTTCTCCAGTCGACATCTTAGCCCATATTCCTGCCACTTCAAGATCTGTCCGTTATTCTTGTTTAATCTTGGAAACCATACTGGATCATACCATCAGATTATACATGCTCCCACTATCTTTGATGTATAAATTGAACTCTCGGATGGTCGTCAGCATTTCCCATTCCTTCATAATCAAACTGACCACCGTTACATGTGACATGCGACTGAGGGCATCCGCCACTCTGTTAGCCTTGCCGTGATGATATCGTAGTGTAAACTCATAATCTTGCAGATATTCCATCCATTGTGCTATCTCAAATGGAGTTCCTTTTGATCAAACAGATACTTTAAGCTCTTATGGTATGAAAATACTTCAAATTTCTCACCATATAAATAGTGTCTCCAGTTTTTGAATGCGAAGACCACTGCAGCTAGTTTCAAATCATGAGTGGGATAGTTGCGTTCATGAATTTTCAGTTACCTTGAAGCATATGCCACTACATGATAACTTTGAGTGAGAGAGCACCCAAGTCCCTCTCCTAAAGCATCACAGTATACTTCATATCCCTTGTCTCTTTTCGGCAAAATCAGGATGGGAGCAGTGGTAAGCTTCTGTTTCAGATCCTCAAATCTTCGGTTGCACACGTCAGACCATTCAAATTTGACTTCTTTCTGGGTTAGTCGGGTGAGTGGAGCCGCAATCTTGGAGAAGTCCATCATAAACTTCCGATAGTAGCCAGCCAGTCCCAGAAAACTACGGATTTCGGTCACATTCTTCGGAGCTTTCCAGTCTCTAACCGCTGCCATTTTAGCTGGGTCCACTGCTATTCCTTCTGATGATAGGACATGTCCTAAAAAGTTGACCTCAGATAGCCAGAACTCGCACTTGCTTGCTTTGGCATATAACTGATTCTTCTTCAGAGTGTCCAGGACTACCCTCAGATGCTCAGTATGCTCCTCCTAACTGGTGGAATAAATCAGGATATCGTCAATGAAAACAATCACGAACTTATCTAGATAAGGATGGAAGATTTTGTTCATTAAGTCCATGAACACAGCTGGTGCATTGGTGAGGCCTAAAAGGTATGACCACATATTCATACAGTCCATATCGGGTTCTGAAAGCCATCTTCTCTATGTCCTCATCCCTGACACAGATTTGATGGTAGCCTGACATCAGATCAATCTTGGAGAAATGGCTGGAGCCTCTGAGTTGATCGAACAAATCATCAATTCTGGGTAGAGGGTATTTTTTCCTGACCGTAAGCTGATTCAGTTTCCTATAGTCCACACACATTCGAAGAGTACAATCTTTCTTCTTTACGAATAATACTGGTGCTCCCTAGGATGAGGTGTTGTGCCAGATGCATCCTAGTCTGAGCAACTCATCAATTTGTTTTTTCAGTTCAGACATTTCTGCTGGCGCCATCCGGTAATGCGGCAATGATACTGGAGTAGTGCCAGGATGAAGTTTAATCTCGAAGTCAATCTTCCTTTTTGAAGGCAAACCAGGGAGTTCTGTCGGAAATACCCTTGCGTAGTATTTCGCTACAACAAGTAGTTCAGCCATTGGAGCCTTATCTAGTCTAATGTTATTCAGTACGAGATGGTTCATTTCTTCATGTAATCTCCTGGTCATAGGGATGCTCTGTCTGTTGGCATGTACTATAAACCATTTTCCCTCGGGTGACCAAAATATCACCCGGCGAAGATGACAGTCAATGCCGGCCTGGAAGG
The DNA here is from genome assembly GCA_013350335.1 of Chimonanthus salicifolius. Taxonomy (NCBI): domain Eukaryota; kingdom Viridiplantae; phylum Streptophyta; class Magnoliopsida; order Laurales; family Calycanthaceae; genus Chimonanthus; species Chimonanthus salicifolius. Next base: position 47,260,402 of record CM023542.1, on the reverse strand, counting down.
TAGCCAACCAGTCCATGCCAAATATGATGTTGTATTCTGTCATCTCGAGTACCAGATAGTTGAATTTAAATCTGAACTCAACAAGTTCAGTGTCTACAGAGGTGCAGATTAGGCCCAGTGATGTGTCACCAATAGGGGTTACAATAGTAATGCAGTGGACAATTGTTGTACTAAGGTACCAGTAGCAGATATAAAGGAGTAGGATGCTCCTAAATCAAATATTGCAAAAGCATAAGAACTACCAACTACTGCCATACCTTGAATCATCGAGTGATCCACTGTCTCTGGAGGAGGAACCAAAGTATATAGTCGTCCAAATCCTGTCGGAATAGGTGCCCGTCCTATCTGATTATGTGCTCTAGATGCTTGTGACTGATCTGGTCAAGCTGGAGGACGGAAAGAACCCTTAATGTGAGAATGCCTATTGTTCTGCGGACACTCCCTGTTGAAATGGTCCTGCTAGCCACACTGAAAACAGGTGCTAACACCTCGAGGAACCTGAGAGACTGGTCCTTATGTGGAGGGCTGATTGGGACGAAAACCTCCAGTGGAAACAGTAGAGGCTGAAGGTCTCCCAAAGTTGGGTCTGAATCTCTTGTGAGGGCAGAAAGTACTTCCCCCACTCTGACCTCGTCGATTATCCACAAATCTGACTGTCTCCGTCAACTCTTGTTCGGTTATGCTAGCTCGACTGACCACTTCTGCCAAAGTAGCTGACTTGAAAATAGTGACTTTGGCTCTTATGTTAGGTCGCATGCCTCGTTCAAATTTCTGGACGTTCTTGTATTCCGTGTCCACCATGTATAGAGCATAACATGATTGACGAAGGAATTCTTGATAATAATCTGCAACAGTCATGGTGCCTTGTACCAAAGATATGAACTCTTGTGTCTGGTGCTCCTTCTCTTCCTCTGGAAAGTAATGATCTAGAAACATCCTAGCGAACTAGTCCCACGTCATCTCAGTCCTATCCTCCGCTGGGATCTGTGCTTGTTGACGTTCTATTACCTTCCACCATTTGTCTGCATCGTCTACCAATTGTGAAGCAAACAATAGTATTTTGTCCTCATCAATGGCGATCTTAAGTAGTTTCAAGATCTTTGTGATATTCTCGATCCAGTTCTTCACTCCTGCGGGTCCCTCTTTCCCTTTGAAATAAGGGGGACTGTGTTGTTGGAAATCCCTGACCATGTTTCGGTCCTGCGATTCATTGAAGGTTGCGCCTCCATTGCCGTTCTGGTGTTGCTGTAGAACGGAGGTGACCACTGCTTGTACTAGGCTCTGTAGCTCAGGAGGTACCTCGGGAATGTTCACACTATCCTGTTCCTCTTCCTGATGCGGGTTCTGTCAGGTATTTCTTCTTCTTGGAGGCATTTTCCTAAGTCATCGAAACATTGATTGACTTAGTTTTCTCATAAGATTCTATGTTCTTATACTTGGGGAAAATTGCCTAATCATCATCTTGTATTTCTTGTTTTGGGGAATTTTCTATGTATCATATAATGTTTCTCACTTTGGAGAAATCATGATGTTTCTTGTTCGGGGGAGATACATCTTATTTCGCTATGTTTGATAAATCCACAATTTATAGTGATTATCCTTCCCTTGCTATTGTTTTTCTCATCAAGTGTTGTTCTCAGATTGAATGCTTATATTCTGATTCTCATCAAAGTAAATTAATCTGGCCCCCGTGCAGTAGACTCCGAAGAGTCAGTCAGATGAAATTCTTATCTTGTCAGTGAGACATGATACCGTACTAATCTTACTTTGAGAGATTCAACACTTCCGGTTTCGCTCTGATACCAACTGTAATGCCCCACCCTTTTCACTCACCACAAATCAGAGTATATATATGTTTTTTAAATGAGTGAGACAGAGAGGGTCGTCACGACGCGAGTTAAGTCCAAGTTTCCAAAACCCGACCCTTAACTGGCCACCTTTACGTATGCGTGAACTAAGTCTACTAAATATTTCACACGCTTTTCTAAATACTTGCGGAAATAATATATGAATAAAATATTATCCATATTCATGTCATCATTAAGCAAGAAAAACCAATCACCATATAACTTCAAATAAAACATAAAGATAATCAAAACATATCAAATAGTTTCTAAGTGATTACAATCCCAATATATCAGTCCTCCCAATACATTATAAACATCAAAACAAAAGAAATTAAACTCCATTCATTCCAACCTCCTACGCATGGCTCCCTTCATGTCTCATGTCCGTTTCCTTGTCATTCCCTATTCCATAATCTATAGGGTAGAAGTAGGGCATCAGTCAACATGCCTAGTAGGTATTCCAAGTAGGGTTATGGTACACATAGGAGTAATATAAAATCAAGATAGATACATCATATCGTAATTGTAAAACATCTCATAAGTAGTAAAAACAATGCATGATGTCCATATCATAATCATGCTTACTTATGTGTCATGTCATGAGTGTCAATGCCAAATGATCGCTCACCCAATCTCCATATCCAATTACATCATATATAAATAATTTCCTTGATAAATCGCCATATCAAGTTGTTCCCTTGGCCAATTACGTCCGTAGTGTTTTGTGACGGCACCACCAGGTCACTGTTATACCTCTCCACATATGTTAATCGGAATTACCGATGGAGTTTGGAGTCCTCCCTCTGCTCAGGGTTTCGGGACTATCTACCCAAGAGCTCTTTGGCCTAAATTACGCCGTACCCATTTCTAGCAATCCCGGATAAGGCCATAATATCAATAGTTCACATAGCTTCATACAAACTAGTCTCAAGTCCAAATCATGTTCGAACCGCTCATAACTTGGCTTGCTGGTCACATATATTCCCTTCCATGCCATGTATGAGCAAATGAATGCAAGAATGCCATTTGTATCAAACTACATAATATCATTGAAAATCAGTTCATAAACATATACCATTTGTTTAACCAAAGTAAACATCATATTTGGAATAAAAACCAGTGTGATATATATAATCCATAGTGTCTTAATACGGTAGGAATCCTACCAATGTCCAGTACACTATCCATGCTGTCTTGTGAAGATAATGCTAACGATCACATTGAAACGAATCACAAATCCTTTGCGAATCTGTTTACCTTATTAAATTCAATCACATATATATATTAATTTGATTTTCCATTTTAATTTCATCACTCCATACATCCGACTAGATAAACAGAAGCATCTGGTAAATCATCCAAAAATCAAACTTTTCAATTCAGTCGACTGAATCATGCCCAATTACTATTCTCCCTTACCCACAGACTTTCAGTCGACTGAATCTGACTTTGGATTAGATCCTTTGTGTGTTTAGCCAGTATACATTCAGTTGACTGAATCAAAGATTCAACCGGCTGAATTATCAACAAATTGTTTACGTGCTCGGTATGCATACCTTCAGTCGACTAAATCACACCAGACCACTTACTTGTTTGGTACGTCTATGTTCAGTTGGCTGAAATACCAATAGACCCCATCTGTGCTTAGCCAAACTACTTTCAGTTGACTGAATCATTAGATTCAGTCGGCTGAAATACCCAGATTACCGTTGTTTGCTCTGCCAGCACCCTTTCATTCGACTAAATCCTGAGATTTAGTTGACTGACTTTTTGTCAGTCCTTTTTGTTTACTTATTTTGTAAAGCCCTTCTCCATGAAATCCACTCCTAACATTATTTAAAAGTGGTTTTCATCTTCCATACTCCTCTTGATGAATTTAATCTACCAACTAGCCAAGGCTAGGCCTTTTCCATAATTCTTTCATAGTGAATTTGGGGATAGCTCAAGGTTGAGTGAGTCCTAACAATGGATGTAGGTTGGCGAACTGAATGACTTTATATCTTGTTTCCTTATATTTGTGGTGTTAGAATTATTTTCTTATGTTGGTCGTTTAATCACATCTTGATAACACACACTCACTTGATTGCTACATCTGTTGCGCTTCAACTAATCAATCAAGTAATTTAAAAAGGACCAACGATTTTATATTGAGCTATTCACCCCCCCTCAAGGGTCAATCGTGTTGTTCTATCTCCCAAGGGAACTTTCAATTGGTATCAGAGCCTAGTGCTCCTTAAAAGGATTTAACAATCCGAGTAGATCCAAGCTAGAATACCATGGGAGACAGTCATGCAATATCCAAACCTCCTTATCTCGATGGAACAAACCATGCCTTATGGAAGGTTAAAATGAGAAGTTTTTTGTTTCCATAGATATGTCGGTATGGAATATTGTTAAAACTGGATGGCAAGAACCCATGGAAGAAAAGACGGTAGGAACCACATCTACCGTGGAACTGGATGGCAAGAACCCATGGAAGAAAAGACGATAGGAACCACATCTACCGTGGTGATGACGCCCAAACTTTATAGTTCTTGTAACGCCCGTCCCTTTTCACCGAAATCAGAGTCTATTTTTTTTTTTTAATAAAGAGTGACAAAGGGCATGGACGTCACGACGCGAGTTAAGTCCGAGCTTCTAAAGCCCGGCCCTTAACTGGCCAACCCTACGTGTGCGTGGAAACTAAGTCCACGAAGAACGATTCACACGTAGAAGAAAGCTTGCGGAATATTAAACTAAGTGCGAAAATATAATAGAGAGTATCCTAACAATTTCTAGATATCAGGGAAGATTACATCATTTAAATTACTAAATTACTTCAAAATTCATAATTATATCTCAAAATGATAATGTCCAAAGGAAAGACCAAACCATAGTAAGAAATCTACATTATTACAATCCGACGAGCTACATTAAACAAATTACATTTCCAAAATAAATCTTAATAAACTAAGTAGCTCGCTTCCCCAAACTCCTAAGCTTGGCTCCCGCCTCGTCCTTCGCTTCCGCCATCTCCTGTGTCATCAGCTAGGGTAAAAGTAGGACGTTAGATAACGCGCCCAGTAGGACTCCGAGTAGGGCTAACACATGGATTAGTGATAACTAGCACATAGGTATAATATAATGAAAACCATAAAATGAATGCCATGCCATGGGTGTTTTATGTCATGTGTCCCACCCATCATCCATACCATCATACTGTCATATTGCCCTTGACGGAAAAACCTCATCAAGATATAAACAATCACAAATCATCCCCCTTGACGGCAAAACCTCGTCAAGATATAAACAATCACAAATCATTCCCCTTGACGGCAAAACCTCATCAAGATATAAACAATCACAAATCATCCCCCTGGACGGCAAAACCTCGTTCAGATATAGACAATCACAAATCATCCCCCTGGACTGGCAAAACCTCGTCCAGATATAAACAATCACAAATCATTCCCCTTGACGGTAAAACCTCGTCAAGATATAAACAATCACAAATCATCCCCCTGGACGGCAAAACCTCGTCCAGATATAAACAATCACAAATCATCCCCCTTGACGGCAAAACCTCGTCAAGATATAAACAATCACAAATCATCCCCCTGGACGGCAAAACCTCGTCCAGATATAAACAATCACAAATCATACCTCCTTGACGGCAAGGCCTCGTCAAGGTGTCCCCATGTTTGCTTCTCAGTCGCCTCGACGGAGCATGGACTCCGGTTTCTTTATTTTCATCCTTCCCATGCCATACCCCTCCCATGTCATGCATGAGATGTAGATGCCATATGCCATGTAATATATATGATAGCACAAACCATGGCATTTAAAATCCCATTAATAAAACATATAATTTGATTATCAAAAATAGATCAAGCAAAGATCAATATACACATCATAGCCTTAAAATCCATCTTAAAACAATTATATGCTTACCAAGATAAATCAAGGACAAAACCCATTACATAACACATAATCCATGGCTTACAAAAAGGTAGGAATCCTACCGAATACCGACTAGCATCCTTTTTCGTTTCCGTCTGATAATCCGATCACCGATACGCGCACCGCTTGCGACGTCCGATACCTTATCACATATTAATAATTAGTTCCATGTTTTATCATATCTAAGTGCATTATCCAAGCCTTAGTGGGGTTCGGCCATACACCATGGCCGAACCTCACTATGTAGTTCTGTGGGTCCCATTTAATCTATCAAATATTTAAATTCCATGAGTCTAAAAACCAACCACCCTAGGCTTCATTTAACCATACATAAGGTCATCTTTAAAATACCTAAGTCCATAATTAATCTCCATGGGATTCTTGAATTTGGCCATTATTTACGATTTTGCCACTACTCCTCCATGGTTAGGTTCTCATTTCATTTATCCATTCTTAGGCTCATAATTGATCCATAATCTTGGATCCATTAATGACTCACCAATCATGAGATACAACCATTAAAAATCAGCCACTATCTTAACCCAATTCCCATTAATTAAAGCATATTCATAGACCTTAATCTTAGCCTATCCATTGGTTCACAAAATGGGTCCATTGATGTCTCATTAACCATGACATAACAACACTAGAAATTAGCCATTTAATTAACCTAATCTCCATTCATTTAAACACATACATAACCCCATACTTAGCCCATTAAGTGGCTCATAAAAATGGGTCATGGGTTCGGCCATACACCATGGCCGAACCCATGATGTTAATTTCCTTATTTCTCTTGGATCTTTTCCCACATTTTTGATCCACATCTTAGATCCCTTAATGCCTTACCACTTCATGTCATAGGATCTTTAAAATCAGCCCCCTTAATTAACATTAGGCTCACTTTCTTGAGTCCATCAAAACTACCAACATTCCCCACTATTTTTCCCTATTTACATATCCATTAAAATTATGAATACATTACCATAGGGTTTATCATTCATTGGTGACATTTAAGAGCATAAAACATTAACCTTCATCCTTGGATTCCTTCATTTAAAACTTTAAAAATCATTAACCACTTAACATAGCCTCCATTCTCTAACCCCATTAAGCCTCCATTCTCTAATCCCATTAAAATTCTAACACCGTCACCATAAGTTCATGGTCCATCATTTATTCATGCCTTTTAAGGCCACAAAAAGCATTCACATCTTCCATGAATTTCATCATAAAAACCCCTTTAAAAATTACCTACATTTAATCATTAAAATCTTAAAACCCTAAATCATCCTCCATGGCTTCCATTCTTTATAAACCCCAATAAATCAATTAATCACCTACCATGGTTTTGATCTTAAAAACCCCATTCCAATTTACTTAATTACTCAACATGATTCCTTCCAAAAATTCCATACATCCATTGCTTAAATAATTTAATTACATAATGTCCTTAATCCATTTATTTTTCTTAACCCTAATTTACCCATTAGGGTTTTGTCCATTTTTCATCCTTCCATGGGATGGATTTGAGATCCAAGGCCTATAATGTTTTGGCCACCACTAAATCTAAGAAATGGACCCCAAATCTTAAACCCTAAAAAAATCCAATCTCTTGTTTAGAAATACTTACAATCCGTCAGCTCCTCCGACTTTCTTTGCTCCCTTCGGACTCCTTGGCCTCCTCTCTTCTTCTTCTCCTTTGTTGGTCGGCTAGGATGCTTGATCAAGATGAAAAACCTCCAAGCTTGGGTTCGGCCATCATGGGGTGTGTTTGAGAGAGGGAGGGGAGAGGAGAGGATGGTGAGGAAGAAGATACTATGGCTTGATCTTGGAGTGATGGCCAAGCTTGGCTTCTTTCTTCTCTTCTTCTCTTTTTCTTCCAAGTTTTTCTTCTTCTTTCTCTTGGTGTGGGACGGCAATGTGGGAGAGCAAGAGAGAGAGAGAGTGAAATGGGAGAGAATGAAAATAAAAACCCATCTTATCCCAAGGTTGCTTAAGTTATACTCAACCATTAACTTTCCCACCAACCACATGGGATATTTTTCATGCTTTATGGTGGTGGTTGGGATAAACCACCACCAAGCCAACGTTTTTGGGTGTTAAAGATAAGATAGCTTTTGGTCTTCCATTTGACCATTTGACCACCTCATTTGATTAGTTTAATTAATTAATTAATTAGATCATTAGGTTAATTAATTCCCATTTAACTCAATTCCATTTGCTTAAATTCCCTTCATGCATACACCCATGGTTGACCAATTCAACCATGGTGGCCGGCCCCACCAATCCTTGGTCCACACGCCACCTCACTTGGTGAGGTGGAGGTGGGTCCCAATCGGCCATGTCACCTTGGTCAACTCATCACTAACTTAGGTGATTTAATTTAATCCATTTTCAACTACTTGGATCACCATTGGGCCCATGGCCCAATTACATCCACCTCCTACCCATTTACCATAGAGTTTAATCATTTTCACCCATTGGGGTCCCGGATGGGTATTGGGTCCAATTTGACCATCCTTGGTCCAATTGACCATCATTGACCCTTTAAATGATTTTAAATCCAATCCATGGTCCATTGGGCCATACTTGGACCTTTGTCCATATTTTGATCCATTCACCATTTATTCCATCAAATTTCCAATTTCCACCATTAAAAATAAATAATAGCCACTTATTTATTGATTTAAAAATTTCGGGCCATTACAGTTCTTGGTCCCTTGTTGAGAAGGATGCTTAGACAGCTAATGGCAAAGCTATGAATACCCTGAACTGTGCAGTTTCTGATAGTGAGTATAGGGGGATCGTGACTTGTAAAACTGCAAACGAAGCATGGGAAGTTCTTGAGATAACCCATGAGGGCACTTCAATAGTCAAGAGGTCCAAACTTCAGATCCTCAAGAATCAGTTTGATACTATTAAAATGAGAGAGGATAAAGTCTTCTTGGATTTTTATTCCAAGGTAAGCAACATTGTAAATCAAATGTACGCTTTAGGGGAAGGGATACCTGAAGACAAGGTATGTATCAAAATTGTCCGGAATCTTGCTGAAAGATTCAAGCCCAAGGTTGTAGCGACCCGACCCGATTTTTCAGAGTTTTAGGGTCTTGGTAGCAGTGGGATGAGTGTGGGCCTTGTGGTGGGTCCTGGTTTGCCCGATTTTGAGTTCGGAGACTCAGAGGGTAATTTGGTAATTTTGAATTATTGAATTTTCTTTCATAATTAAAAGTTTGAAAATCACACGTTTTCCCCCGACGTTTGTCGTTTGACTTCTTCGAGCTTTTAAAATATTTTAAAAATTGGAGATTTTTATTTAAAAAAAAAAAAGAAAAAAAAAGGAAGAAAACCATAAACCTGACCCCCTCCCTTTAAAACCTCATTTTCGGCAGCACTGTAGCGCATAGCTACAGTGCCACCGCAGCACCTACTTTCCTTCTTCTTTCTTTCATCTTCTTCCCCCTTTTCATCAAACCCTAACCCTAATCCCGCCGCCGTCGCCGTCCTCATCTCCCTCCCTCTCGATCCTCTCAATCCCTCTTATTTTCTCTTTTTTCCCTGATCTTTCTTCTTCCTTGTTTGGATATGCTGCCGACCTCCCTCCTCCACCTCCGGCGTTGGTTCGAGCTCCTCCGGCCCCAAACTAGTCGGATCTTTTCCCTCCTCGGCCGAAACCAGGTATCTTCCCCTCTTCCCTCTTCGATTCTTCTCCTTTCTTCCCCGATTCTCTTTCTTCTTCTCCTCTTTCCCTCTTTTTCTTTTCTTTCTCTTCTTTCCCTCTTTTCCCTTATTTCTCAGCTGGGAGCTGAGCCAACTCAGTCGGGTCACTGAGTTGACTCGACTGGGTTCAGTCCTGGACCGTCTACTCAGGCCTAGCTCAACCAAGCTTCCTCGGCCCAGACCCAACTCGGCCAGTCAGGCCCAGTCTTGACTCTGCCCGATTTCAGGCCCGGCCTAGTTCGGCCCAGTTTTGGGCCCGGCACATCTTAAAGCCCAATTTTCAAATCCAGCCCATTTTATATCTAGTTTTCAGTTTTAGGCTCAATTTCGAACCCGACCTAGTTTTGGATCTTGTTTTTAGTTTTGGGCCATGTTCTGCCCATTTTGGGCCTGTTTGTGGCCCAGAATTGTTTTAGCCCGTTTTAACCCGTTCGTTAATCTTTGTATTTCTTTTTATCAGATCGAGCCCCCTTCAACCCATTAGACCCGGTTTCTCGAAGTTGATTTCAAAAAGCACACCGGTGAGGGAACTTACCACCGATTTTAGCATGCATCTATGCATCTTATTTCTCTATCAAATGTGCGGGTACGAAATACGGCGAATGGGGGATCCTCGGTATTATGAGCCACTCGGCAAGGGAACTGCTGGTACCATTATGTGGCGGGCCCCATCCAGATGTATTTGTACCCGATGCCTGCAAAGGCATATACAAGTTGATTATCTGATGTCATAATTGATTGATTGCATGGTGACATGATTGGAGTTTATTTTTATTGACAATATGTTAAGATGCTAACATGCGAATATATGTAATATGTGGTGGTATATGTTTGATTATGGTGTGATGTATTCTGTTGATAATATACCATATGATCATGTCATAATTAGTTTGGACTGTTAGACATTATAACATGCTTGGATGTTAACATGCCAACCAGTGATAAATAGTGATGTCTACACCCGATTGTTATGTGATGAACTATGTTAATAGCATGTGTAAGCGTAGAGGTAATGGTGCATACATATAACTAACGTATGTGGGATGTCGGTGGGGCATGGATACTAGGAAACATCAAGATCTAGAGACTCCCCCTAGCTTGTCGAGTACTTAGGGTGGGGACTTTATGTGGGACCGCGCAATGGACGCGTGGTTGGGATTCGGATTCCCTTGTGATTGGAAATGGGAAGTCGTAAACCCTTGCATAGATCAAATGGTTGGTCCGTCTTGTATTTCCCGGACATACCTATGAGAAAGGCGTGGCCTGATTTAGGGAACAAGGTGCATGGGAGTCCTAGATAAGGACTAATTGGGAAGTCATTATGTTAACCCTAGATAGGCCATCAGGCTGAATGTTGGTTCACCCAAGGTAACCTTAGAAGCCCCTTGCGGTTCCGATACCCGAATGTGTGACGGGTGAGGTGATCCCCTGATGACCGAGTAGGCTGAGGAGGTACTCGCCCGCTCATTGACCGGGGGATGGTGCGGTGAGGAACGGCTCCCGCTAGTATGCCTTGTGGTCCCTGGATGACCGAGTAGGCTGAGGAGGTGCTCGCCTAGGTCGAGGCACGGAGCGGTGAGGGACAGCTCCCGCTGGTATAGTTTGTGATCCCTATATGACCGAGTAGGCTGAGAAGGTGCTCGCCTAGGTCGAGGGATGGAGCGGTGAGGGACAGCTCCCGCTAGCATAGTTTGTGATCCCTATATGACCGAGTAGGTTGAGGAGGTGCTCGCCTAGGTCGAGGGATGATGCGGTGAGGGATAGCTCTCGCTGGTACGGTTTGTGATTCCCTGGATGACCAGGTAGGCTGAGGAGATGCTCGCGTAGGTCGAGGGACGATGCGGTGAAGGACAGCTCCCGCTGGTATGGTTTGTGATTCCCTGGATGACCGAGTAGACTGAGGAGATGCTCGCCTAGGTCGAGGGACGATGCGGTGAGGGACAGCTCCTCCCGCTGGTAAGGTTTGTGATTCCCTGGATGACCGAGTAGGCTGTGGAGGTGCTCGCCTAGGTCAAGGGATGGAGCAGTGAGGGACAGCTCCCGCTGGCATAGTTTGTGATCCCTAGATGACCAAGTGGGCTAAGGAGGTGCTCGCCCGCTCATTGGTCGAGGGATGGTGTGATGAAAGGTTCCAGGCTATGGCACCTGTAGGGTGGGTACAGTCTGAGGTATGGTATTCCAGGCTAGGACACCTGTATGATGGGGACAACCTGTGGTGTGATGTGATAGTGTGTTTACCCGCGGTTGACTTTGGGGTTCATAGTTGAGACTTGGGTTGTGGGTGTTGACTCACCAGGAATTTATGGGCGCCTAATGAGTGGGTTCGGCCGGCTCACTCGGTAGAAGACCTATAGAATCCTGTGAGGCGTGGATACGCCAATCGTGTGGAGACCAACAAATGGGGTCCGAGGTTATAGTTTGATTATCGAGATTCTGGTGCTCGATTGAGGAGACCATGGATGAGTTTGGTTGGCAGTCCGTTGAGGACTGGTGAGGTGGTTACTCCTGTGTGGTAGTCAGGTTAGGACTCTAGTGAGTCCAACTCTTGGGTTGGTCGTGCTATGTATGTTGGTCGTCATGAGAGAGTTATAGGTCTGGCCGAGGAAGATGGATCCTGACCCGGTTGGAGGTCAACCTGCGTACCCGAGGATTGGTGAACTGCGACGGATGCATTGGATTGGTTAGAGGATGTACTAGTGGCTCGACTGATGTGGGCCCGTGTGTTAGGGGTAGGGCACCCGCTTGCATAGTCATGCCTATAGACATCATAGACATTGATATGTTCATATGATCATATATATATAGTGTATGCTGGATGACATTTGATGCGTGTGTTACCCTCACTGGGCATGTAGAGCTCACCCCTTGCCTCACAGGTACTTCATAGAGGAAGGGTCAGAGGGACCCTCAATCAGATATTGGGCGTAGAGTTGCAGCTTTGTACTTGTCATGATTTTATTTTGTAATTGGAGACTTATTAATGTATTTGAAATATGTGTACACTTCATTAAGTTGGATGAATGTAATAATGTGATGATGCTATAATTTGTAATTATGATTGATGCTTACGGTTTTTGGCTTATTGGAGGATTGCTATGGTTAGTGTGGGTTGCGGGAGCGGTGTCTCCCATTTATAAAAGAAAAAAAAAGTATCCGAAATTGTATTGGATCGGTTTTAGGAGTTCGTATCAGTTTTAACGTGCCCGTAGCGGGACGGGTCGTTACAAAGGTTGTGGCCATGGAGGACAACAAAGATGTGTCCTTAATGAATATTTATGATTTGGTTGGTTCATTACAAACCTATGAGCTACATTTTGAATAACCAAAGGATAAATCCATTGCCTTAAAATCTTCCCTAAAACAAAAGAATATTAAAGAAAGTTCATTAGAAGATGAATTCTCAAGTGATGAAATGGCAATGTTTGCCAAGAACTTTTACAAAAAAATTTGTAAAAAGAAACAACTTGAGAAGAATGGGTAAGGGTGAAACAAGTAAAAATTACCTAAGAAGGCAATGAAAACAGAGGAAAAGGGAAGGAGAGAGAAGTGACCAAGGAGTAGAGCTATTTAAATTGTAGGGGGAGAGGATACTTCATGAATGAATGTCCTTCAGATAAAATAAAGAAGGTTATGAACGTGGGTGTCACCCATGTGTAAATTTCTGAATCAGAGAGCGATTCAGATGATGAGACTCAACAAAAAGTTGATGTATCAAATCTCATAGCTTTGATCATATGTGATCAAGAAAATCCCACAATTGTAACGAAGGATGAGAGTGAAAAAGATGAAAATCTTCAAGCCTCTTACAGTGCCTTGTTCCTTGAGAGTGAGAGGTTGGCTAAAAAACTCAACAAGGTTAAAAATGAAAACCTTAACCTCTCTAATCAAGTGGAAGAGTTGAAAGATGATAAATCTCTTCTATTCTCTAAGCTTAAACTCTCAGATGTTGAAAACATTATGCTTAAAGAAGATAATATAAGACTTCAAGATGAAATAAATATCCACTGTAAGGATGTCAAAAATTTATGGCATCACAACTAACTTCTTGAAGGGGATGTTAAAAAAACTATCTTTGGAAGTTAAAGAATTACAGTTTCATAAAGAAAACTTCCAAGATAAGTTTACCCCTGGAGAAGGAAAACTTAAAAGACTCCTTGGGGCGGGTAAACAATATGGTGATAGGTCTGGTCTTGGTGCCTCATCCACCAAAGAACCTATACATCATGGGGTGCTCAGTAAAATAAGTATCTCTCACCCTTCATAGGATAAGTGCAATTTCTGTCACAAGGTTGGACATTTTAAAAGAAATTGCTATCATTTAAAGAGATACTTGGAAAGGAAAGTACAAATGCACAATCAAGTAAAACCTATGCCTAAAAGACATCCACCAACACCTAACTTTAAAAGAAATGTAAGGAAGGTGGACATAAGGTAAAACTCTTTGTTAAGACAGGTGAATCATGTTTTAAAAGAGTTGATGGATCCCAAGGTCAAGGTACGATAGTATAGGTGTGTATGCAACACCAAGTGCCATAATCTTCGTACCTAGGAGATAGACTACTAATCATGCTTTGTTTTAGTTTAAGATTCACTTACATATCTTAGACCACTACAAATGGACTCACAAGAGACCATGTGAGTTCACATAGCAGAAAAATACTATAACATGAGGAGAGAAATTGGCTAAATACAAGTCTAAAATGTACTCTTCCTGGCTACAGTCCATATTCTACTTGGAAAGCCATACATTCCATTCAAAGTATTTTGAATTGTATGTGCCTTTGGAATGTAAATTGTTTGTGTGCATGATTTGATGAATTATGTTTGGCATATCTATGCATTGGAATTAATCTATGTATGTCGTGCTTAGAATAGAACTCCATCAAGTTACACAAATCAAGGATGATTGCTCTACAATCTGAACCTATTCGAATAAACGACATGTCGGTAAATAGACCTGTCGGTGTGACAAACATGTCGGTACTGTGCTAAATCGAGCACCGTTGAAAAGGGGGAAATGTCGGCCTGTTGATGGAACCGACATGTCGGTGAGACAGAAAATTTGAATTAAAAAGGGACCTTTTCTGCGAAAGAGACAACTCATTCGAAACTGTCGTCCCTTCTCCCGCGAAGGTCTGTTGGTCCCTCCTTCTCCTCCCGTGCCCTAGACCAGTCGATAGGACCTCTCAGAATAATTTTTGTGCCGGAAACCATAGGGGTTTTTGCTCCTTGCATCCCTAGAAGCCAGGAAATCACCGTTTATGTGATTCTCCTAAATCAGGTTAGGCTCATTCCTCACCTCATTCACTTTCAAACTACTGGTTGATGATCCCCTCTAGGAAAAACCATGCCTAAGAAGATGTTAGCGCAAACACGTCCTAAGATCTCTATAGAATGATGAGAATCCAGTCCTGTTAGTCGATGGGCCAAACGGACCAAAAGGTCTGCCTCTCAGTCTTGCCCGGGGTCGAGCTCTGAAAATCCTATATATGTTCAAGATCAACAGGAAACCCAACAAGAGGTGGAAGAAGAACCCATCGTTGACAAAGGTGTCATCTTTGTCGAAGAGCGACATGAAGAAAGGACAGAAGATGTTGAAGAAGGGAATGATCTTCGAACTGGTAATGAAGACCATGTCGGTACCGCCAATGACAACAATGAAGAGGATAGTCCCAGTTCTGAGGATTTTTGGAGAGACTATGAGGAGGAAGAAGAATATGAATATCTTTCTCATGAAAACGTCAATCTGGGAATAAAGGTCTTCAGACTAGAAAGGAGAATGGGCTATCTTGAAAATAGTCTAAAGAGTATCTGGTTGCTTCTCTGGGATTTAGTCTCTGTTGTCTCCCTCTTTGACAGAGTTCCAGATTCCCCGTCTCCTCCTCCAGTACCTCCTCAAGATGGCTCTGCTTAGGGTAGTTTTTCATGTTCTCTGTTTTTTGAAAAACTATACTTTTGATATTATGACTAAGCATACATGAAGTCCCCATCTAAAACCATATGTACTAAATGCACATTTTTTTTAATGAAATGATATGGTTTGGTTTTGTGTGATCTGTGTATCACTATGTTTTTTATGCCTTCTATCTCTAAGTCTAAGGTTAACATGGTTTTGTTAAATAAGACTAACATGTATGATTAAATGAGTTGGTTTTGTATTAGCATGTTAGGAAGCTAGAGATCGGGCTAAGGTGGTACACATCCTTGGAAAATGGGAGAGCACAAAATATGTGTTGTTTAACACCTGTCACTGGTCATGACAATGTAGGAAGGAGGATGCAAGCGTGAAAGAAAGCTTGATTGAAAATAAACTTAGAGGCAACTAGGTTTATGTGGGAGATGAGTCAAAGAAGCTACAAAAGATAGCATGGAGAATGGGAAAAGACTCTAGGGAAGCTAAGTAATGAACTTGTCCCATGGAAGAAATCAGCTAAACTGGAACTTAGCTTGAGAAGGAGAAACATAAACCTTGTTGCACAAGGAAGTACATTAAACCGTGGGGGAAAACCATGAGTTGCAGCAGAACTTAGTTAATCACTAAGTGCAAGAAGCATAGAGGAAATGTTGTTGATGTCTATCTACTAAACCTTTGTCAATTGTATGACAAAATGGGGAGAAATTAGTAGAAGCAGTAAGCACTAGTCATCGGGGAGTGCATGGTTAAACCGAAGTGCTTGGGTGTCTAAAAAGAGAGAGCCATAAAGGGGAGGAATATGATAAAGCAAATAGATATGGGGAGAATATCTATGCTTGGAGTTTGGGAGATCAAACTCAAGAAGACTGGAGGAGAAAATCTTCTCAACACTGGGTAGTGTTGTTGGCTAGGAAATCTCGTGTAGTCCTTTGATCTATGTTTTGGACTAACTCCTCTAATGATTTCTGTAGTATTGCTTGTTTATATGCTTAAACAGGATATCATGATTTGAAGTAAGCTGAACAAGAATATGTGAAGACCATAGTCTTGTTGTACCATTTGAATATGTAATTGATGTAATATTTTGTATTCAAATGTAATGTAATAAGGGTGGGCTTGTAATTGGGTTAGCTTCTAGGTTTTGTCATGAAATTAACAAAGGGGGAGATTATTAGTGGCCCGGCTTTGTTGAGTCCCTGTTTGTCAATTCCATGACTCGGGAAGAAGCACTTCCCAAGAAGCTTGAAGACTCAAGATGATCAAGAATGAAGATCATACTCTACTAGGTTCAAATCTCATCGTCATGGCGATCATAAAAACAAGTATTTGGCCATAGATCACTTTAGGTGGTACCCACACCTTACAGAGGACCATTCTTAGACTTAGTTGAACAAATGGCAAAACCATAAAAAAAACCTAGAGAGGAAGCTGGGTAGTGAATTGGAATCCAACTTCGAAAAATGTAATTGGTCTCACTACCAACTTGACCAGTCGTACTCATCGACCCTCGGTGGAGACATGATCGACCCATTGTGGTCAAGGACTGGTCGGCCAGATTGACAGAGGTTCTGGATCAAATAACTATCATTATGGGAAAGACTCTGATCGAAGTCTCGTATGCACCGACCCTTCAGTGATCAACTTAAACGACCCCTCGTGGTCAACGAGTCATCGGTAAAGGACTTGTGAGTTCTGGACTATGAACTCAAATGATTTTGGAAGAAACAGACATATCGGTAGATGAAGACCGATCGAGAGTATCAGGACCGACCCCTAAATAAAGGCAACAGGTCGTTCTGGGTAAGGCATGTTTCTGACTTGAAACTACAGTCAACATGGTGTTGCCTCAGATCGAGACACTAGTATGAACCCACCTCTCGGTGCCATAACTGCCAACCTGTCGACAGGGAACTAATAAAGTCGTTGGGAGTGCATTTAATGGCGCAGTGGTCCGCATCGGGTCCTCCAACAAACTCCTGGAGAGTGAGAGGTGAACTAACTAGTCCAGTAAAGGGAATAACCATATCATACATCAACGACATAAATATATATATATATATATATATATATACATATCACATGTATAGAAAAATAATGGAGATCATCATGAAATGAATGTCTACGTACAAAAGTTAGGCTTAAAAATAAAAACGGACTGAAAATGAGCCTAAAAATTGGGTTGGGCCCGAAACGGGCCTAGAAAGGGTTGGGCCTGGAAAACGGGCCAGAAAGGGTCTGGCTAGAAAATGGCTTTGAAAATGGTCGGGCTAGAGCAGGCTAGGCAGGAGCCAATTGGGCCGAAGAAAATGGACCAGAGAACTGGGCTAGGTCAACACATTTCTGGGCCTGGCTGGGCCAGGTCCAAGACTGGGTTAACTCTGGAGCCTGAGCTGAGTCCACTCGAAGACTCAGTAGAGCCGACTCACCTGTCCATCTGAGTCGGGGAAAGGGGGAAAGGAGAGGGAACATTAGTGAAAATCCAGCAATAGTAGGGAAAACAAGGAGAAACTAAGTAAAATCTAAGAAAATCGAGGAATAGCACAGAAAAATGAAGGGAAATCTTTGAAATCAAGCAAAACCAAAGAAAACCAAGAAAAACAAAGGAAAAAAAGGTGGAAGGTTAAGGGGAAAGATAGAAAGGGGCATACCTGGGCAGGTTTTGACCTTAGAGAGGGGGAGAGAGAGGGGGAGAGAGGGGGAGAGAGGGGGGGGGGGGGGGGGGGGAGGGGTGCTGCGACGACGAACAAAACGGTGGTGGAGGAACATGAGAAGGTGGATCTGATCGGTAGCCAGTTGCACCACCGACGGAGAGGGAGAAAGAGCAGCAAAAAGAGATAGAGCAGCAAAAGGGAGAGAGAGAGATCGGAACCGAGAAAGAAATCTAGAGGCGGAGAGGTGAGGGATGGATTGCGGCGGCACTGTAGCTAGAGAGCTAAAGTGCTGCGGGAAATGGGGGTTTTAAGATGAGGGGTGTTATGGTTTAGGGTTTTGGGGTTTTAGATTTATTTATTTTTTACAAAAATCTCATAAAAAATACAACCACCATTTTTTGTTCTATAAAATATTAAAACCCACATTTTATTTTATATTATTTATATATATATTTTTTGAAGATGAAACCTAGAAACGCGTGAAATTCAAATTCAAAACCGACACTGAGTTTTCAAAAATAATAATAAAAAAAACAGAAAGAAAATCAGATGCCGAACATCAAGTGAGAAGAAGTGAATTTTTTGAATATTTTTCATCATAATAAATACAAGAATTATAAAATTACCAAAATGTCCTTCGAGCCACACTCTCTACACTGTCGCCAAAACACCAGAAAAAACTCGAAAAT
This sequence comes from Chimonanthus salicifolius, assembly GCA_013350335.1. Classification (NCBI taxonomy): domain Eukaryota; kingdom Viridiplantae; phylum Streptophyta; class Magnoliopsida; order Laurales; family Calycanthaceae; genus Chimonanthus; species Chimonanthus salicifolius. The sequence continues at coordinate 47,241,642 of CM023542.1, read as the reverse complement.
CCACAAAACTCTCTAAGTTCTTGAAATATAGGGTTGAGTCATTACAACACTACCCCCTTTAAGGAATTTCGTCCTCGAAATTTAAACTGACCTCACACCTCTAGTCTCAAGCAAAGTTAGAAACTGTCTCCACATTGTTGTCGATTTCTCCCAAGTTGACGACTCTTTGCCTTCGTATTGGCATATCGATAACACCAAGCAGATCGTCTTGCCACAAAACCTCTGCACCCTCAAATCCTAAATAGACACTGGTCCCTCGTTAGGGGTGACGTCTTCGCTAAGTTCATGTCCTCTTATTCATTCACATGCGATGGATCATCAAGGTATTTCCAAAGCATTGAAACGTGAAAGGGGAGACACAAGTCTGTAGACCACTTCTCTGATCCTTTCTAGAACCTCAAGCAGTCCAATAAACTAGGGTGAACATTCCTCTATGTCCAAACCTTTGAATCTCATGACAGGGCGAAAATCGAAGGAAAACATGATCCCCGACTGCAAACTCTAGTGTCCTCCTTCGAGGGTCAACATAACTCTCATGCTTGCTTTGAGCAGTCGACAACCACTATCTAATCCGTGCTTCATGGTCTCATTGACCATACTCGATCATGACACCACTGTATCATTGACCTCTGCCCAACGTTAGGGTGGTTTGCATGGTCTGTCATACAATGCCCCATGCGACGTCATGTTGATACTAGACCGTTAGTTGTTGTTGTAAACGAACTCAACCGAGTTTAAGTGGCTCTCTCAACTATTGCCATGATCCAACACAAGCTCGGAGCATATCCTCTAAGATCGGAATAGTCCGCTTCAACTGACCATCTGTCTACGGATGGAAGGTTGTAACGAAACATAAATGTGTGCTCAACTCTTTTTGTAAGCTCTGCCAGAACCGAGGGATAAACCTCGGGTTCCGGTTTGAGATAATTGGCTAAGGTACGCCATGTAGTCTGGCTACCTCTGCCAAGTACAGTCAACTCAAAGTCTCAAAATATTCTACCGTCTTCATGCCAATAAAATGGGCTGACTTAGTCAATAGATCCACTATGACCCATACTACATCACGTCTCAGAGGCGACTTCAATAAACCAGGCACGAAATCCATCGAAATGTGATCCTACTTCCACTCGGTGATCGGAAGAGGCTGTAACTTACCAGTGGGTCTCACATGCTCTATCTCGACCTGTCTATGAGTTAAACGGCAGATCTCCGACTGAACAACCCAGCTGCAAGGTCTGGATGCTCTATATCCTCCGATCAAACTCGACAGGGCTACCCTCGCCTTGCTACTCAAGGTGTCTGCAACCACGTTCGCGTTACCGAGGTGGTAGGACAGCACGAAGTCATAGTCACCAAGGCACTCCATCCACCGTCTCTGTCTCATATTCATCTCCCTCTGAGTGAATCGATACTTTAGGCCATGGTGATCTAGGGAAACCTTGAACCTCTCACCATATAAGTAACGTTTCCAGACTTCAAGAGCAAAAACCACAACTGCTAACTCCATCTCATGACTAGAAAGACTTGTCCCTGGGTCTTAAGTTCTCTCAGACCATAAGCCATCGTTCTCCCACCTGCATCAGTGCACAACCTAAACCATCACCGGAAGCATCACGGTAGACCGCATAACCACGACCTCTCTGCCACTATCAACAACGGAGCGGAAGTCAAACTCTCCTTCAGTCTTCCGAAGGCCTTCTCACAAACTTCATCCCAGATAAACCGCACATCTTTACGAGTCAATATTGTCATGGGTGTGGCGATCTGGGAGAAATCCTTGATAAACCATCGATAATAACCCGCAAGACCCAAAAAGCTATGGATTTCAGTCACTCTCCTATGGTCTCTCCTAACTCAAAACAACCTCAACCCGATCCGGATCCACGGACACACCGTCAGCTGACACCACGTGTCCAAGAAACTGAACCTCCGGCAGCCAAAATTCACATTTGTTGTGTTTCGCATAAAGCTTGTGATCCCTCAAGAGACGAAGTATTGTTCTCAGATGCTGCTCATGATCCTCTTCTAATGCTGAATATATCAGGATATCGTCTATGAATACCATGGCCTGAATATCCTGTTCATTAGGGTCACAATTGTTTTCAGGGTATTCGTCATCCCAAACAACTTCACCACAACTCAAAGTGCTCAAAGCAATTGAGGGGAGTTATCTTCTCAATTTGTCAAACAGGTCGTCAATCCTCGACAAAAAGGCATTTTCTTTCCACAGTGACTCTACTCATCTATCGGTAATCAACGCACAATCTCGTGGAGCCATCTCCTTTCTTGGTCAACAAAGTCGGTGCGCTCCAAGAAGGACGCTGGATCAATTGTAGCCAACAGACTCCGACTCCTTGACCTGACTCTCCAACACCTCTACTAGTGTCACTCAATAATGAGTAATCAGAGTAGATCCCGTAGTTGAGAAGCAAATCCAAAACAAGCCCTACCTTCTAACGTAGCAACAATCCAAGAAGCTTCTACGGAAGGATATCAAGGACCACCCAAGCCATACTGGGCTCCTCAACATCTATCTACCTTAGTTCTCTCCTAACTCAAGTTAGCCGCCAAGCTACACAACCCTTCCATCTTCAGACTGTAGGCTAAACACTGCTTGACAAATGTATCCCCAGCGAGAAACTGACGCATTACCTGCTTACAACAACAGTCCAACGTAACCTGAAAGGAGGACAACCAATTCATCCCCAAGATGACATAAAACTCTGATATCTCCAAAAGTCGTAAATCAACCTTCACGCTAAGTTGCAAAGGTCAAAACACACGACTCATGATCTGATCCACCACTAGTAAAACTCAAGGCAAAAAAAAAAAAAAAGTGAGACGCACTAGAATCAGACACTACACAGTCAAGGGTAAAGAAGCACCCACGTGCCCTGCTAAAAACGTTGAGCTCCACACTCACTCACACTATCTCTAACCCATGCACAGTCCGAGAGTTGAACTGTGCTCTGATACCAACTGTAACGCCTCGTCCCACTACGGGCGCGTTATCTCCGAAATATCTCAAAACACCACAAAGGAATAGATAACGGGTATATTTTCTTTTGAAACGGGGGAACTACCTCCCTCTCAACAACTGACAATAAGGTTCAACATACCAACAAAGCATGAAACAATCATAGATTATTCAAACAAAGTTATACATCATCCGAAATCAAACAACATACAAAAAGGGTCATATAAAACAAGGTCTCTCAACGAAGAACAACATGATTATAAAATATCTAACCACTGCCCCTCTACCGGCGCCTGCTCAAGAGGCCTGTCTGGTACCTTCGTAATCGGGTGCTTGAAAGGTAAGGGGTGAGTTAACCAACCCAGTGAAGAGATAATGCATAACACATGTCAGCAATATAAGTAGATATTATATGCATGAATGCAAAAATATCGTAATAAAAGGGGTGCTCATATGCATGAGATCCAACTGCACCACCAACCAATAATCCACCGACTAGTCTGCGAAATCATCTTGGTGGCCTACATCGGATCCTTCAACAAACTCCTGGAGAGTAAGAGGTGAGCTAACTACTCCAGTAAAGGGAATAACCATATCATACATTAGCGACATAAATAAATAAATAAATAAATATATATATATATATATATATATATATATATATATATATATATATATATATCACATGTATAGAAAAATAATGGACATCATAATAAAATGAATGTTTACGTACAAAAGTACTCAACGACACAATTAACCAATGGTCCCACCAACCAATTAGAGACATCATCTCCATAGCTAACAATTGTCCTCAAACAACCCCGATCTCCCAACCAAAATAAACGGGAGACCGCATGATACACAACCGCCTCAACCGCCAGGATGCAACGGGGAAACCCGTATCCCCTATGGGGGTTTCGACAACCGGAGCATAACGGGGAAGCCAATCTCAAGGTAGGCACCTCAACCGCTGGAACGTAACGGGGAAACCAACATCTCTTATGGGGGTCTCGACCTCCAGAAGCGTAATGGAGAAGTCCCCCAAAGACCCAACCCATCACATCATCATGGACATATACTCATGTGAACAACCTCCCCAATGCATGCGCATGATGCCATGATCATATACAACAGTAAGGCTATATTTTGACGCAACTAACTCAAAATCAGTAATATATTTCATCATGCGAGTCAAAAGCCCATAATGGGTTATTTAGTCACACGTGTCTATGTTCCACACGATTCAAATAACATCTAGCGAATAAACATTCAAAGTATCACCAACAAATTTCCAAGTATCATATTAAATTCCAATTGTCCAATTAAAGTTCTCTACAAAGCATATAGTTGACCGGAGTACCCCCGAGTAGACCCTCTGCTGCATGTTTATTACAACAGTTTTCCCTTGCCTAGTGGCTAAATAAATAGAGGGTTACCCTCGGCCACTTCATGTCCAGAGATAACAGTTTAATATATGTAAGTGCATGCTAAAACAATGATAAATCCCCTCACAGTGTATGGAGTCGATAATCCGAAGCGAGCAAGCAGCTTGGTGGGTTGAAGGGAGCTCAATCTGTTGAAACAAGGAAGAGCAAATAAGTAAATAAGGTAAGGACGGGCTAAAATGAGAACGAACTAAAAACGGGCCTAAAAATTGGGTTGGGCCCGAAACGGGCCGGGCTTGAAAAACGGGCTAAAAATGGGCTTTAAAATTGGTCTGGCCAAAGGCAGCTAGGCTGGACCCAATTGGGCCGCAAAAAAGGAGCCAGAGACTGGGCTAGGTCGACACATTTCTGGGCCTGGCTGGGCCAGGTCCAAGACTGGGTTAACTCTAGAGCCCGAGATGAGTCCACTCGAAGGACTCGGTAGAGCCGACTCAGCTGCCCAGCTGATTCGGGGAAAAGGGGGAAAGGAGAGGGAAAATTAGTGAAAATCCAGGAATAGTAGAGAAAACAAGGAAAAACAGAATAAAATCTAAGAAAATCGAGGAATAGCGCAGAAAAATGAAGGAAAATCGCTGAAATCAAGGAAAACCAAGGAAAACAAAAGAAAACCAAGAAAAATGAAGAAAAAGAAGGAGGAAGGATAAGGGGAAAGATAAAAAGAGCATACCTGGGCTGGTTTTGACCTGAGGGGGTTTGGCGGCGACGAACAAGACGGTGGTGGAGGAACAAGAGAAGGTGGATCTGATTGGCAGCCAGCTGCATCACCGACGAAGAAGGAGAGAAAGCAACGAAGAGGGGGAGAGAGAGAGAGAGAGAGCGAAGAGGGAGAGAGAGAGATCAGAACCGAGAGAGAAATCTAGAGGGGGAGAGGCCAGGGATGGATTGCGGAGGCACTGTAGCTAGAGACCTACAATGCTGCGGGAAATGGGGGTTTTAAGATGAGGAGTGTTAGGGTTTAGGGTCTTGGGGGTTATAGATTTATTTTTTTTATATTTTTATTTTTTTATTTTTTTTAACAAAAATGTCATAAAAAATCACAACCACCACTTCTTGTTTTATAAAGTATTAAAATACACATTTTATTTTATATTATTTATATATATTTTTTGAAGATGAAACTTAGAAACGCGTGAAATTCAATTTCTAAACCAACACTGAGTTTTCAAAAATTAAAAAAAAAAATAGAAAGAAAATCAGACGCCGAACATCGATTGAGAATAAGTGAATTTTTTGAACATTGTTCATCATAGTAAACACAGGAATTACAAAGTTATCAAAATGCCCTTCGAGCCTCCAAGCTCGAAATCAAGCAAACCGGGGCCCACCACGAAGCCACATTCTCTACACTGCCGCCAAAAAACCAAAAACAACTCGAAAATCCACAAAACTCTCTAAGTTCCCGAAATATCGAGTCTGGTCATTACAACAAAAATTAATTATCCTAATCCAAACTCTCATATCTAGATTTAAATTAAGACATTTTTTGCAATAAATTCCAAAATGAGTGGTAAATTACACATACTTTCCAGAAATAGCAATTATGGCTCACTTTCTGCATTTCCTTCCATATTTAGCTCAATTTCTTGTAATGCCATATCTTTTCCTACAAAACTCAAAAATAACATTAAACGCATCTAATATACACAATTAAAGGACTAATTGGACCAAATAACAGGGGTAAAATAGCCATTTTTCAGTGCTCAACAACCAGTTTTATTGGTATAAAGACGACAGATTCTCTTGAGACTTTGAGTCCGCTATATTTGACGTAGATTGTCAGACTGCATGGTGTACCTAAGTCAATTGTTTCAGACCGAGATCTGAGTTTTGTCTCTCAGTTCTGGCAGAGCCTACTGAAGGACTTGGGCACACAGTTGTGTTTCGGTACAACATTCCATCTGTAGATACATGGCCAGTCGTAGTGGACTATTCAGATCTTAGAGGACATGCCCTGAGCTTGTATTTTGGATCATGGCGGTAGTTGGGAGAACCATTTACATCTAGTTGTGTTCGTTTACAACAACAAGTATTAGTCTAGTATCAAGATGGCACTGCATGAGGCATTGTATGGCATGCCGTGCAGATCACCCTTATGTTGGGCGGAGACCAGTGATATAATGATGTCAGGACCAGAGGTGGTTAGGGAGACTACTGAGTAGGTAAAGCCGATCAGACAAAGGTTGCTAACTACCTAGAGTTGGCAGAAGAGTTACGTTAATCGTCAGAGGAGGGCCACTTGAATTTGTTGTTGGAGATCGTGTTTTCCTTCGGGTTTCGCCCCGTCATGGGATTCAGAGGTTTGGACACCACGTGAGTCTAACCCGCATGGGTCCACGTGAGTCTAACTCTCATGGGTCCAGAACACGCTGTAATATCACTCTCTCACCCCGTTTGAAGTAGAGTCTAATCATTAGTCACTTAAATCTGGTTTCAAGAGGAGGTCCCAGCCTCACTCAAAATCCTCCTCACCCCATTGCGACCCAAAACAATCTCATGCTTTAATCAGAGTTTCGAACCCATACACAGTCCTCAGGGAAATTGAACCTAAGCTTTGATGCCAACTGTCACGCCCCGACCCAAAGGACACATGAGAAACAAGATTTTTTTTTTTACTCTGAACCATGCACAACTCCTAGTCCAAACACGTGACACCTACACATGTTGTGAGATCCCTACATGTAACGCCCCGCCCTTTTTCACTCGCCGAAAATCAGTGTCTATTTCTTTTTTTTTTTGAATGAAAGAGTGAGAGAGAGCGGGGACGTCACAATGCGAGCTAAGTCTGAGCTTCCAAAGCCCGACCCTTAACTGGCTAACCATACATGTGCGTGAACCAAGTCCACTCAAATGGTTCACACGTACTCAAGTTAAACATGCGGAATAAAACATAGATGCGGAATTATAATAGAATCATAATTCTATTCCATTTTAGATAGCAAGGTAATCCATTACTTAACAATGATTATCTTAAGTTAACATATCCAAAATAAACATTCCAAACCATAGCAAATAATCTAAGTTATTACAATCCGAATGCTAGCTACTAAAATTACATTGTCCATGTATAATTTAAGTAAAAAGAAACTAAAACATCCAAGCTCCTAAGCTTGGCTCCGATTACGTTCATTGTCTCGTCCATTTCCTGTGCCATCAACTAGGGTAGAAGTAGGGCGTTAGACAACGCGCCCAGTAGGTATTCCAAGTAGGGTCAACACATGGGTTAGTATAAATATCACATAGATAACATAATATCAAAACCATGTAAAACAATGCCATGCCATGGGTGTCATATGCAATGAGTCCCACCCATCAGCCATAACACAATCATAAAACATTCCTCTTGATGGAATCTCCTCATCAAAGTATCCCTCACGAATGCCTTACGGACGTCCCGACGGAGCATGGTCTCCAGTTACATTTCATCCCTCCCATGCCATGCATGAGATGCAAATACCAACATGCTATGTAATAATTCAAATCATAGCATTTAAAATTCCATATTTGAAACATAACATTTGATACAAAATAACTCATCAAAATATGAATTAAAATCATCACACATATCCCATGGTTTCAATGAAGTAGGAATCCTACCAATGACCAACTAATGTGTCCTTGCGTTTTCGTCCTAAAACAGCTCACCGATCGTACACCGCTTGTGAGGCCCTGTTACCTTATTACATATCAATAAATCAAAATCCATATTCCATTTGATTTCCAACTATGTTTAAGTCCATAAACATGCCTTAGTGGGGTTAGGCCATAAAACATGGCCGAACCTCACTCACTTGGTTTGGGTCCCTCTTTTGATTCCTTAATCAATCATACATGAGTTAGCCATTTAGCATTAATAAAACCTAAGTCCACAAAACCTTCTCCATGGGGTTCGGCCATACACCATGGCTGAACCCATGGTCCATCATTTTAATCATATTTCCATTTTAGCCATCGTTCTATCCATAGCTAATCACTTAGCTTATTTACATATGACTTAAGTCCCAAAAATGATCCACACATGATTCATTAACTTAACATAAAACCCTAATAGATCCCTCCATTCCTTGGCTTGATCCTTCATTCATTTAAACATATTAGATCCATAAATGACCCTTTAAAAAGGTCCATGGGGTTCGGCCATACACCATGGCCGAATCCATGATGTCTCATTTCCCATCTTCTCCTTTAAATCATTTACAATCTTAGGTCCATAAACAAAGTCCCTCCATGGGGGGTTTAATCATACACTTATATTCATCATTTAAACATGCATGTATAGATCCATAATGTCCATAAACTGGGTTATGGGGTTCGGCCATACAACTTGGCCGAACCCATGATGTCATTTTGCATCCTCTTTCTTAAATCATTTACAATATTAGATCCATAACCCAAGTCCCTCCTTGGGGGTTTAACCATACACTTAGGTTCATCCTTTTATATCATCATTAACCATATTTAAAGCCAATTAAAATTACCAACATTCCCCCATCATTTTCATGGTCCAAAACATCCAAGTCCATCAATATCTCTCCTTGGGGTTCGGCCATACAACATGGCCGAACCCATGGTCCATGATTCCTCACCATTTACAACACTTGAGACCATGCTTTGCAATATTTAAGACATACTTAGAATCATCAATAATCTCCCATCATTTTCATCCTTTACATGTAACTAATTCAATATTTCTCCATCATTCTCATGGCCTAAATGCATTGTAAATAATTCAATATTTCTCCATGGGGTTCGGCCATACGCCATGGCCGAACCCATGGTCCATTGCTCTCCAGCCCTTACATCATTTGAGACCATTTACATTACTAATATTCTTCCATCATTCTCACCCTTAAAAACCCCTTTTAAAAATCATTAATATATGGCCAAACCCTATGGTTCATCATCTTCTCTTCAAATCATATAACCATGTTTATATCCTTTGATGGGGTTCGGCCATACATCATGGCCGAACCTCATCTAACCCTTCCTTTGTCTTTAATGGTCCATGCATGTCAACCTTAGGGCTTGGCCATGCAAGGCCAACCCATGATCTTTTATCATAATACCTTATCTTAGACATGCATGAAATCTTTTCCATACATACATAACAATTAGGGTTCGGCCATACAAGGGCCGAACCATGATCCTTGACCATTCTTTTCTTACTTATTAAAATCTTATCAAGTACTTACCGGTTTCGCGACTCCTCCGGTTTCTTTCACTCCTTCTTGCTCCTCCGATCTTCTCCCTCCTTAGCCTCTTCTTCCTCCTTGATCTTTGGCCAAGAGTGAGCTTGAGAAGTCTTGAGATGAAAACCCAAAGAGAGGGTTCGGCCAAAGAGTGTAGGTTTGAGATAGAGAGAGGAGCTTGAGATAGAAAATACTCCAAATCCTTTGTCTTGAGAGGGGGATTTGCCTTGAGTGAGAGAGGGAGAGTGAGATGAAGCAAAGAGCCCTCTTTGTTGTCCAAAGTAATTCGGCCAAGGGTGGTGTCCTTTGGGTGATGCCTCTTTGTAACAACCATGACTTTCCACCTCCCTCATTGATATTTACTTTTGGGGTTTCATCCCATGAGATGAAACTCCCAACCGTATGCCCCTTGGCTTTCCATCATGAGATGGAAACCCTCCAACTCACAACGTGTAGCCTTGTATATACTTTGTGTAACAACCAACCTTTCACCTCCCTCATTTAATGTTCCTTTGGGTGTTTCATCCCATGAGATGAAACTCACCAACCAAACCCTCCATGTCCCCAACGTGTATACCTTGTATATACTTTGTGTAACAACAAAACCCTCCAACTTCCTCATAATGATGGTGTCTTCCCAAGTGTCCCTTGGCTTGGCCAAGACACCACTTGAGATGGAACAACCCTCCATCTTCCAACGTGTATCCATTTTGAGTTTGGTCTTTATGAGATGTAACTCTCCATCTACTCACCTAACTCACTTAAGATGAAAGTCACATTAACTTCCCATTCAACTCATCTATTTAACTCAACTCATATCTTTAATTCAACTATATTAAACTCACTTAAAATCAACTCAATTCCTTGATTCCACTTTGAACTCAATCCAATTTAATTCAGCCACCTTACTTAAACTTGAACTCATTTGGTGGTCGACCAAATCAACCATGACCCATGGTACTTGGGGTCCCACTTAGCCATGTCACATACATGCCACCTCACTTGATGAGGTGGATCTCATGCCTTGTATCTTATTTGGTTATTAAACCCAATTATCAAACCTTACCCATTTACTTCTACATTGGGTCCCAATTGGGCATTTGACCGAATTGACAACCTTGACCCAATTAAATAAATCTTACCCATTTATTGCAATTGAACTTTACCCATAATCCGTTGGGTTTTAATTGGGCAATTGACCCAACTCCTTACCCATCTAAGGTCCATCTCCATTAATTTACAAATTAAATGGACAATTTCCATATATATTCATAACTTGAAAATCCGAGGTGTTACACTACAAATCCTAGGACTTGTTGGACGCTTGATTTGATCGAAATAAATTATCAGCTGCCTACATACTCTAATGGAGATCAAATCTTGTTTAGTTCTCAATTCATTTATTTCATAGCATTAACCCCGTACTATTCATGATGTCACATTAAGGCATTGTAATTACCCAATCGTGGGCCTCTTCAGTGGAATAGATCTCATCTATCACGGGTCTAGCTAATCACGGGTCTATACCAACCATGGGAAGACCGTTAACCATGGGGTCAATGTCACACATGGGATAAACCTCAACCATGGGACCTATACCCGAACATAAGTATATCCCTCATCGGGGACAATACTCTATATATGGTTCTAATCCTCTATGGAATCAATGCCTTCCAGGGGAATATCTATCCACGGTATACAATACTATCCATGGTCACAAAGCCCTTCATGGGAATAACAATCCATGGGAAAATAATATCTATCCATAGAACTGTCACATCCACCATGAGACCAATATGTCTACCATGGGACCACTATATTTATCATGGGGTCAATATGTCCACCATATAATCAATATCTAGACATGAATCCAATATGTCTACCATAGAAACAACATCTATGGGATACATCATCCATCCCTGGTAACTCTCCATCAGTGAGTATCATCTATCAATGGGTAATAACCATCCATGATGTAATCACTCCATAGGTATAATCCATCCATGGGCATAACTCATACATTCATATTACCAATATGTCTATCATAGGAACAACAAGTCTACCATAAGACCAATACGTCTACTATGGGACCAACATATCCACCATAATACCAATACGTTTACCATGGGACCAACATGTCTAACATAAGACCAATAGGTCTACTATGGAACCAACATGTCCACCATAATACCAATACGACTACCATGGGATCAACATGTCTAACATAAGACCGATACGTCTACTATGAGACCAACAGGTCTACCATATGACCAATATCCGGGCATGAATCCAAACCACCATGGGAACCATCATCCATGGGTATACACATTCATCATTGGTAACACTCTATCTGTGAGTATAACCTATTAATGGGTATAAACGATCCATGAATATAATCCCTCCATGGGCATAACTAATCCAGGGGCACATCATCTACCATGAGATCTTCTATCCGTAGGAACAACAGTTGAATAAATCACTGCATGACTGTGGTAACAAAATCCAATCATCATATCATGTCATAAACAAACCACTGGCAAGACTTAGGGTCCAACGACTTACTAAGCGGATGACTCACGCATAGCGTGCTCTAGTCTACCTTGCCCTGCATCCTTTCACCACGTCGGTAATTCAATCAAGCTCCAAAGTGGTCATATCGACCAAGATAGTATCACCCCCTTGGGGCATACAAGTACCTAGCCCTGTGCATCAACACACATCAAGTATGCTAAATAGCCATGAGAGTACCCTCCAGGGCGTAGTATGTGAGGGACCTACTCCTCGATGGTAACCCTATGGGACCAACTCTCAGTAGCCTACCCCACCGTCTCGAATACCTCTATTGAACGGTGAGTCAACCATCATAATTACGTGAGGGACGTACCCATAACACGTCTCAATATCAAGTGACCAAGTCACATATACGTCTCAATGCCACAGTCTTCGTATGCTCATATAGAAGCTCCCACGGTCTCACGGCTACTCTAGGCCTTACTCATGGAATCTATATACTTATCTCATCATTTTAACTATACAAAGTGTGACACAATGATCTACTGAGGGATATACCCATACGACGTCTCAATCATTAATATCGCGTGAGGGAAGCGCCCATACAACACCTCAATATAATCAATATCACGTGAGCGACGCACCCACACCACGTCTCAATCATCAATATCACGTGAGGGACGCACCCATACCACACCTCAATATAATCAATATCACGGGAGAGACGCACCCATACCACGTCTCAATCATCAATATCATGTGAGAGTCACACCCATACCACGTCTCAATATAATCATCACGTGAAGGACGCACCCATACCATGTCTGAATATACCCAAGTGACCTAGTCACATACATCCCAATGCCAAAGTCCTCATTTGTCCATCTTAAGAACTTTCACAGTTCTCTAGCCACTCTAGGCTTTACTAGAGTATCAAACATATATGTCTCATCATATCAGGACTCCCATGGCATCATAACCTCTTTGGGCCGCCTTCGAAGGATCCAACGTCTAGCATTAGGGTCTATATTAGGGAAGGTATATCCCACCAATCCCTTTCTACCCTACACATTTGCTTAACATCGTACATCATTCTCAATATAAATGGATGACACAATGCATCTATTGATCGAGACAAGGCACAATGCTCTCAGTTGCCTACGTACCACATAGTGGATCAGATCAACCGGAGTCCATTATTTTCATATTTGAGTTGATATGGGGGAGTAGTCATACTTTTACTTTAGGGCAATCAAACAAGGCTTTTTTAGCATTTACATTGCATTCCATGCATTCTCAATCATGCTAGCCCATCCCCATTTTAGCACAATTTAACCCCCTTTGATTATAAGATACTTGACCTTAACTCACCCATAATCACTTAGTCTAACCCTTTACCAAGTTGCTCTTTAAATCATGGAAATTCGTTCTACACGTGGTTAGGTTGATCCATCACAACCATTGTCAATATAGGTATTGACTAGTAATGTACACATCATCACATAATTCAAGCATGGCATTAAAACACATCCATCATGCTTATTATATGAGTTACCCATCTAAGAATTCCAATCACAATCATGAGAATTCATTTGATACATACATTACTAATAACCATGCACAAGTATAAGAAGTTATCAAGGCCTTACATTACACATCTTGGACAATCTTGATTTATCATACATTCTTTCATACTTTAACACATCAGAAATCTATGAATTCTCAATTATAGTAAACATTTAATCATGAGGAACTTGGGAAACTCATAAATATGTATCTGATATAATATATTCACAACAATTACACATAGGCATAAAGAGGTCAAACTATAACCTTACCCAACTATGCATTGGAATGTGCACAAGGCAACATTCACTCAAACATATTATCACACACCTTGTGAGCATGAAATTTTATAAATATTCCCAATGCTCTAAGTGTATGGCATTCTCCAATTTTACCCAATGTTATCAAACTCGAATCGTATCGAAATTGGTCTAGGGGTGTGAATCGTGAATCGAAAATCGTAAAATCGTACGATTCATATATCCTCTTATTCCCACAACCATTGTGTTGACTTGGGCCTTTACAGATTGTGCATATCTTGTTGATATCATATTCAACTAAACATCTCTTAATCATATCAGCAACAACTACGCCATTGTGTGGGGCTAGAACCATACAAAAATTAGGTATCTTCTTGTATAACTTCCAATTGTTGTCAATGAAATGAGCCATGAGACTTGAGTATCCCAAATTTTGGTTGAAAGTCCATAAAGCAGTAGTTAAAGAAATATGCTTAGAAGAAGTACTTACAAATGTTTTCAACTTGACCTTTCCAAAATGTTAGATTAAAAAAAAATGTTTTTTTAACTGTAATACGAGAGATGAATTGAAGTCTAGGTGTTACGATCCGACCCGTAAAACTGGGCTTAGGGCTCAACTCAGTGTGAAATTGTGTGCTCTGGGCCCAAAAGAGAGCCCTCGCGGTTTTGGATTGGATCTAGCCCACACGGTAATCACTAAACACATAACACTAGGTGAGGGGGCGCTGCCACTTATAAACTCCATCCAGAAGTCCCTCACTTCCGATGTGGGATTTTTTTCCCACTCTCACTTGCCAATTTACTGCTGGGCTATTAGTCAGATCGACACCAACCTAGTTTCACAGTTTAGCCCTCTTGGTGTAACACCCCGGATTTTCATTACTTATAAATATATTGAATTGGTCCATTTGAATTGCAAATTAATTGAATTTAAGATTAAATAGTTGAAATGACCTTAGATGGGTAAGGAATTGGGCCAATTACCTAATTAAGACCCAATGGATTATGGGTGAGTGTGATTTTAAAAGTAATTGGGTAAGCCTAAGTAAATGGGTCAATTACCAATTGAGACCCAATGGATCATAGTGAACTTAATTTTAAGGTAATTGGGTGAGGTCAAAGTAAATGGGTCAACTACCTAATTAGGACCCAATACATTAAATCCACCTCATCAAGTGAGGTGGCATGTGAGTGATGTGGCATTGCCAAGTGGCATACATGTCATCACATGAAAGCCAAGTAAGCAAGGTGCCACATCATCGAGTGACATGGCCAAGATGGAACCCGAATGCTATGTGGTGACCAAGTCAATTGAGTTAAGATTGAGTTGCTTGAGTGAGTTGGGAAGGTGAAGAATTTTCATCTCACAAAGTATGAAACGCAAGGAACTCGATGGAAGTCAAAGGGTTTCTTGGTTTAAGCCAAGGGTCTCCTTGGTTAAGCTAAGGGATTCCTTGGTTGGACAAATCATAAAGGGAGGAAATGAAAGGGCTTGGACTGTTAAATAAAAGACACCAACCAAGGGGCACTCCACACCCCTTGGCCGATCACTCCATCTCTTGAGCAAAGAGATTTCTCTCCTCTCTCTCTCTCACCTACACTTCTACACTTGGAGAAATTGAAGAGCAAGGAAGGAAGAAGAAGGCTTAAGAAAGGAAAGGACAGACCAAAGAAAAGAAGGAGAAGGAAAAAAGGTATGTTTTGAGTTCAACAATATGGGATTTAGACTAAGGGAAACCATAGGTTTGGTCATGGTGTGGCCGAACCTATGGGTTCCACAATTGGTTGGAATGGATGGCCAAATTGTGTTAGGGCCATGGAAGTGGAAATCCATTCAAGGAATGAATATGTGTTGAAAACAAGCAACCAAAGGAATGAATACACAACCATGTTATAATGATACAAAGGTTGGATGGATCATGAACAAGACCTTAGCCTTGACTAGGGGGTAGAGTAAATTCACTAAGAATTATATGGGTGAAGAAATACATGTTTAAAATGTTAAGGGAATCGATTTCATGTAGAAGGGCCTAACAAGACATGCAAACAGAGAAGACTGAGAAAAAGTCAGTCGACTGAATCCCAGGATTCAGTTGACTGAAAGGGGGTTGACCGAGCACACAAGTGTATTCTGGGTATTTCAGCCGACTGAATCTTATGATTCAGTCGACTGAAAGTGTGCTAGCCGAGCAACATAAGAGATATCTGGGCGTTTCAGCCGACTGAATCTTTGATTTAGCTGACTGAACATAGATGTACCAAACAAGTAAAGTGATTTGGTGTGTTTCAGCCGACTGAATCTTGTGATTCAGTCAACTGAAGGTATACTTATCAAACGCGTAAACAATTGGTTAATGTTTCAGCCGACTGAATCTTTGATTCAGTCGACTGAATCTTTGATTCAGTCGATTGAATGTATACTGTCCGAACACATGAGTTATCTGATCCAAAGTCAGCTGACTGAATTTGTGATTCAGTCGACTGAAAGGACATTGACCAAGAGCACAGAGGGTTTGACCCAACGTCAGCCGACTGAAAGGTTACGGGTCAAGTTTATACGGTACTGAGGTTATGTTTCAGCCGATTGAATATTGTATTCGGTCGACTGAAAGTCCGCCGGTAAGGCAGAGAACAGTAATTGGGCATGATTCAGTCGACTGAATTGAAAAGTTTAATTTTTAAATAATTTTTCAGATACTTCTATTTATCTGGTAGGATGTAAAGGGTGATGAAATTAAATGGATAATCAAATTGATATATACGTGGTTGAATTTATTAAGGTAACGAGGTTCGATTCGTTTTCACGCAAGCGTTAGCATTGTTCTTGCGAAACAAGAAAGGGACAGTACTCGGACGTTGGTAGGATTCCTACCTTATTGAGACACTTGGATTTTATATGATACTAGTTTTAATTCAACTATGATGTTTATTTTGAGTATAACAAATGGTATATGTTTATGAACTGATTTTCAATGATAGGATGTAATTTGATATGAAATGGCATTCTTACATTCATTATCTCATGCATGGCATGGGAGGGAATATATGGGACCAGCAAGCCAAGTTATGAGCGGTCCGGACATGATTTGGGCTTGGAAACTAGCTTGTATGAAGCTATGTGAGCTGTTGATATGTTGGCCTTGTTCGGGATTGCTAGGAGTGGGTACAGCGTATTTTGTGCCAAAGAGCTGGTGGGTATATAGTCCCAAAACCCTGCACAGAGGGAGGAGTCCACACTCCATTGATAATTCCGATTAACATATGTGGGGAGGTATAACAGTAACTTGGTGGTACCGTCACAAAATACTGCAGACGTAATTGGCCAAGGGAACACCTTGATTGGTGATTTATCAAGGAAAATATTTATATATAATGTGATAGGATATGGATTTGGGTGAGTGATCATTCGGCATTGACACCCATGACATGATGCATAAGTAAACATGATTATGATATGGATATCATACATTGTTATCTTTATTACTTATGAGATGTTTTGCAAGTATTATATGATGTATCTATCTTGCTTTATCTTAATCCTATGTGTACTATAACCCTACTTGGAATTCCTACTGGGCATGTTCACTGATGCCCATGATGGAACAGGGAATGACAAAGACATGGGACATGAAGGCAGTCAAGCATAGGAGCTTGGCCAGATTTATGCTTATTTTATTTATGTTGATTTTGAAAGATGTATTGGGAGGATTGATATTTTAGATTGTAATAGCTTAGAAATATTTTGCTATGGTTTGATGATATTTAAGTTTTAGTTAATTATATGGTGATTGGCTTCCTTGCTTAATGATGACATGCATATAAGTGGTATTTTATTCATATGATAATTCCGCAAGTATTTAGTAAAGCGTGTGAAATATTTTTGTGGATTTAATCCACGCACACGTAAAGGTGGCCGGTTAAGGGTCGAGTTTTGGAAAATCGGACTTGACTAGCGTTGTGACGTTTCCGCTCTCTCTCTCACTCATTTATGAAAAAAAAAATATACTTTGATTTGTGGCGAGTGGAAAAGGGCAGGGCAGTTACAGTTGGTATCAGAGTGAATCCGGAAGTGTTGAATCTCGTAAAGTAAGATTAATACGGTATCATGTCTCACTGACAAGATAAGAATCTCAACTGACCGACTCTTCGGAGTCGGCTGAACGGGGGCCGGATTAATTTACTTTGTTGAGAATCAGACTGTAAACATTCAATCTGAGAACAATACTTGATGAGGAAAATAACAGCAAGGAAAGGACAATCACTATAAATTGTGGATTTATCAAACATAGCGAAATAGGACGTATCTCCCCCGAGCAAGAAACATCATGATTTTCCCCTAAAATGAGAAACATTATATGATACATAGGAAAACTTCCCCAAAACAAGAAATACAAGATGATGATGAGGCAATTTTCCCCCAAGTATGCGAACATAAAATTTTATGAGAAAACTAAGTCAGTCAATGTTTCGATGACTTAGGAAAATGTCCTCCAAAAAGAAGAAATACCCGACAGAACCCGCATCAGGAAGAGGAACATAACGGAAAGGAACGGGACAATGTGAACATTCCTGAGGTACCTCCTGAGCTACAGAGCCTGGTACATGCAGTGGTCACCTCCGCTCTACAACAACATCAAAATGGCAATGGATGCGCAACCTCCAATGAATCGCAGGACCGAAACATGGTCATAGATTTCCAACAACAGCGTCCCCCTTATTTCAAAGGGAAAAAGGGACCTGCAGGAGCGGAAAACTGGATAGAGAATATTACAAAGATCTTGAAGCTACTCAAGATCACTGGTGATGAGAATAGAATGTTGTTGGCTACCTCACAATTGGTAAACGATGCCGGCAAATGGTGGAGAGTTATAGAACGTCAACAAGCACAAATTCCAAAGGAGGATAGGACAGAGATGACTTGGGACCAGTTCGCTGGGATGTTTCTGGATCATTACTTTCTAGAGGAAGAGAAAGAATGCCAGACACAAGCATTCATATCTCTGGTCCAGGGCACCATGACGGTTGCGGATTATTATCAGGAATTCCTTCGTCTATCATGTTATGCTCTAGACATGGTGGACACGGAATACAAGAAGGCCCGGAAATTTGAACGAGGCCCATGACTTAATCTAAGAGCCAAAGTCACTATCTTCAAGTCAGCTACTTTGGCAAAAGTGGTCAGTCGAGCTAGCATAACCGAACAAGAGTTGACGGAGACAGCCAAATTTGCAGATAACCGACGAGGTCAGAGCAGGGGAAGTACTTTCCGCCGTCACAAGAGATTCAGACCCAACTTTGCGAGACCCTCAGCCTCTACTGGTTCTACTGGAGGTTTTCATCCCAATCAGCACTCCACATCAGGACCTGTCTTTCAGGCGGACTGATATTTTGGATTGTAATAGCTTAAAAATATTTTGCTATGGTTTGATGATATTTAAGTTTCAGTTAATTATATGTTGATTGGCTTCCTTGCTTAATGATGACATGTATATGAGTGGTATTTTATTCATATGATAATTCTGGAAGTATTTAGTAAGCGTGTGAAATGTTTTAGTGAATTTAATCCACGCACACTTAAAGGTGGCCAGTTAAGGGTCGGGTTTTGGAAACTCAGACTTGACTTGCGTCGTAACGTTCCCGCTCTCTCTCACTCATTTATAAAAATAAAAAAAAATATACTCTGATTTATGGCGAGTGAAAAAGGGCGAGGCGTTACACTTGGACTCAGCCGTCTAGGCTTCTCCAGGTTACGGTCTCACACGAGGATTGATAGATTTCACAAATCTCCAAAAAGGGTCACAATCAACAATAGAAAATGGAAGTTCCAACATAGCTACCATAATTGCCAATTTGCTTCATGATTTTTTCATGTTAAATATAGGCAAAAGGCATGCTCCCACTCCATCATCAGCATCTTCTTTTTTAACATTGTCAAATGGAAGAACTTTTTGAGTTTTGTCATTCAAGTAATAAGAAGTACATCTTGTTAAATGACATTTGAGAGTGCTAGTTCCACATTTCGAAGGAGATTTAAAGCTCTTAGAGAAATATTTACAACTTGTCCTTAAACTATCACCCTTAGTTTTAAGGTCTCTAATAAAATGTTGCCAAACAAATGATTTTAGTACATATCCTTTCTTTTACTTACCACCAGTGGCTACTGAACAATCTCCCATACTCAAAATTTTGGTATTGTCACTCGTAGGAGCATTATTGGATTCTAACACCTAATTTAATATCATACACAATAATTAATCAACTATGACAAATACATAAATAAGTCTAGGAAAAATAATCAAATAATAAATAACTACCAACAAGAAAAAGATAAATATCACTTCAACGTCAACACCATCGTTCTCCAACGCCATTATATTGTTTTTGCAAAGGCCCTAACTATAAAAGTAAATACTAAATAATAACTACATGTAAAAATTTAATCAAATTTGTAAGAGAACCCTTGTTACACCACAAACTTGGACCAAACCTGTAGTCAGTTGCTTTTAGTTGAAGATAGAACTCTGTAATGCCCAGTTCGCACGAGAAAGTGAAATGGCCGTTGGTTATAGGACAACAACCAACGCCAAAACCAGAACTAGGATCTAGTTCAGCCAAACAACAATCTGAGCGGAGAAAGGTTCGATTGAGACAACAGCCGGCAGGGCATCCGTTGAGGAGGGCCAGTAACTTGAGACGGATGGGTTTGGTGTCCAAAAGGCGGTAGTGAACAACGTCACTGTTCAAAGGAGGTGGGCGAACGTTGACTTGCGTGACTTGGACAGAGCTTTTTGGCCTGTTTTCAAATAAAATAAAAGAACTTCGAAGATTCACTGGAGAAAAGCACTAGAAAGAATGTGAGTCACCAGAGAGAAGAGGCGGAAGGAGAAAGAGAGAAAAGAATGGATTGAAGGAGGAAGAATTATAAGAGTAACGAGCGGAGAGAGGAACGTATAGCGCTGCAGGGAATGACTAAGGTCTATGGATTACTCGATTAGGGATAATGGAAGATTGGAAGTGGAACATTAGTTTTTATACTTAGTTATGAAAATCGGGTTGGGTTGAATTTTAAATTTCTCAACCCAACTCGACCCGAGTTTCATGCGAGATTTTTTCCTTAATCTGAGCTGACCCTAATTTCAAAATTGTATAACCCACTCCAAAAAACTTTCAGATCAAGTAAGCGAGTCGGGTAAAAACCCGACCCAAGTTTCACCCCTAGAAATATCTAACAACAACAAGAAAACCCTTCTGGATGAGCCTAAGGCAATGATGCATAACATATCCAGAAATTGGGCCAGGCCCAATAGAAAACAACAAACTCGGCTCAAAAGAAGAAGCAAATCTGCCCAAACAACTAACGGCAGGTGGGCCGCATCTCAAGACCAGCACTGGAAAACAGCGAAACAGTCCCAAATAGACTGCCAAACAGACTAAAAAAATATGACAGCCCACACTGAAGCCCCTCAATCGGATCCAAAGCCCTAGAGAGCGACAGTTGCAAGGTTCTCACTACCCACGATGTCAGGGCTGCCCTGTTCAATCGAAACAGGGTAAGAATTCCCCCCTTCGACTGAGTGGGCCTTCGTGGATTTAGAATAGTTTACATAGTTTTTTTTAATAGTTTACATAGTTGTGGACTTGTTGCTCACTTGATTGCTCTGTTTCAGATCCAAGAGGCGCTAAAGAAAAAGTGCAACAGCGAAGCGCCGCAGACATAAATCACGCATAAAGAATAGTTATCCACTTGCACTTATTACAAATCGCGTTCTCCAGCGGTAGCTATGTGAGAATAAAAAAAACCTGATTTTACCAAGAAACTACGACAATACCACTGTTCCATTTTAACGACACAATCATCCTTCTAAAAGAAAGCGGGGTCCATGTTCTCTTCCTCTCTGCCTCCTGCTACCCTCACTCTCATCCATGTCGCAATAGATAATGGCAGACAATTGTGAACAAATGTTCTACAAAAGGTGCTCTGAGGATTCTATTTCTATGTTTACCAGCGTACGGGATTGTTTGCCAGTGTATTGAATTCTATAGGATTATCGTACTTATTAAATATAGGGGTGATAGGTCTATTTATATAATTTTTTTGAATACATTGTTTATAAAAATTATTATAGTAAGATTAATCAAATCATAATAAGGTCATAAAATATAGATATTAAAAATAATAAAATTTAAAAGACAATAAAAATATGACTCAGATCAATTTAATTGTGATAATTTTTAATTGATAATTTATTAGACAAAAAACTATTCAAATGAATCTATCATCACCTTACTTGATAATTTTTAATTGATAATATATTAGACAAAAAACCATTCAAATAAATCTATCATCATCTTATGTGATAGGTCCTACACTTAAGTATGTATAATAATACTATATAACTTAGTGTGGAGGAATACTTGATTTTATCTCAAGATGAGGATGTGCACTCGGATAGCACACATGGATAGCAATGGCCCAATTTTGAGTTCAATGGGAGAGGAGCACGTGCTCAATTAAGAGGTATTACATGCTCAAACTAAGGATTTAGAAAATGGAGGCTCGATGTGTACTGTTTGTCATAAATATGGGCCTCTCTCCTTTTTATTGTTTTTTAAAAAAGAAAAGAAAAAATAAATAAAAACTTAAAGTGAGCATATTTTTTTTAAATAAATGTCATTTTTTTTTTAAGTTTTAGATCTTTAAAAGTTGAATTTTTAAACGAATAAAGTATGTCCTTAAAATTTGGAAAATGTTTAAAAGTTTTACAAAGTAGGAAAGTAACATAGGGAAAAACCTAATATGAAATTCATATTCTAAAGTATCCCCTTGATGACATGTATCTTCTATTATAATTTATAATTCTTTTATAACAAAAATTTATAAGTTTCATGAAAATATTGGAATATTATAAAAATTACACAAACACCCTAAAAACTATATCAACACATTAGCGATTCGTCATTTAATTATAGAAACATTTGTATATTATTTCATTTATTTCTTCTACAAGAAACTCAAAAATGGGAAGAATCTTAGAAAGCCTAGCTTTTATCAATTTTCATAAAAATCTTAGGAAAAATACAAAAAGACCCTATAAACTATGTGAATGAAATTAATGCATCTCCTTTGAATTCTATAAGCACTGGATATCATTTTATTAAATTATTTTTGTAATATCCCGACACCAAATTATATTTAATTGTGTGGTTTGTGCCATTAAATGTAAGTTGTATTCCGTTGATCATGAAGATTACTGAGTGAGCTTTTCGAAAAGTCCAAGTTTGGCCCACCCTGATGTCGATAGCTTATTGATCCAACTCGTTAAAGTTGGAAGTAGCAAAATCATAAATATTTGAACTTTATTTATTTATTTCAATAAATAATTATAAAATTGTTTCACTCTGTAAAACCACTCATCTGAGACAATTGGTTTACCAAACTTACACACACCCTATGATTTCAAATTTTGAGTTCAACGGACTTTTCTGTTCATTCTAATTTTCACCTATTTTAACCCCTTTAAAAAACCCACTCTGTAAAGCCCTAATTAAAAATAAAAAAGTGTCGTTTTTGCTTAAATTGTTAGATTTTTTTTATGTGTATTTCTCACAAATTTTGTATGACTTGTCCAGTTTTCAGTCCCCAATCCATCGGACCGGATGTATTGATCTGATGATGTCTCCTTTGTAATGGTCCAGGTCAACAAAATGATTATGGGAATAAGAGGATATATGAATCGTACGATTTCACGATTTTCGGTTTACGATTCACACCCTTAGACCAATTTTGATATGATTCGAGTTTGATAGCATTGAGTAAAATTGGAGAATGCCATACACTTAGAGCATTGGGGATATTTGTAAAATTCCATGCTCACAAGGTGTGTGATTATATGTTTCAGTGAATGTTACTTTGTGCACATTGCAATGTATAGTTGGGTAAGATTATGGTTCCTTATGCATATGTGTGATTGATGCGAATATATTGTATCAGATACATATGTATGAGTTTCCCAAGTTCCTTATGATTAGTTGTTTACTATAATTGAGAATTCATAGATTTGTAATTAAAGTATGATAGAATGTATATAAATTAAGATTGTCCAAGATACGTAATGTAGGGCCTTGATAACTTCCCATACTTGTGTATAGTTATGAGTAATGTATGTATCAAATGAATTATCATGATCGTGAATGGTTAAGGACATGGTTCGGCCATTGCATGGCAAAACCCTAATTTTATTATGGCTAAGATGCTAAGCATGAACCATGTATGAAATAGGTGGAAGATCAAGGATTAAAAAGGGGGACCAAAGTCAAATGAGTGAGGTTCGGCCATGGTGTATGGCCGAACCCCACTACGGTTTATTTTATGGACTTGAAAATGGTAATGGATGAAATGGAGAAATTGGAAAGTTAGACATCATAGGGTTTGGCCATGGTGTATGGCCGAACCTCATGAAGCAATTTTATGGGTCAATTATGGATCTAATATATCAAATGAATAACGGATCAAATTAAATAAATGAATGGACCTATGATTTGGAACCTAAACATAAGGTGATAGGATAATGACAAGGAGGTAAATAGGTAAAAAAATAAGGGACCATGGGTTCGGCCATGGTGTATGGCCGAACCCCATGAGGAATATTTTTATGAGACTAGTGAATCAAATGACTTAAAGAAGGGACCCAAAACCAAGATGGCGAGGTTCGGCCATGTTGTATGGCCGAACCCCACTAAGGAATTTTATGGACTTAGCTTGTTATGTGTGTTAAATGGTTAATGTATGAATGGTTAGATTAATGGAATGTTATCCATGGATAGAAGAATGGCAATATTGTAATTAAGTGGAAATAATGGACCATGGGTTCAGCCATGGTGTATGGCCGAACCCCATGGGGAAGGTTTGATGGACTTAGGGTTTATGTATGTTAGATTACATGAATGAGAAGTGATATGATCTTGGACTTAAGTTAAATGAGTAAAAAGGGAACTAAAACCAAAGAGGTGAGGTTCGGCCATAGTGTATCGCCGAACCCCACAAAGTTGGGTTTATGGACTTAGATATAAATAGAAATCAAATTGAACATGGTATGATTGATTGTTGTGTAATAAGGTGACGGGACCTCACAAACGGTGATCGATCGTGAGCGGTTGCTAGATTAAGAAGCAAGGACACTTAGTGGTCTTTTGTAGGATTCTACCTCTTTGAAACCATGGGTTTATGTACAATGTTTTTATCTTAATTTGATGAATTTACTTTGTAAAAGATATGTTTCAAATGTGAGTTTTAATGCTATGTTTACAATATAAAATATCATGTGTTTCATTAGCATCTCATGCATGGCATGGGGTGAAGGATATGTAACCGGAGGGGCCACACTCCGTCGGGGCGTCCGAAAGACCAATGTGGGGATACCTTCCCTTCAAGAAGAAACCGGAGGGACCACATTCCGTCGGGGCGTCCGAAAGACCTATGTGGGGGTACCTTGATGATGAGAATTCCATCAAGAGGTTATTTGTACTTGTGATGGGTGGGACTCATTACATTTGACATCATGACATGGCATTGTTTTATATGGTTTTGACTTTATGTTATTATATATGATTTGTACTAACCATGTGTAGACCCTAAATGGAATACCTACTGGGCTCGTTGTTCTAACGCCCTACTTCTACCCTAGTGGATGATACAAGAAACGAGGGGAACGATGAACGCGAAAAGGGCCAAACATAGGAGCTTGGATGCTTTTAGTTTTTATTTTGCTTAAGATACTCATGGACTTGTAATTTGAGTAGCTAGAATTTGGCATGTAATAACTTAGCTAATTTTTACTATGGTCTGAATGGTTTGTTGGATATTTTAAGTTAAGTTTAATTATGATTAAAGACTTTAAGTACTTTGCTATCTAAAAAGGAATAGATCTAGGTTCTATTATAATCCTCAGGTTATGATTTTAATCCGCATGTTTATATTGTGATGTGTGAACCGTTTTCATAGACTTAGTCCATGCACACATAGGGTTGGCCAGTTAAGGGTCGGACTTTAGAAGTTCGGACTTAGCTCGAGTCGTGACGTCTCCCTCTCTATCACTCTTTTTAAAAAAAAAAAAAGTAGACACTGATTTTCAGAAAGTGAGTGAAAAAGGGCGGGGCGTTACAATTGGTATCGGAGCGAAACAGAAAGATTGAATCTTTCGAAGTAACATTAAGACGGATTCATGTCTCACTAACAGATAAGAATCCCAATTGACTGGCTCTTCAGAGTCCTCTGTACGGGGGCCGGATTAATTTATTTCGTTAGACTCAGACGGAACATTCAATCTGAGAACAACAATGAATGATAGCAAAGAAAGTATAGTCAAAATAAATGGATTTATCAAACATAGCAAAATAGGATATATTTCCCAATATACCCGAATTAAGAAACAAACAATAGATACTTAGGGAATTCCCCAAAAAACAAAGAAAAATCAAGAGTACTTATTTGGAAATTTCCGCAAAAATAGGAAAATACAAACTTTACAATGAAAACTAAGTCATAATATTTTTCAATGGCTTAGGGAAAAAATGCCTCCAAAGAGAAATACCCGACAAAACCAGAAGGGGAAGGAAAAAGAGGTAGAAACCTCTCAACATGAAAAGGAGGTAGAAAAATCTCAACATGAAGAGGAGGAACGACAATCTCGACATGAAGAGAAGAACAACCATCCCACCAAGAGGAGGAGGAACAAAGTAGCGTTAATATACCAGTGGTGCCTCCTGAACTACAAAGCTTAGCTCAAGAGGTGGTCACGTCGGTGCTTCAACAACACTTGAACGGGAATGGAACCACCAATGAGACCAATGACAGGAGCATGGTCAGGGACTTCCAGCAATAGCGCCTTCCTCAAAGGGAAAGAAGGAGCTGTCAAGATTTTACTGGCCATGTCACAACTGATCGATGATGCCTGTAAATGGTGGGATGTGGTAGAGAAGCAGCGAGCACTTCTTCCGGAAAGAGAGAGGACTGTGATGACTTGGGATCAGTTCTCAACTACCTTTTTGGACCATTATTTCCCTGAGGAGGAGAAGGAGCGTCAGACTCAAGCTTTTCTATCTTTGGTACAAGGTCCCATGACGGTGGCAGAGTACCACCAGGAGTTTCTCAGCTTGTCTTGCTATGCTTTCTATATGGTGGATACAGAGTATCGAAGGGCACGCAAGTTTGAGCCGGGCCTTTGGCCAAGCATTAGGGCCAAAGTAACCATATTCAAGAGCAGCTACATTGGCAGAGGTGGTCAGCAGGGACCACTATAGCAGAGCAAGAGATGGCTGAGTTTGTGTGTTTTGACAACCGCCAAGCTCAGAGTGGGAGGGGTGCATTTCAGCCCAACAAGAAGTTCCGACCGAACTTTAGCAGACCCTCACCATCCACTGGGTCAACAGGGGCTTTCGTCCCAATCATCCCTCCCCATCTGCATCAGTCACTCAAGCTCCCAAAGGGGTGAACAACTGCTTTCATTGTGATCAGCTGGGCCATTTTAAGAGGGAATGCCCACAACTCAACAAACCCTCTTATTCTAGAGGTTCATCTCGCCCACCAGATAGACCAACTAATTTACGAGGAGGCAAGGACAATTAACCAGGCGGGACGAGCGCCTACAGGATCTGGACGGTCGTTTACCTTAGCTCCTCCAGCAGCAGAGGATCACTTTGTGATTCAAGGTATGGTTGTAGTCAGTAGTTCCTACACCTTTGCTTTATTTGATTCTAGAGCATCCCACTCTTTCATATCTGCTGCATTCATATCTGCAACTGGAACTTTAGTAAAAAAAACTGTCCACATCACTCACCATTGTATCCCCCGTCGGAGACACGTCGTTGGGGTTTATATGCACAGTAGTGAATACTGAACTCGCTGGACTCAGATTTGAGTTCAACTATTTGGTATTCGATATGACAAAGTATGATATTATCTTCGGCACGGACTGGTTGGCTAGCTTTCAGGCCAACATTGATTGTTATCGCCGCAGGGTGACATTTTGGTCACCCGAGGGAAAATAACATGTGGTGCATCTGACAAACAAAGTAGACTGCATGAAGGGTTGAGTCATCTAGTATTGAGTAGTATCAGAATCAACAAGGCACAGGTGGCTGAACTTTCTGGCAATAGTAAAGGACTATGCAGACGTATTCCCAAAAGAACTCCCTAGCTTGCCTCCCATGAAGGAGATTAATTTTGAAATCAAGCTGTACCCTGGCACTGCACCAGTGTTATTACCACACTATCGGATGGCACCTGTAACGCCCCGCCCTTTTTCACTCTAAGCTTTCCGTAAATCAGAGTCTATTTTTTTTTTTTAAATAATAGAGTGAGCAAGAGCGGGACGTCACGATGCGAGCTAAGTCCGAACTTCTAAAGTCCGACCCTTAACTGGCCAACCTATGTGTGCATGGACTAAGTCCATGGAAACGGTTCACACATAACAATATACACATGCGAATTAAAATCAAAACGTGCGGAATTATAATAGAACCCAGTTCTATTCCATTTCAGATAGCAAAGTACGTCAAGTCTTTATCCATAATTAAAATATCATAATTATCCAAATAAACATCCAACCATAGCAAATCATCTAGATTATTATATGTCCATAAATAGCTTAATCAAAATATAAATTAAAAGCATCCAAGCTCCTATGCTTGGCCCTTTTCGCGTTCTCCGTTCCCCTCGTTTCCTGTATCATCCACTAGGGTAGAAGTATGGCGTTAGAACAACGAGCCCAGTAGGTATTCCAATTAGGGCTAACACATGGTTAGTACAAAACATGCGTATAATAATATCATAATGTCAAAAACCATGTAAACCATGCCATGTCATGATGTCAAATGCAATGAGTCCCACCCATCACAAGTACATATAAGTACCCCCACATAGGTCTTTCAGACGCCCCGATGGAGTGTGGAGCCTCCGATTTCTTCTTGATGGAAAAGCACATCAAGGTATCCCACATAGGTTTTTCGGACCCCCCCCCCCGACGGAGTGTGGCCCCTCCGGTGACATCTCCTTCACCCTATGCCATGCATGAGATGCCAATGAAACACATGCTATTTTATCATATAAACATAGCATTAAAACTCACATTTGGAAACAATATCTTTTACAACATAATTCATCAAAATAAGATAGAAACATTGTACATTACACCCATGGTTTCAAAGAGGTGGAATCCTACCAAAGACCACTAACGTGCCCTTGAGCTTTCGTCTGGTAACCGCTCACTATCGTACACACCTTGTGAGGTCCGTTACCTTATAACATATCCATAAATCAAAATCCATGTTCCATTTGATTTTCTATTATATTTAAGTCCAATAAACCGTTCCTCCTTTGGTTTATTAATCAAGTCCAAGTAGACCATACCCTTTTTATTCATTAATCTAATCATAAACAAATTAATCATCTAACATACATCAACTTTTCAATTCAGTTGACTGAATCAGGAATTCAGTCGACTGAAATATACTCAAAACTGTCTTATCCCTGACTCGCTACTTTTCAGTAGACTGAATCACACGTTCAGTCGGCTAAATATGAGTCAAAACCTTTGTATCCCCAGTCAATCCTCTTTCAGTCGACTGAATCAGAGATTCAGTCGGCTGACTTTGGATCAGATTGACTGTATGTTCGGCCAGTGTAGATTCAGTCGGTTGAATCCTCAACCAACAACTTTCGTGTTTGATAAGCAATCTTTTAGTCGACTAAATCATAGATTCAGTTGGCTGAAATTTCCAGAATCCTTTTCTTATCCGTTACGTCTACGTTCAGTCGACTGAATCACCAGATTCAGTCGACTGAAACTTCCAGAAACTCTTTCAATTTTCAGCCTTCTCCATTGCATATTTTGTACATCCTTTCTTCATGAAACTCCGTCCTAACATTATTCCAACATATATAATATCATCCATAAAATAACCAATGTCTTTCCATGGGGTTCAGCCCTACATCATGGCCGAACCCTATGGTTCATCAACTTCTCTTAAACCATTTAAACCCCTATAAATTTCTTATTACTTTTCCATTAAAATTATCATAATCATCTCCCAATTTTCTTCCATGGGGTTCGACCATACACCATGGCCGAACCCTATGGTTCATTTCTTTAAACAAAATTATCGAAACTACTTACCAGCTCCGCAACTCCTCCGGTTTTCCTTCGTTTGTTCTTGCTCTTCCAATCCTTTTCTTCCTTGCACACTTGCTGGCTGCCCTCTCTTCCTTTGTGTATGCCGTGAACACCTTCTTGCTAGAGCTCCCAACGTCAAGACCTTCTTGATGCTTGTGTGTGCCTTGCGTCCCTAGTGTTATGCTGCCTTTCTTTTATTTAATACTCCACTCGGCCAATATCTTGCTGAAATAGCAATTGTTGTGTGTCCTTTGTGTCTTTCTAATACTTCCACTCAGTTCTAATTATAATTAGAAGCTACCGAGATCCTTCCACTTAGCACCTTCCTAGTATTATTCTTTGACAAGGGAAATGACTTCTTTTTAAAAAGATTTTAGGACATCACCATGGATGCGTAAATCCCACACACGGCTAAGACATATCCCATCTCATCCATGCGTGTTGTCCATCTCAGGCGATCCTTGTTCAACTAAAACTCCTAAAATCTAGTCATCCATATCTTCCATTCGTTGACACCTTTTAGAGATACTCTAACATATCTTCATGGATATGAAAATCCTCACACACAGCCATAGTAATCTTCCAAGTTCCCTTTATGCGCATAATAATTAATTATAGACATAATGTATTACTAATTTAATTAAGCCCCATTTAATTCTATTGAAACCATTTCCACAATCTGTTGGGTCTTAATTGGGCAATGACCCAACACTTTACCCATTTAAGGTCCATATATAATAATTCACAAATCAAATAGGTAATTTTCATATATATTAATAACTTGAAAATCCGGGGTGTTATAGCACCAGCAGAGATGTCCGAGCTAAAGAAGAAGATTGATGAACTGCTCAGACTGGGTTGCATCTGGAACAGTACATCGGCTTGGGGAGCTCTAGTTTTATTTGTGAAAAAGAAGGATGGTTCACTCCGTATGTGTGTGGATTACCAAAAACTGAACCAGTTAACGGTCAGAAACAAGTACCCTCTACCTAGGATCGATGATCTATTTGATAAACTTAGAGGTTCTAGTCATTTCTCTAAGATTGACCTGATGTCCGGACACCATCAAATTCTGGTTAGAGAGGAGGACATAGAAAAGACAACCTTTAGAACACGGTATGGAATATATGAGTTTGTAGTCATGCCGTTTGGACTCACCAATGCACCGGCTGTGTTCATGGATCTAATGAACAAGATTTTCCGTCCTTACTTGGACCAATTTGCCATTGTATTTATTGATGACATTTTGATTTATTCCAAAACTCAGGAAGAATACGCTGAGCACCTGAGGATAGTTCTGGACACTTTGAGGAAGAACAAGTTATATACCAAAGCCAGCAAGTGTGAATTTTGGTTACCCAAGGTTAACTTCTTGGGATATGTCATATCAGCAGAAGGTATAGCCGTGGACCCGGCTAAAGTGGCGGCAGTGGGAGAATGGAAAGCGCCAAAGAATGTAACCGAGATCCGTAGCTGCTTCGAATTGGTTGGTTACTACAGGAAGTTTATCATGGACTTCTCCAAGATAGCATCTCCACTTACCCGGCTCACTCAGAAAGGAGTCAAATTTGAGTGGTCAGATGTGTGCAACCAGAGATTTGAGGACCTGAAAGATAGACTTACAATGGCTCCTATTTTGATTTTGCCAGAACGAGGCAAGGGTTATGAGGTACAATGCGACGCTTCAGGAGAGGGACTTGGGTGCGTCCTCAGTCAAACTCATCGTGTGGTGGCTTATGGTTCAAGACAATTGAAAATACATGAACGCCTCTATCCTACGCACGATCTTGAACTAGCCGCAGTGGTCTTCACTCTAAAAAACTGGAGACATTATTTATATGGCGAGAAGTTTGAAGTGTTTTCAGATCATAAGAGCTTGAAATACTTGTTTGATCAGAAAGAGCTCAACCTGAGGCAGTACAGATGGATGGAATATCTGCAGGATTATGAGTTCGCACTTCCTTATCACCCTGGCAAGGCGAACAAGGTGACAGATGCCCTCAGCCGCATATCACATTCATCAGTGGCATGTTTGATCAGGATAGAATGGGAGATGCTGAATACCATACGAGAGTTCAATTTATATATCAATAACCATGGGAGTATGTACAATTTTATCATACGGTCCAACATGGTTACCAAGATTGAACAGGAACAGCGGATAGACCCGGAAGTGGAGGACATATGGGCCAAGATGTCTACTGGTGAAGTCATACAGGAATGGGAGTTACGACCAGGATAGGGTCTTGTATTCAGAGGAAGGATATATGTGCCTAAGAGCTGCAGAAAAGAGTTACTGATTGAGGGACATCAAACCAAACTCTCTATTCATCCGGGCAGCACCAAGATGTATCACGACCTGAAGAGACATTACTGGTGGGACGGACTCAAGAGGGATGTGGCAGAATTTGTGGTTCATTGCTTAGCGTGTCAGCAGGTTAAGACGGAACATCAGAAGCCACCAGGGTTACTCAAACCCTTACCAGTGCCAGAATGGAAATGGGAGCACATCTCCATGGATTTTGTGACAGGGTTGCCAAAGTCTTCAAAGGGCAACGATGCGATATGGGTCGTGGTAGACCGACTGACCAAGTTTGCACATTTTCTTCCCATTAAGATGATAGACTCATCTGAGACTTTGGGTCGGTGGTATATCAAGGATATCATTAGATTGCATGGATTCCTCGGACTATTGTGTCCGACAGAGATGGTCGATTCACAGGCAGAGTATGGCAGAGCATGCAGTCGGCCATGGGAACATACCTACTGACTAGCACAGCATTCCATCCACATACTGATGGGCAGTCTGAGAGGACAATACAAATATTGGAGGATATGCTGAGAGCATGTATGCTAGATTTCAAGGGTGGATGGGAGGATCACTTGCCGTTGGTAGAATTCTCATACAACAACAGTTACCCGGCAAGCCTCTAGATGGCTCCATTTGAGGCATTATATGGTAGACCATGTAGATCGCCCGTGTTCTGGACAGAGGCCGGTGAGCCTGCGCTGATTGGACCCGAGTTGGTTGCAGAGACTACAGTGCAGATACAGTTGATACGGCAGCATCTATTGGCTGCGCAAAGTCATCAGAAGAGCTATGCTGACAAGAGGAGGAGGTTCCTTGAATTTGAAGTGGGGGACATGGTGTTCTTGAAAGTCTCGCCACGAAAGGGACACATGAGATTTGGAAAGAAGGGGAAACTATCGCCAAGATATGTGGGACCATTTTCAATCTTAAGAAGGATGGGGGACGTGGCTTATCAATTGGCACTCCCTTCATAGTTGGCATCTTTGCACGATGTGTTCCATATATTGATGTTGAGGAAGTACTGTAATGCCCCGCCCTTTCCGAGATTCAGAGTCTATTTTTTTTTTTAATAATAATATAATAACACCGGAAAAGGGCGGACGACGTCACGACGC
This sequence comes from Chimonanthus salicifolius, assembly GCA_013350335.1. Lineage (NCBI taxonomy): Eukaryota > Viridiplantae > Streptophyta > Magnoliopsida > Laurales > Calycanthaceae > Chimonanthus > Chimonanthus salicifolius. Next base: position 47,208,102 of record CM023542.1, on the reverse strand, counting down.
GAGCTAAGTTCGAACTTCCAAATTCGACCCTTAATTGGCCACCCATATGAGCATGGACTAAACCCATGAATAACAAACCACACATGGAACTAATCAAGACATGTGGAATAAACTAGACCAATTGCAGAAATAAACTGAATAGATAACAAGTACAAGTCTCCCATTAAAACTGCTTAAACCAAGCATCCAATATCAAACCATAAAGAAACCATAGCAAAGTTACTAGTATTACATGTCCATAAAATGTAATTCATATGACTGTAAAATAGAAATTCCATTTATCATTCAAGCGCTTAAACTTGGTTCCCCTCCTGGTCCTCGACCTTCTCTTTCCCTTTTCCTTTTCCTGCATTATCCTCTAAGGATAGAATTAGGGTGTTAGATCAAGGCGCCCAGTAGGTTTTCCGATCAAGGCTACAACATGGTTAGTATATAAAACATGCATCTATCATAGTATATGATCAACAAAACATCTGAAATCAATGCTATGTATGTAAGTGCAAATGTAATGAGTTCCACCCATCACACATATACATAGCCATCACTTTACGAGACTCTCATCGTCAAGGTAAACCACAGTACTCTTTCATTTCTTCTTGATGATATTCCTCCTGGCGGGACCCTCATCACCTAAGGAGGCCGATGTGACTCTCATCATCATGATATTCCTCCTGGCGGGACCCTCATCGCCTAAGGAGGCCGATGTGACTCTCATCATTAAGTTGTTCCACAATCATCACTCCATGCCATGCATGAGATGTCAATGTATAAATATGTCATTTGTAAATGTATCTCATCATTCAAAACCCATTTTGAAACATAAAACTGTAACAACATATCTCATAAAAAAACATGATAAAACCAAATATAACAGTGGTTCCAAGTAGGTAGGAAACCTACGGAAACTTCGCTTAAGTGTCCGTTCCTTTCAAGCTTTACTCGATCACGACTCGCACACCGTTCAACTTCCGTTACCTTATTTCAGTCAATTAGTCAATACAACATACCATCTGATTTCTAACTAAGTCCAAAACCCCATAAATCATCTTGTGGGGTTCGGCCATACCCATGGCCGAACTTCACCAACTTAGGATTTAATCTTCTTTTTTATTTGATCAACCCTTAAACACTTTACCCTTCAAACATATCTTGGTAGGGTTCGGCCATACAACATGGCCGAACCATACCACTTTGGTTTTGGACCCCTCTTTTCAAGTTCTTTAATCAATCCTTCCATATTACAATTTGACTTGTATTTACGGTTTTGCCATTGACCTAACCATATTTAATCTTGCTTAGAAAAACAAGATCCATAAAAACCACCTTAGTGGGGTTCGGCCATACTACTTGGCCGAACCTCACCATTTGATTTGGTCCTTCATTCACCATCTCCAATTATATTATAACTTAGCCTAAGTCCACCAAATGATCATTGATGGGGTTCAGCCATACTACATGACCGAACCTCATCCTATGGATTTTTATCCCATATTCCATCATCTACCATGATTAGTTATTTACTTACACTAAGTCCATAGATAATCATATCATCATCCATCATTTTCAACCATGATCTTATCCTAATTAATCCATAAAAACAGTCCAGTAAATTCCATAACCAAGAAACCTTACACCCATATAAAATGGTCCATGGGGTTCGGCCATACACATGGCCGAACCCAATGGTTCCCTTGGTTCAATGATTCCAACATTCATACATACTTTTGGCTTAACACTTTTAGCCATAAGAACCATATGGTTCAGCCATCCCATGGCCGACCCTAGACATTAATTTTTCATTCCAAATAAAACACTTAAAAACGCTCCACCATTGGTATGGTTTTTATCCCTCAAAAACCATCACAAATCACCATAAAAATATCATATTATTTCATGGGGTTCAGCCATCCCCATTTGGCCGAACCCTATGGCCTATAATTCAAACCTTTTTAACAATTACTTTGCCTCATCAAAACATGTACCAACCTCCATGGTTTTACATGGTTTGTAGCTTTCAAAACCATCAACCTAACCAAATAAATTTCATGGGGTTCGGCCACTCCATGTTTTCCATCTTTTTAAACATCAATATTCATATTCTAAACCTTTGGTAGATTCGGTCATCCCATGGGCAAATCATGTTCCATTTATCCCATTTTATTAAACAAAATTCCATAGAAATACTTACCAAATTCCTTTGCTTCTCTTCTTGCCTTTTGATCCTTGCTTCCCTCCTTCTTGCTTCCTTAGTCTCTAGCCGATTATGAGCTTGAACAATGGTGAGAACACCAAGGTATAATTCGGCCAAGAGAGTGTGTTCTTGAGAGAGGGAGAGAGATAAGAATTCTTAAGATTTGTTGGTGTGATAATCGGCCAAAGGTGTGGTTAATCCATTTTGTTAAACAGCCCTTGAACCTCTCATTTGCCTCATAAATTCTTGCCCAAACCAAGGGGACATTTGGTGCCAACCAAGACATCCCTTGGCACCAACCAATGCATCATTGGAGATGGAAAGACCCCTCCATCTTTCCTCATTAAAGCCGCCCAACCATGGTGACCCTTGGCTTGGCCAAGGCACCACTTCACTTCCAACGTGTGCCATCACTTGACTTTGAGTCTTTGAGATCAAGACAACCCTTCATATCCCATTTGACTCACTTGAACTCAAGGTCCCTTTGATTTCCAACTCAACTCACCCAACTCACTACACTTAATGCATTTGAGTCAACTCACTTACTTGATTTAAATCCAACTCATTTCAGTCCCAACTCAACCTGATTTAACTCATATTTAAGCTCACTTGAGGGTCCACACTGTCAAACATAGTCCACATGGTCAACACGACCCATTGGGTCCCCATTTAGCCCATGGATCCAATTTGACGCCATGACCCAATTATGGGTTGTTTTAGCCATTTGCATGTGATTTTCATATGTGCCTCTAGCCTACCCATTTATGCTCCATTTAGTTTCCAAACATTTCAGCTTAACTCCATTTAAATTTGGGCTCACCCAATGGTCAAACAAATCCATTATGATCCTATTGGATCCCAATTGGGTCCTTTGACCCAATTAACCACATTGACCCAATTTGATGTTCATTACCCATTCATGATAAATTGACCCTTATAATCTGTTCATATGGTCTTAATTTGAACAATGGGCCCCACCATTTTCTCATATACAATCACATTTATTAAATTCACCAATCAAGTGGCATTTTCGTAAATATTCATATTATTGAGAAATTGGGGTGTTACAAGTACAAGCCTGACCCCTCTCATGTACTCAACATACAAGACATAGAGGTCCAAAGCGACGTGACATACGTCAAGAAGCCTGTCCGAGTGGTGGACACAGAACAAAGGGTATTACAGAACTGAGTGATCCAGTTTGTCAAGGTGGTATGGGAGCGACATGGCATTGAGGAAGCCACTTGGGAACTCGAGTCGGAAATGAGAATAGCTCAGCCTGAGCTATTTGTGTAAATGTTTGAAACCCTACTTCGCTCAATTTTCGGGACGAAAATTTTAAAAAGAGGGTTGTATTGTAACACTTCGGAATTCCATGTTATTAATATTTACGGAATTTGCCATTTTAATTATGAATTAACGGATATGAACCTTAGATGGGTAAGGTGTTGGGCCAATGGCCCAATTAGGACCCAATGGTTATGGAATAAGGTTCAAATTAAAGTAAATGGGTAAGGCGCATTTAATTGGGTCAATGTTGCTATTTGGGTCAAAATGCCCAATTGGGACCCAATGGGTCGTGGTTAACTTGGTTGACCACCAAGTGAGTTCAAGCCTAATTAAATGGGGCTGAATTAAAATGGTGATGCAATATATCTATAAATAAGGGACTGTCTGGATGAGGATGACACACACGCATACACCATAGCTAAGGCTGAGATTTCCTCTCAGAAAATGAAGGAGTTATAGTCGAACAAGGATTGTTCTAAAATGGGCAGCAAGTCTGGATGAGTTTGGATTAGGCAATGACATCTGATCACCTAATCCAAATAAAGAAGATGTCTAAAATTGAATAAAGGTTGCTTGGCCGTGTATGAGATATGCACATCCACGATGATGCATTGAAGTTTCTATAAAAGGGGTCCTTTCCTTTGTTAAGAGCGATACTAAGGAATTGTTAAATTGAAGGGTCTCGGCATCTTCTAAAGATAGGACCGATTGGAAGTACTATAAAAGAGAGGCACCAGTAAGACAAAAGGAGCGCACGGCATACACAAATCAAGGGAGGGCTTGACGTTGTGCGCTCTGTCAATAAGGAGTTCTCGGCAGTATGCTCTGTCAAGAAGGAGAGGGCAGCCAGCTATGTGAAAGATTAAGTAGAAAAAGGAATACATACAAAAGAGGCTAAGGAAGGAAAGGATCGGAAGAACAAGTCTGAGCGAAGGAAAACTGGAGGAGTCGCGGAATCGGTAAGTATTTTGATAATTTTGTTTAAAGAAAGGAACCATAGGGTTTTGCCAAGGTGTATGGCTGAACCCCATGGAAGAAAAATTAGGGGATGAATATAGTAATTTAATGGAAGGATGAACCATAGGGTTCGGCCATATGTGTGGCCGAACCCCATGGAAAGACATTGGTTATTTTATGGGTTTTTGAGGGATGAAAACCATGGAATGTTATGAATGTTTTAAAATGGTTTAAAATGGATATATGGTTAAGGACATGGTTCGGCCATTGCATGGCTGAACCCCATAGAGTGACAATGGTGGATGGTTAAGGGTTAGATAATTAGATGGATGGATTGATAATTAGTCTTATGTATGAAGGACGAAAGGACCAACTTTAAGATGGTGAGGTTCGGCCATGTTGTATGGCCGAACCCCACTATGGTAGATTTGCTATGGACATTGGTTATTAAGCAAAAATAAACAAGGGTTAGGCTAGTGGAAATATTGTAAATAAGGAATGAAATGATCAAAGGACTTGAAAGAGGGGTCAAAACCAAAATAGTGAGGTTCGGCCATGCTGTATGGCCGAACCCCACCAAGGTGCATTGGGTAGATTGAGGTTTTTAAATAAGCTAAATGGATGGTATTGATCCAAAACAAAGAAAGATCAAATTCAAAGTGGGTGAGGTTCGGCCATGGGGTATGGCCGAACCCCACAAGGTGTTGTGTTTGGTTTTGGACTTAGTTAGAAATCAAATGGCATATTTATTGACTTATTGACATGAAATAAGGTAACGGGACTTCTTGAACGGTGCGCAATCGCGAACAGTTGACGGTTTGAGAAGAAAAGATATTTTTAAGTGACTTTTGTGTAGGTTTCCTATCTCTTTGTAACCACATATTATACTTGGTGTTTTTATGTTGATTTTGATGAGTTATTTGTGTTAAAGTATTATGTTTCAAAGAGGTTTTGAATGCTAAGATTCTGTTACATATAGCATGTACTCATTGACATCTCATGCATGTCATGGGGTGATGGTTATGTAACCGGTAGCCACACTCCGTGGGGGCGTCCGAAAGACCACTGTGGGGTACCTTGATGATGAGAATCCCATCAAAAGGAAACCGAAGGCCACACTCCGTCGGGGCGTCCGAAAGACCACTGTGGGGTACCTTGGTGATGGCTATGTATATTTGTGATGGGTGGGACTCATTAAATTTGTATACATACATAGCATTGTTTTTGTAAGATTTTGATGATCATGTATTATTATGTTATATGCATGTTTTTATACTAACCTTGTGTTAGCCCTAATCAGAAGACCTACTGGGCGCGTAATGCCCTATTTCTATCCTTAGTGGATGACACAGGAAAGGGAAAGGTCGAGGATCGCGAAGGAAACCAAGTATAGGAGCTTGGGCATTTGAATGGATTTATTTATGGATATTTTGTTTAAGTTTACATGGACATGTAATTTGATTATTTAGGTGTTGGCATATAATAACTTAGTTAATATTTGCTATGGTTTGGAATGGTTGGATTGAATGAATATGTTCAGATAACTTTGGATTAATGACTATGTACTTTGCTATCTAATAAAATGGAGTAGATGTAGGTTCCATTATAATCCACAGTTAGATTAAGTAATATTCTGCAAAGTTTATACTTTACTATGTGAGAACCATTCTCATGGACTTAGTCCATGCTCACATAGGTTTGGCCAGTTAAGGGTCGGACTTTAGAAGTCTGGACTTAACTCGCGTCGTGACACTCCGCTCTTATCACTTGTTTATTTATTTTTTTTAAAAAAAAAATAGACTCTGATTTCGAGTGAAAAAGGGCGGGGTGTTACAGGGTTTATGTACAATATTTTTATCTTAATTTGATGAATTTACGTTGTAAAAGATATGTTTCAAATGTGAGTTTTAATGCTATGTTTACAATATAAAATAGCATGTTTTTATTAGCATCTCATGCATGGCATGGGGTGAAGGATATGTAACCGGAGGGGCCACACTCCGTCGGGGCGTCCGAAAGACTAATGTGGGGATACCTTGATGTGCATTTCCCATCAAGAAGAAACTGGAGAGACCACACTCCGTCGGGGCGTCCGAAAGACCTATGTGGGGGTACTTGATGATGAGAATTCCATCAAGAGGTTATTTGTACTTGTGATGGGTGGGACTCATTGCATTTGACATCATGACATGGCATTGTTTTATATGGTTTTGACTTTATGTTATTATATATGATTTGTACTAACCATGTGTAGACCCTAAATGGAATACCTACTGGGCGCGTTGTTCTAACGCCTTACTTCTACCCTAGTGGATGATACAGGAAACGAGGGGAACGATGAACGCGAAAAGGGCCAAGCATAGGAGATTGGATCCTTTTAGTTTTTATTTTGCTTAAGATACTCATGGGCTTATAATTTGAGTAGCTAGAATTTGGCATGTAATAACTTAGATAATTTTTACTATGGTCTGAATGGTTTGTTGGATATTTTAAATTAAGTTTAATTATGATTAAAGACTTGAAGTACTTTGCTATGTAAAAAGGAATAGATCTTGGTTCTATTATAATCCGTAGGTTATGATTTTAATCCGCATGTTTATATTGTGACGTGTGAACCGTTTTCATGGACTTAGTCCATGCACACATAGGGTTGGCCAGTTAAGGGTCGGACTTTAGAAGTTCGGACTTAGCTCGCGTCGTGATGTCTAGCTCTCTATCACTCTTTTTTTTAAAAAAAATAGACTCTAATTTTAGGAAAGCGAGTGAAAAAGGGCGGGGCGTTACAAGTTTGGCCAAATGGTTATAGGCCATGGACTTAAAATCCATCCAAGGAATGAGATGAACATAAAAGTGAAGTATGGTTCTAGATCCGAAAGATGTTTTTTTTTTTGAGATGGAAAAATGGACAAAACCCTAATGGATAAGATAGGTTATATAAATGAAGTTGTTAAGGACTATGTGTATACATGATTTATGAAAACATGCATGATTGAATATAAGGGATAGAACTTCATAGGAGAATGATCAAAGATCATGGTTCGGCCCTTGCATGGCCGAACCGTAATTTGTATATATGGATCATTGAAGACAAAAAGAGAATGGATGAGGTTTGGCCATGATGTATTGTAATGCCCCACCCTTTTCCAACCTCCCAAAAATCAGAGTCTATTTTTTTTTTTTATAAATAAGTCAAGTGGAAGAGAACGGGAGGCGTCACGACTCGAGCTAAGTTCGGACTTCCAATGTCCGACCCTTAACGGGCCACCCATGTGAGCATGGACTAAACCCATGAACAAAGCCCACATGGGACTAATCAAGTCATGCAAAATAAACTAGACCAATTGCGGAATTAAATTGAAAAGATAGCAAGTACAAGTCTCCCATTAAAACTGCTTAAACCAAGCATCCGATATCAAACCATAAACAAACCATAGCAAAGTTATTAGTTATTACATGTCCATAAAATGTAATTCAATTGACAGTAAAATAGAAGTTCATTCCAACACTCAAGCTCTTAAGCTTGGCTCCCCTCCTGGTCCATGACCTTCTCTTTCCCTTTTCCTTTTCCTGCATTATCCTCTAAGGATAGAATTAGGGTGTTAGATCAACCCACCCAGTAGGTTTTCCGATCAAGACTACCACATGGTTAGTATATAAAACATGCATATATCATAGTATGTGACCAACAAAACATCTGAAATCAATGCTATGTATGTAAGTGCATATGTAATGAGTCCCACCCATCACAAGTATACATAGCTATCACTTGACGGGATTCTCACGTCAAGGTAATCCAGAGTGCTCCACATTTCCTCTGAATAGAACTCTCATGTCAAAGTAAGCCAGAGTACTCGACATTTCCTCTTATAGAACTCTCATGTCAAGGTAATCCAGAGTACTCCTCATTTCCTCTCGACAGGACTCTCATCATTAAATTGTTCCATAACCATCACCCCATGCCATGCATGAGATGTCAATGTATATGTATGTCATTTGTAAATATATATCTCATCATTCAAAACCAATTTGAAACATAAAAAAATAACATTATAACTCATAAAAACCATGATAAACCAATTATAAAAGTGGTTACAAGTGGATAGGAAACCTATGGAAACTTCGCTTAAGTGTCCGTTCCTTTTTAAGCTTCACCCGATCACGACTCGCACGCCGTTCAACTTCCATTTTCTTGTTTATACAACAGAAAGTTAATAATTAATCTTCTTGATTTCTAATCAAGTTTAGATCCCATAAACCATCTTGTGGGGTTCGGCCATACCCATGGCCGAACCGCACCCACTATAATTTGATCTCTATTTTATTTAATCCTCATTAAAACATCTCATATTACAAACATACCTTGGTAGGATTCGGCCATACAACCTGACCGAACCTTATCACTTTGGTTTTGGACCCCTCTTTCAAGTCCTTTGATCAATCCCTTCATATTTATCATTTGACTTGTATTTACGGTTTTGCCATTGGCCTAACCGATGCTTAATTTTGCTTCATAGTCAAAGCCCATATGACCAAACCACCTTAGTGGGGTTCGGTCACCTTGCCCATGATTTGGACCTTTTTAACTTATATCTTATGTCCATTAAAAGCATGTAACAATCACCATAGTATTGCATGGTTTTTACCCTTCAAAAACCATCCAAATACCCAAATAACTTCATGGGGTTCGGCCATCCAAAGTGGCCGAACCCAATGATCCACTTTTATCATGTAAACCACCTTTACCCAAGGTTTAAACCCTTGATGCATTCGGCCATTCCATGGCCAAATCATGACATTCAAATCCATGATTTAAACCTTTTTAACAACTATTTTGCCTCATCAAAACATGTACCAATCTCCATGGTTTTGCATGGTTTTTAGCCTTCAAAACCATCAACCTAACCAAATTATTTCATGGGGTTCGGCCATCAAAGTGGCCGAACCCTATGGTCCATGTTTTCCATCTTTTCAAACATCAATATTCATATTCTAAACTTTTGGTAGATTCGGCCATCCCATGGCCAAATCATGTTCCATTTAACCCATTTTATTAAACAAAATTCCATGGAAATACTTACTAATTTCCTTTGCTTCTCTACTCTCCTTTTGATCCTTGCTTCCCTCCTTCTTGCTTCCTTAGTCTCTAGCCGATTATGAGCTTGAACAATGGTGAGAACACCAAGAGCTGGCTCGGCCAAAGAGATGGGTTTTGAGAGAGAGAGAAGAGATGGAATTCTAAGCTTTTCTTTGCAATGTGTAATTCGGCCAAATGGGTGTGTTTCCATTTTGCCAATCAGTCCATAAAACCTCTCATTCCCCCTCATAACTTTTGGTTTAACCAAGGAGTCACTTGGCACAACCAAGACATCCCTTGGCACTCCCAAGGTATCCTTTGGCACTCCCATGCAACCTTATCCCATCTCATTTAAATCCATTTAAACCCATGCATGGAGATTACCATACAAGGTCACCAACGTGTGGGACTTGTTTTGGGTTGTTTAATATCAAGACAAATCTTCTCCTCCCCTTTGACTCACTTGAACTCAAGACCCCTTTGATTTCCAATTTAACTCACCCAACTCATTAGGTCAACTCACCACATTAAATGCCATTCATTTAATGCACTTGAGTCAACTCAACCATTTAATTCAAATCCAACTCACTTCAGTCCCAACTCAACCTGATTTAACTCATATTTGAGCTCAGTTGAGGGTCCACACGGTCAGCCATGGTCCACATGGTCAACACGACCCATTGGGTCCCCATTTAGCCCATGGATCCAATTTGACGCCATGACCCATTTATGGGTGGTTTACCCATTTAAATGTGATTTTCATATTTGCATCAAGCCTACCCATTTATGCTCCATTTAGCTTCAAATCAATTCAGCTTAACCATAATAAAATTGAGCTTATCCAATGGTCAAATAAGTCCACCATGACCCATTGGGTCCCAATTGGGTCCTTTGACCCAATTAACCACTTTGACCCAATTTAATGTTCATTACCCATTTACTTAAATTTGATCCTTATAATATGCTCATAGGGTCTTAATTTGACCAATGGGCCTCACCATTATCTCATTTACAATCGCATCTATTAAATTTACCATTCCAGTGGCATTTTCGTAAATATTCATATCATTGAGAAATTGGGGTGTTACATGTATGGCTGAACCCCATCAAATGATCTAGACATGTGCATGTAATTTTTAAGAGAAAAATGATGAACCATGGCTTCGGCCATGTTGTATGGCCGAACCCCATGAAGGAAGTTTTATGAATCTAGGTATATTTATGATTTTTATGGATTACCTAGTTATGGAATAAAAGGAAAAAATGATGATTTAAAATGAAGAGAGGATGGAAAAGGATGGACCATGGGTTCGGCCATGTTGTATGGCCGAACCCCATGAAGGAAGTTTTATGAATCTAGGTATATTTATGATTTTTATGGATTACCTAGTTATGGAATAAAAGGAAAAAATGATGATTTAAAATGAAGAGAGGATGGAAAAGGATGGACCATGGGTTCGGCCATGTTGTATGGCCGAACCACCCCATGGAAGAATGTTTATGGATTTAAATACATTTTAAATGATGAACCATGGCTATCAAGCTAAGAAATAAATGGAGATGAAGAACCATGGGTTCGGCCATACAACATGGATCATTTTTGGGATCTAAGTATGTGTAAATAAATTAAGTGATTAACTATGAAAAGATGGCTATGGTGGGAGATGATAAAAAAATAAAGAACCACATGAAGGATTTTTCATGGACCTAGATGTATGATTAACCATGGATGATATATATGGACCTAAGTGTGTTTAAAAAAGTTAAATGATTTAACTAGAGATTATGAGATCAAGAAATATAAGAATGGATGATGTTTGAACCGTTGTGATTAAAGGATTAAAAAAGGGGTCAAAACCAAAAGAGTGAGGTTCGGCCATGTTGTATGGCCGAACCCCACTAATGAGCTTTATGGACCTAAAACATTTTCAGTCCTAAGGTATGGCTGAAACCCCTTGGGGGTCTTAACCGGCTAAAGACTATAATCATAGGTGGAAATGAACATGGAAAGATGAGAACCAAATGGGTCATCTATTTGATTTATTTATGTGTAATAAGGTAACGAGATTTCACAAACGGGCGTACGATCGGCTTGACGCGATTGGTGATCTATTTTTGGATGAAAACGCAAGGACACGATATTTGGATGTTCCTACCTTATTGAAAATCATGGAATATGTATATGTGATGATTTTACTTCTATGTGCAATGAATTATTTTGGTATCAAATGATATGTTTTAATGATGGGATTTTCATGCGGTATGTGTAATATGAATAGCATGATTGCACTCATATCTCATGCATGGCATGGGAGGGATCAAATGAGAGGAGTCCACGCTCCATTCGGATATCCGATAAACAAATGTGGGGAGGGATCCGTACTGATTCCGGATATGATGTTTGAGGAGTCCACGCTCCGTTCGGTGGGACCAATAAGGCATACGTGGAGAATCATGACAATACCTTGATGTGGCTTGTACATCAAGAGGAATACTATGTGATTGTGATATGGATGATGGGTGGGATTCATGGCATATGACACCCATGGCATGGCATTGACTTGCATGGTTTTGACATTACATATATATATGTGATTTTGTTTATACTAATCCATGTGTTTGACCCTACTCGGAGTACCTACTGGGCGCGTTGTCTAACGCCCTACTTCTACCTTAGATGATGACACAGGGAATGGACGGAGCGAAGGACGTGAATGGAGCCAAGCTTACGATCTTGGTTGATTTAGATTTATTTTTATTTAAGTTTTCATTTTGGACATATAATTTGAGTAATTAGCATTTTGGGACTGTAGTAACTTAGACTATTTGCTATGGTTTGTTTTATTTTGGACATTGAAACTTAAGTTATTTAATGTGATGGACTTCCTTGCTATTTAAAATTGGATAGGATAGTAACTTTATTATAATTATGCAAGCTTAGCCTTAATGCGTGTGAACCGTTTAGTGGACTTAGTCCAAGCACACGCATGGTTGGCCAGTTAAGGGTCAGGCTTTGGAAGCTCGGACTTAGCTCGCGTCGTGATGACCCACTCTCTCTCACATTTTATTTTCAAAAAAAAAAAGAGACTCTAATTTTAGGCGAGTGAAAAAAGGGTGGGGCGTTACAGTTGGTATCAGAGCAAAGCTGGAAGTATGAATCTTTCGAATTAAGATTAAGATGGTATCATGTCTCATTGACAAGATAAGAATCCCAACTGACCGACTCTTCGGAGTCCACTACACAGGGGCCGGATTAATTTACTTTGTTTGATTCAGACTGAAGCATTCAATCTGAGAGCAACACTTGACGAAAAAGGAATGATAGCAAGGGAAGGACAATCATTAGAAATTGGATTTATCAAACATAGCAAAATAGGACATATTTCCTCAAAAATGTGAAACATCGATGATTTTTCCCCAAATTGAGAAACGACACTTGATACGTAGGAAAATTTACCCGAAAATGAGAAACATCAGGATTTTTCCCCAAATTGAGAAACAACACTTGATACTTAGGAAAATTTCCCCAAAAACAAAGAAATACAAAGATGCTTATTTGGCAATTCTCCCAAAATACGTAAACACAAAAATTTACGAAGAAGCTAAGTCAACGATGTTTCAATGACTTAGGAAAATGCCTCCGAGAAGAAGAACTCGACAAAACCCGCATGTGGATGAAGAGGTGTAGCAACCACATCAAGAGGAGGAGCAAAATAGCGTGAACATTCCCGTGGTACCTCCCGAGCTGCAGAACTTGGTACAAGCTATGGTCACTTCCGTTCTTCAGCAACATATGAACGGCAATGGAAGTGCGACCACCAACGAGGTACATGATCGGAGGATGGTTAGAGATTTCCAACAGCAGCGTGCCCCCCATTTCAAAGGGAAAGAAGGACCTGCTGGAGCGGAGAACTAGCTGATGAACATCACCAAGATGTTGGCATTATTGAAGATCACCGATAACGAAGATAAGATATTGTTGGCTACTTCACAGTTGATTGATGATGCCGGTAAGTGGTCGGAAGTGATCGAACGACAGCAGGCACACATTCCGGTAGGAGAGAGGATTGAGATGACATGGGACCAATTCTCGGCTATGTTTCTGGATCACTACTTTCTGGAAGAGGAGAAGGAGCGCCAGACACAAGTGTTCATATCTGTGGTACAAGGCACCATGACTGTGGCAGAGTACCATCAGGAGTTCCTCCGTCTATCATGTTATGCTTTATACATGGTGGACACAGAGTACAGGAAGGCTCGTAAATTCGAGCGGGGGCCTTCGACCGAGCATCAGGGCCAAAGTGACTATATTCAAGTCACCTACATTGGAGGAGGTGGTTAGTAGAGCTACCATACCGGAGCAAGAGCTGACAGAGACAGCGCGGTTTGTGGACAACTGCCTGAGGCCAGAGCGGGGGAAGTGTTTTTCGTCCCAACAAGAGGCTCTGACCCAACTTTGGGAGACCCTCACCTTCTACTGGGTCAACTGGAGGCTTTCGTCCCAATTAGCCCTCCCCATCAGTATCCATCTCTCAGGTCCCTCGAGGTGTGAGCATCTGTTTTTAGTGAGGCCAGTAGGGCCATTTCAAGAGGGAATGTCCGCAGAACAGTAGACCTTCTCACTCCAAGGGTTCATTCCGCCCTCCAGCCTGATCAGCTCATTCACAAGCATCCAGGACATATAACCAGACAGGACGGGCGCCTAATCCGACAGGATCTGGACGACTGTACACTTTGGCTCCTCATCCAGACACGGTGGATCACTCAGTGATTCAAGGTATGGCAGTAGTTGGTAGTTCCTATGCTTTCGTATTATTTGATTCGGAGCATCCCACTCTTTTGTATTTGCTGCATTTATATCTGCTACTAGGCACCTTAGTACAAAAATTGTCCACCGCACTCAGCTATTGTATCACCCATTGGAGACACATCATTGGGACTTATATGCACAGCGGTAAACACTGAACTCACTAGATTCAGATTTGAATTCAATTATCTGGTACTCGATATGACTGAGTACGACATCATCTTTGGCATGGATTGGTTGGCTAACTTCCAGGCCAGCATTGACTGCCATCTCCGTAGGGTGATATTTTGGTGACCCGATGGAAAACAATACATGGTACATGCTGACAAACAGAGCATCCCTATGACCATAAGACTGCATGTAGAATTGAACCACCTTGTTTTGAACAACATCAGACTAGACAAGGTACCGGTGGCTAAATTGCCTACGGTAGTGAAAGACTATGTGGAGGTATTCCCGACGGAACTCCTTGGCTTGCCACCCAAGAGGGAGATTGATTTTAAGATCAAGCTATATCCTGGCACTACTCCAGTGTCATTGCTACATTACTGGATGGCCGCAGCTGAGATGTCAGAGTTAAAGAAGCAAATTGATGAACTACTCAAACTAGGATGAATCTGGAATAACACATCATCTTGGGGAGCCCTAGTATTATTTGTGAAGAAGAAGGATGGTACGCTTCGAATGTGCGTAGATTACAGGAAATTGAACCAGCTGATAGTCAGAAACAAGTACCCTCTACCCAGGATTGATGATCTATTCGATCAACTTAGGGGTTCCAGTCACTTCTCCAAGATTGATCTGATGTCAGGCTACCATCAAATCTGGGTTACGGAGGAAGACATAGAGAAGACGGCTTTCAGGACGCGGTATGGACTATATGAGTATGTGGTCATGCCGTTTGGACTTACCAATGCACCAGCTATGTTCATGGATCTGATGAACAGGATCTTCCGTCCTTTCTTGGACAAGTTTGTAATTGTCTTCATTGATAACATCCTAATTTATTCCAAAAGTCAGGAAGAGCATGCTGAACATTTACGGATAGTCCTGGACACCCTGAAGAAGAATCAGTTGTATGCCAAAGCAAGTAAGTGTGAATTCTGGCTATCTGAGGTTAACTTCTTGGGGCATGTTATATCAGCGGAAGGTATAGCCGTGGACCGGGCTAAGGTGGTGGCAGTTAGAGAATGGAAAACACCGAAGAATGTGACCGAAATTCGCAGCTTTCTGGGATTGGCAGGTTACTATAGGAAGTTTATCATGGACTTCTCTAAGATTGCATCTCCACTTACCCTACTCACACAAAAAGGAGTCAAATTTGAATGATCTGATGTATGCAACAGGAGATTCGAGGAACTGAAAGAGAGGCTTACAACTGCTCCTATTATGATTTTGCCGGAAAGAGGCAAGGGCTATGAAATATATTGTGATGCTTCAGGAGAGGGACTTGGGTGTTCTCTCACTCATGGTCAACATGTGGTGGCTTATGGTTCAAGACAGTTGAAAATTCATGAACGCCACTATCCCATGCATGATCTGGAATTAGCGGCAGTGGTCTTCGCTCTCAAAAGCTGAAGACACTATCTTTATGGCGAGAAGTTTGAAGTATTTTCAAATCACAAAAGCCTAAAATATTTGTTTGATCAGAAGGAACTCAACATGAGGCAACACAGATGGATGGAATATCTGCAAGATTATGAGTTTGCACTTCGATATCATCCTGGCAAGGCGAACAAAGTGGCGGATGACCTCAGCCGCATGTCACATGCAACAGTGGCCAGTTTGATTAGGAAGGAATGGGAAATGTTGAATACCATTCGAGGGTTCAACTTGTACATCAAGAACCATGGGAGTATGTATAACCTGATCATACGGTCCAACATGGTTTCCAAGATTGAACAGTAACAACGGACAAATCCGGAAGTGGAAGAGATATGGGCGAAAATCTCTACCGGTGAGGTCATACCAGAATGGGAGTTACGACTGGGAGAGGGTCTTTTATTCTGAGGCAAGACATATGTGCCTCAGAGCTACATAAAGAGTTATTGATCGAGGCACAACAAACCAAATTCTCTATTCATCCGGGCAGCACCAAGATGTATCATGATCTGAAGAGATACTATTGGTGGCATGGACTCAAAAGGGATGTGGCAGAGTTTGTTGCTCACTGCCTAACTTGTCAGCAAGTTAAGGCTGAACATCAGAAGCCACCAGGTTTACTCAAACCCTTACCAGTGCCAGAGTGGAAATGGGAACATATTTCCATGGATCTTGTGACAGGGTTGCCAAGGTCATCAAAGGGCAACGATGCAATATGGGTCGTGGTAGATCGATTGACCAAGTCTGCACACTTCTTCCCATCAAGATGACAGATTCATCAGAGACTTCGGGTTGATGGTACAACAAGGATATCATCAGACTACATGGTATCCCCAGGACTATTGTGTCCGACAGAGATGGCCGATTCACCGGCAGGGTGTGGCAAAGCATGCAGTCGGCTATGGGGACAGATCTATTGATTGGCACAGCGTTCTATCCACAGACTAATGGACAGTCAGAGAGGATAATTGGAGGATATACTGAGAGCATGTATGTTAGACTTCAAGGGTGGATGGGAGGATCACTTACTACTGGTTGAGTTCTCTTACAACAACAGTTACCAGGCAAGCCTCCAAATGGCTCCATTCGAGGCATTGTATGGTAGGCCTGTAGATCACCAGTGTGTTGGACAGTGGCCGGTGAACCTCCACTTATTGGACCCAAACTAGTTGCAGAGACCAAGGCGTAGATTAAGTTGATACGACAGCATCTACTTACTGCACAGAGTCATCACAAGAGCTACGCTGACAAGAGAAGGAGGTTCCTTGATTTTGAAGTGGGAGAGTTAGCGTTCTTGAAAGTCTCACCACGAAAGGGACAAATGCGATTTGGGAAGAAAGGGAAACTGTCACCTAGGTTTGTGGGGCCGTTTCCAATCCTAAAGAGGGAGGGGGAGGTGGCTTATCAATTGGCACTTCCTACACAGTTGTCATCTTTGCACGATGTATTCCATGTCTCTATGTTGAGGAAATACAATCCTGATCCTTCACACGTGTTGAACGTGCAAGATATTGATGTGCAAAGCAACGTGACTTATGTGGAAAGACCGGACAGAGTGATCGGGAAAGAACAGAGGGTGTTACGGAACCGAGCCATTCAGTTTGTCAAGGTGGTATGGGATCGACATGGTAATGAGGAAGCCACCTGGGAACTTGAGTCAGAAATGAGAGCAGCTCCTCTTGAACAATTTGTATAAGTTGTTTGAAACCCTACTTCGCTCATTTTCAGGACGAAAATTTCAAAAGAGAGTAATATTGTAATAGCTCGGATTTTCAATGCAATTACCATATTTGTTATTATCTATTTTAATTGGTAAATTTAAGATTGATAGATGGAATAAATGCTAGATAGATAAGAATTGGGGCAATGGCCCAATTATGATCCAATGGATCATGGATAGGGTCGATTATAATTAATTGGGTTAGTGTGGTCAATTGGATCACATGCCCAATTGGGACCCAATGGGACAAGATGAATTGATTTAATCGGGTCATGTACCCCATTAAAGATCTAAGGCATTGGATCCACCTCATCAAGTGAGGTGGCAAGTGTAGAAGGTGACATGGAAGTGGCATGGCCAAGTGGGACCCAACTCCACCTCATCAAGTGAGGTGGCGTGTGGTCTAAGGTAACTTGTGGAGCCGGCCACCATGGTTGACTTGATCAATCATGGGTGAGTTCATAGGTGAGTTCAAGAGGGTTACGTGAAGTGAGTGGAGTTAAGGAATTAATTAATTAAGAATGAATTCAAGTTCTTGAGTTAGGAGAATGAGTTCATTTAAATGGGTGGTGAGTCACATGGAAGATGGAAAGACTAGGTGAGTCAAAGGGGAGGTGGAGGGTTTCCATCTCATGGAAACCCTAGACAAGAAAACCGTTGGGTAGAGGAAAATGGACAAGTGTAAGACATGTGTCCTCTTGGTTACCCAAGGGACACATGGGAAGGACCAAATGTAAAGAGGGTGGTTGGGAGTTAGGGTTTACACAAGACCAAGCCATCCCTTGGCCGATTTTACCTTAGACAAAAAAAGTTAGGGTTTTTCCATCTCACCCTCTCCTCTCTCCCTCTCTCAAAACCCTAAGGCCAATCCTCTCTTTGAGACAAAGACAAGTTTCTTCTCATTCACCCTTGGCCGATCCACTCTTTGGAAAAGAGAGAGAAAGTTTCCCATCTCATTCTCTCCCTCTCTCCCACTCTTAACATACACACCTTGGCCGACCCTTCCATAGAGTTTCTCATCTCAAAAGCCCTCTCCCTCTCAAGAAACACTCTTTGGCCGAAGATCAAGGAGGAAGAAAAAAAGACTAAGGAAGGTGAAGAACGGAGGAGCAAGACGGAACGAAAGAAAACGAAGGAGATGCGGAAAAGGTAAGGTTTATGTTTCATGTTACTAAAAATGTAAGAAACCATGGGGTTCCATTTCGGATTGGAAAGTTTGGCCAAATGGTTATAAGCCATGGACTTAAAATCTATCCAATGAATGAGATGAACATAAAAGTAAGTATGGTTCAAAATCCGAAAGATGTTTTTTTTTTTGAGATGGAAAAATGGACAAAACCCTAATGGGTAAGATAGGTTATATAAATGAAGTTGTTAAGGACTATATGTATACATGATTTATGACAACATGCATGATTGGATATAAGGGATAGAACTTCATAGGAGAATGATCAAAGATCATGGTTCGGCCCTTGCATCGTCGAAACCTAATTTGTATATAAGGATCATTGAGGACAAAAAGAGAATGGATGAGGTTCGGCCATGATGTATGGCCGAATCCCATCAAATGATCTAAACATGTGCATGTAATTTTTAAGAGAAAAATGATGAACCATGGGTTCGGCCATGTTGTATGGCCGAACCCCATGAAGGAAGTTTTATATATCTAGGTATATTTATGATTTTTATGGATTACCTAGTTATGGAATAAAAGGAAAGAAATGATGATTTAAATGAAGAGAGGATGGAAAAGGATGGACCATGGGTTCGGCCATGTTGTATGGCCGAACCCCATGGAAGAATGTTTATGGATTTAAATACATTTTAAATGATGAACCATGGCTATCAAGCTAAGAAATAAATGGAGATGAAGAACCATGGGTTCGGCCATGTTGTATGGCCGAACCCCATGGATCATTTTTGGGATCTAAGTATGTGTAAATAAATTAAGTGACTAACAACGAAAAGATGGCTAAGATGGGAGATGATAAAGATGAAGAACCATGGGTCTGGCCATGTTGTATTGCCGAACCCCATGAAGGAGTTTTCATGGACCTAGGTGTATGATTAACCATGGATGATATGTATGGACCTAAGTGTGTTTAAAAAAGTTAAATGATTTAACTAGAGATTATGAGATCAAGAAATATAAGAATGGATGATGTTTGAACCGTTGTGATTAAAGGATTAAAAAGGGGGTCAAAACCAAAAGAGTGAGGTTCGGCCATGTTGTATGGCCGAACCCCACTAATGAGTTTTATGGACTTAAAACATTTTCAGTCCTAAGGTATGGCCGAAACCCCTTGGGAGTCTTAACCGGGCTAAGGACTATAATCATAGGTGGAAATGAACATGGAATGATGGGAATCAAATGGGTCATCAATTTGATTTATTTATGTGTAATAAGGTAACGAGATTTCACAAACGGGCATACGATCGGCTTGACGCGATCGGTGATCGGTTTCTGGGCGAAAACGCAAGGACACGATATTTGGACGATGGTAGGATTCCTACCTTATTGAAAACCATGGAATATGTATATGTGATGATTTTACTTCTATGTGCAATGAATTAGTTTGGTATCAAATGATATGTTTTAATGATGGGATTTTCATGCTATATGTGTAATATGAATAGCATGATTGCACTCATATCTCATGCATGGCATGGGAGGGACCAAATGAGGGGAGTCCACGCTCCATTTGGATATCCAATATACAAACGTGGGGAGGGATCCGCACTGATTCAGGATATGATGTTTGAGGAGTCCACACTCCGTTCGGTGGGACCGATAAGGCATACGTGGGGAGGTCATGACAATACCCTGATGTGGCTTGTACATCAAGAGGAATACCATGTGATTGTGATATGGATGATGGGTGGGATTCATGGCATATGACATCCATGGCATGGCATTGACTTGCATGGTTTTGACATTATATATATCTATGTGATTTTGTTTATACTAATCCATGTGTTTGACCCTACTCGGAGTACCTACTGGGCGCGTTGTCTAACGCCCTACTTCTACCTTAGATGATGACAAAGGGAAGGGACGGAACGAAAGATGTGAATGGAGCCAAGCTTAGGAGCTTGGATGATTTAGATTTATTTTTATTTAAGTTTTCATTTTGGACATGTAATTTGAGTAATTAGCATTTAGGGACTGTAATAACTTAGACTATTTGCTATGGTTTGTTTTATTTTAGACATTAAAACGTAAGTTATTTAATGTGATGGACTTCTTTGCTATTTAAAATTGGATAGGATAGTAATTCTATTATAATTCCGTAAGCTTAGCCTTAATACGTGTGAACCGTTTAGTGGACTTAGTCCACGCACACGAATGGTTGGTCAGTTAAGGGCAGGGCTTTGGAAGCTCGGATTTAGCTCGCGTCGTGACGTCTCGCTCTCTCTCAAATTTTATTTTCAAAAAAAAAAAATAGACTCTATTTTTCGGCGAGTGAAAAAAGGGCGGGGCGTTACATGATCTCTCACCCAATTTCCGTATCCAATCATATCATAAATCAACATCAATGGTTTCCTTTATAAATCGTCATATCAGGGTTTACTTGACCAATTACGTCCGCAGTGTTTTGTGGCGGCAACCACCAAGTCACTGTATACCCATCCACAAACTAATCGAGATTACCGATGGAGTGTAGACTCCTCCCTCTGCACAGGGTTTCGGGACCTTCTCAGGAGCTCTTTGGCCCAAATTACACCGTACCTATTTCTATCAACCCGGACAAGGCCAAATCTCAATAGTTCACATAGATTTAATACAAGCTAGTCTCAAGCCCAATTCATGTCCGGACCGCTCAGAACTTGGCTTGCTGGTCATCTATGTTCCCTCCGATGCCATGCATGAGGAAATGTATGCAAGGATGTCATTTCATTTAAAACATATCACATCATTTGAAAATCAGTTTATAAACATACACAGTTTGTATAATCAAATTAATCATCATATTTGAAGCAAAAGCCAGTATCATATCATATTCCATTGTGTTCTCAATAAGGTAGGAATCCTACCAATGTCATACACAATCCTTGTTGTCTTGTGAAAATAATGTTAACGATCACGTGAAACGAATCACAACCCCTTGCGAATCTCTTTACCTTATCAAATTTCAATCACATATATTAATTTGATTTTCCATTTTAATTTCATCGCTCCTTACATTCTACCAGATAGACAGAGGCATCTGGAAGATCATTCAAAAATCAAAATTTTCAATTCAGTCGACTGAATCTGTGATCCCACACTCCATTGATAATTCCAATTAATTTGTGGATGGGTATACAGTGACCTGGTGGTTGCCGCCACAAAACACTGCGAACGTAATTGGCCAAGTAAACATTGATATGGCGATTTATCAAGGAAACCATTGATATTGATTTATTATGTGATTTGATATGGATATTGGGTGAGAGATCATTTGTCATTGACACCCATGACATGACACAACACATAAGTAAGCATGATTATGATATGGATATTATGCATTGTTTTTACTACTTATGAGATATTTTGTAAATATGATATGATGTATCTACATTGATTTATATTATTCATGTGTGTACATAACCCTACTTGGAATACCTATTGGGCATGTTGATTGATGCCCTACTCTACCTTACAGATGATGGAACAGGGAATGGTAATGAAAAGAAAGATGGACCGGAAGGGAGCCAAGTATAGGAGCTTGGAAAGATTATGTTTTAATTACTCAGTTTTAATTTCAATGATGTATTGGGAGAACTATATTTTAGATTGTAATAATTTAGAATTAATTTGCTATGGTTTAACTATATTTAAGTTACAGTTTAAGCATATGATGATTGGCATTCCTTGCATTATAATGACATGTATATGAATAAGATCTTATTCATATAAATAATTCCGCAAGCATTCAGAAAAGCGTGTGAAATGTTTTAGTGGATTTAGTCCACGTACACGTAGTGGTGGCCAATTAAGGATCAGGTTTTGGAAACTCAGACTTGACTTGGGTCATGGCGTCCCTCTCTCTCTCTCATTTATAAAAAAAAAAAAATACTCTGATTTGTGGCGCGTGAAAAAGGGTGGGGCATTACACTCTGGGTGACAAGGAAACTTGGCTTAACCAAAGCTTTCCTAGTTTATGGCTTTCTCACTTGCAAACTCAATCCGAAGATTGGTTGTTAAGATCTTTTTCTCATCCTCTCTTTCTCACTTGCAAACACAACCAATAGATTGGTTGTTTATGATCTTTCCCACAAGTGTGTTGATCGTTCCTTAGAGTGTATAACTCTTTTCAATTCAAGGAAGATAGGAAAATGATCACACAACACTCATATTTATAGAGGAGTTGTAACGGTCATTTAGATTGTCCAGGACCAACAGGTGGGTGGCACCGATGGGTCAGTGTTCATATTTATTACAGTCAACCACCCGACCGTTGTGCATTAAATGCACCCCCAACGGAATAATTACTTCCTGGCCGACATATCGGTGTCACCGATGGGTCGCCAGTCATGGCAACGATTGGTCGGTACATACTAGAGGCTTATTCTGGTGAAAAATATGCTTGACAGTAGTTTCAACTTTGGAAACCTGTTACTCTCGATTAGTCTTTGATTGCCAATATGTCTGTCTTATCGAGAACCTTTATGAGTTCACAGTTCAGAACTTATAAGTTTTATACTCAAGAGTAGTCGACCAAGAGGGGTCGTTTAAGTTCATCACCGAGGGGTCAGTGTATACTAGACTCTCAGTTAGAGGTATATCTAGAATGACAGTTCGAAGTTCCAGAACCAATGTCAATCTGGCCGACCAGTCTTTGACCACGATGCATCGATCCTGACTACACCGAGATGTCGGTGAGATAGACAAGTCGTGCTGATAGTGAACATAATTCATATTTCCAAGTTCACTTCAGCTTCCTCGCTAGGAAAGATTATGTTTATAACGAACATATGCAACTAAGACTAGTAGTCCTCTCTCAGGTGTGGGTTCAACCTAGGGTCATCTTTGGCCATATACCTGTTCTTGTGATTACCTTACGATGAACTTTGAGCTTGGTAGAGCATGATCTTCTTCCTCGATCATCTTGAGTCTTCAAGCTTCTTGGCAAGTGCTTCTACCCGAGTCATGAAATTGACAAACAGATACTCGGTCAAGCCGGGGCACTAACAGACTGGATCTATTGAGTTGGGTCGGGATTACACGATTTGGACCTGAGGTCGAGTTGGGCTTGGTCCAACTAAACTAGGCTTGGCCTGCTGAACTGCAGGGCCAGACGAGAATGGGCTAAAACTACAATTTAGTTGAGCTTGCCAAAGAGATGGGCTGAGGACGAGCTGGCTTTGAACCAGGCCTGGGTTTGCTGTGCTGCAACAAACTGGGCATGGGTCGACTGGAGTGGGCCCAGATTTTGTTTGGGTTGAACAAAGGGTTAAGGATTTGAAAGTTCCCTTTTTTAATGTGCTAGAACAACATGATTGACCCTAGATGGGGGGTGAATAGGTCAATCCTTTTTTTAATGGTGTTTACAAATTTCATAATTGTTTTAAGTGCAGAGGAATATTAATCAAGAGATTTGTTTAGTGTGATAGATTGTTTATAAGTTCTTTGAACATTCACAATAAGATTATGACCCTTTCAATATTGCTTGATTATTGATGCTTGTGCACAATGTGTAATAGAAGATAATCAATATGCAAAGTGATGTGTGTTGAGAAGAGTACTTATATGATAAATACAAACACACAAGATCAACAACGATAAGACCAATTTAAAGTGGTTCGGTTAGCCAACCTGCATCCACTATTAGGACTCACTCAACCTTGAGTTATCCCCAAATACACTAAGTGGGGACTTACCCTCACAATTAGAGTATGAATTCCACCTCACTCAATCGGCTGGGAATTTCACCCACCACTGTAGAATAGGAATTCCACATATCCATTTGGCTGGGAATTCCACCCACCACTGTACCTAAGTCTCCTTTCCAGATTTTTTATAGTGGTTCTGGAACCAAGCTTCCTTAATCCACTTTCAAAACAAAGGTTTTAAAATAAAATTAAAACTAAGAAATACTTGACTTTGAAGTTCTTTCTCCTGATGTATGCTTCTTCAAGATCCACCCACTGTGTGCCAGTGCCGACGCTCCTCCTTGTAGTTGTCGCAAAGCAATCACAATCCAAGCGACAAGGAAACTGGTTATAACGAAGGTTTCCTAGATTATGTTCTCTCCTTCTCTTTCTCACTTTCGAACTAAATTCATAGATTGGTTGTTTATGAGTTTTCATCCTTTTATCTTTCCTCTCTCTCTCAAAACTCAATCCATCTGATTGGTTGTATTTGATTCCCCAAGTGTAAGCATGAAAGAGAGAGTGATCCTTCTGTTGGCCCTTCTTTAAGCTCATTAATAATGATGAGGGACGAACTAATCCTGCCGAAGGACGCCAACTGGTTGCATAATGATTAGCTTATATAGAGAAGGCAACCAGTTGCAACAACGGTAATGTACCGACAGGTCGAGCGCACCAAGGGGTCAGTGACTAGAATTGTTACCGTTTAACAACCCGACCGTTGTGCAATAATGCACTTCCAATAGTAGTATTCTTTCTCGATCGACATGTTGTTGTCGCCGATGGATCGACAATTATGGCACCGAGAGGTCGGTCCATACGAGAGGCTCGATCTAGGGCAAAAGCATGCTGACAGTAGTTTCTAGTTTAAAAACCTCTTACCCAGAACAACATGTCGCCCTTTACCGAGGGGTCGGTCCTGGCTACTCTCGATCGGTCTTGAACTACCAATATGTCTGTTTTTTCTAAAGCCCACCTGAGTTCTAAGTTCTAGAACTCATAAATCGTGATCGAGGAGTCATTGACCACGAGGGGTTGTTTTAGCCTTTCACCGAGGGGTCGGTGCATATGAAAGTCTCTATCAAAGGCTTTCCCAGAATGATAGTTCTATGATGCAGAACCTATGTCAATCTGGTCGACCAGTATTTGACCACGATGGGTCGATCCTATCTCCACCGAGGGGTCGGTGAGAAAGACTGGTCGAGCTGACAGTGAAACCAAATACATATTTCCAAGTTGGGTTCCAATTCACTGTCAAGCTTCTTCTCTAGGCTTTTTATGATTTAACCATTTGTTCCACTAAACCTAGGGATAATCCTCTTTAAGGTGTGGGTACCACTAAAAGTAATTTATGACCATATTACCTTTTTTTTTAATTGCCATAAACATGAACTTCAATCTGCTGGAGTGTGATCTTCATTCTTGATCACATTGGGTCTTCAAGCTTCTTGCAAGTGCTTATTTCTGAGTCATGGAATTGACAAACTTAGGGACTTGGCCTAGTCGAGGCACTAACAAGCTCCCCCTTTGTCAATTTCATGACAAAACCTAGAAGCTACCCATTTAGATTCCCACCCTTATTACATCTCATTTGAATACTAAATATTATATTGATTGCATGTACATATTCAAATGGAAAAACAAGACTATGATCTTCGCATATTCTTGTTCAGTTTGCTTCATATCATTTTTCCTGTTCAAGCACATAAGCAAAAAAAATTAGAAAATCATTAAGGAGTTAGTCCCAAAACATAAGTATGCATTCATGGACTTAACAAGATTTATGTTTAAGCTCCCCTATACTCCCTGGTTTCCTAGTGATCAACATTATTCATAGCATATCGAAGCTATCAGTGTTGAGAAGATTTCTCCCCCAATTTTCTTTGAGTTTGATCTCCCAAACTCCAAGCATAAGCATTCTCTTATGTCTAGCACTTTGATGTCTTCTATCTTCTATTAATTTCTCCCCCATTTTCTCATTCAATTGACAAAAATTAATAGGCACATATCGAGTTTTAAGCACTCCCCCATGCTTCTTACATTTAGTGCTTAACTAAGTTCTGCCCTAACTTATGGTTCTCCCCTATGGTTTAATGCACACTTCTCGTACATCAAGGTTAGTTTGTCCCTTCACAAACTAATTTCCAGTATTGGTTGATATCTTTCATAAGTTAGGTTAATGTCCTAACTTCCCTAGAGTATTTTCCCCCATTCTCGAAGCTATCTTTTGTAGCTTCTTTAACTCATCTCCCCCATAAACTCAGCTGCTTCTAAGTTTATTTTCCTTCAACCTTTTTCTCAAGCTTGCATCAGCCGTCCTCCTTATACTGTCATGACCAGTGACAGTAACTAATTAGCACATATTTTGTGCTCCCTCAAACTCCAAGAATGTGTGAAACATCTTAGCCCGATCCCTATCTCTCTTTCATGCCACTATGAAATCAAATCATCAGATCTTGCAATTTAGTTTATTTAACAAAATCTAATGTTAACAATAAACAAGAGAAAGAAGGCATTCCATTAAATTAGCACATACACAAAATCAAACCATATCATTTCATTGATAAATCACTACATTTGATTTAATGAGGAGGATAACATAGATGCTTAGTTTTAATACTAGAGCTATAGTTTTCCAAAATAAATCATAAATCATGAAAAACTACCAAAGCAGAGCCATCCGGAGAAGATGCTTGAGGGAAAGAGGATTAACGTTGAGATCCAGGAACAATGTCATCTCTGTGGATTTTTGATCGGAGTTCCTGGACTGACACCTTGACCTCATATACCCATTCTTCAAGGTCATCCACCCTCCTTTCAAGCGAGGAAACTCTTTCACCCAGAGTGATCTTCCTCTTCGGCATCCTCAATTTAAATCATTTCTTTCTCTAGGGCAGGGGTGTTTCCCTGAGGGGTAATCTTCGAAGTAGAGACAACAGAGTTAGGTTCAAGAACATCCTGTATGAACCTAGGATATCTTCTGAGTGAATGGCAGTTAGCTAGTCGAAGACCGTGAAAGTTCCCTTTACAAGGATGCTAGAACAATAAGATTGACCCTAGAGGGTTGGTCTTTTTGAAATTAACTTGATTGATTAATTAAGTGCAGCAAATATAACAAACAATAGTGTGTGTGTTAGTAAATGTGATTAAACAATCAATACAAGAAACTAACTCTAACACCACAAACACAAAGACACACGATGTATAGTGGTTCAGTCGCCAACCTGCATCCACTGTTAGGACTCGCTCAACCTTGAGCTATCTCCAAATTCACTATGTAGGGACTTACACCCTCATAATTAGAGTATGAATTCCACCTCACTTAATTGACTGGGAATTCCACCCACCACTGTGCCAGAGACGACGCTCTAGAGTTTTTTATAGTGGTTCCGGAGTACCTCCCCTTAATCCACTTTCGGATTACAGGTTTTAAAAAGAAAATTAAAACCAAGACGCACTTGCCTTAAAGTTTTTTGTTGCTAATGTGTTCTTCTTAAAGATCCCACCCAAGCTGCGTCGACGCATCTCCTTGTAGGCGTCGTAATCCAATCACAATCTCTTGGTGACAAGGAAACTTGACTTAACCTAAGCTTTCCTAGTTTATGGCTTTCTCACTTGCAAATTCAATCCGAAGATTGGTTGTTTATGATCTTTCTCTCCTCCTCTCTTTCTCACTTGCAAACACAACCAATAGATTGGTTGTTTATGATCTTTCCCACAAGAGTGTTGATCGTTTCTTAGAGTGTATAACTCTTTTCAGTTCAAGGAAGATAGGAAAACGATCACACGACACTCATATTTATAGAGGAGTTTTAATGGACATTTAGACTGTCCAGGCCCGACAGGTCGATGGCACTGATGGGTCGGTGTTCATAGTTTTTACTGTTCCACCACCCGACCGTTGTGTATCAAATGTACCCCCAACAGTATAATTACTTCCCGGCCGTCATGTCGGTGTCGCCGATGGGTGGACAGTTATGGCACCGATGGGTCGGTCCATACGAGAGGCTCGTTCTCGTGCAAAACATGATTGACAGTAGTTTCCAATTTGAAAACCTGTTACCCAGAACTACTTGTCGTCCTTTGCCGAGGGGTCGGTCTTGTTACTCTCGATCGATCGTGATGTACCGAGATATCTGTTTTATTGAGAGCCATTATGAATATACAATCCAGAACTCATAAGTTTTATACCTACGAGTAGTCGACTACGAGGGGTCTTTCAAGTTCATCACCGAGGGGTTGGTGCATACGAGACTCTCGGTCAGAGGCATATCGAGACTGACAGTTCGAAGTTCCAGAACTTATGTCAAACTGGCCAAGCAGTCTTTGACCACGATGGGTCATTCTTGAGTACACCGAGAGGTCGGTGAGATAGACGAGTCGTGCTGACAGTGAACATAATTCATGTTTACAAGTTCACTTCCAATCCACTGTTCCGCATCCTCTCTAGACAAGTTATGTTTATTACCAACATATGCAACTAAGCCTAGGATTAGTCCTTTCTCAGGTGTGGGTTCCACCTAAGGTCATCTATGGCCATATACCTATTTTTGTGATTGCCATGATGATGAGATTTGAGCTTGGTGGAGCATGTTCTTCTTCCTTGATCATCTTGAGTCTTCAAGCTTCTTTTGCAAGTGCTTCTACCCGAGTCATGAAATTGACAAACAGGGACTCGGCCAAGCCGGGGCACTAACAATCTCTCCCTTTGTCAATTTCATGAAAAAACCTAGAAGCTAACCCAGTTACAAGCCCACCCTTTATTACAATACATTTGAATACAAAATATTACATCAAATACATGTATACTCAAATGGATACTTCATATTCTTGCTCAGCTTGTTTCATTTTCATTTTCTTGTTCAAGCACAAAAGCAAGCAACAGCAGGCAATCATTAGATGGGTTAGTCTAAACCATAAACATCCATGGACTAAACAGGACTAGCACTCAATCTCCCCCACACATCAATGATTTGCTAGCCTCTTCCAATCTCCGTGAGTTGTATCTTCCACCAATTATTCTCCTAATTGGTTTTTATTCCCCATAGCTTCTACTAATTTCTCCCCCATTTTGTCATACAATTGACAAAAAATTAGTAAGCAAACATCAAGATTAAGCACTCCCCCATGGTTCAGTGCACACTTTTCTTTCAATAAGGTTTGTTTGCCCTCGCTCAAGCTGATTTCCAGCTAATTTCTTCATGGGGTAAGCTAATGTCCTTAGCTTCTTCGAGTTTCCTCCCCCATTCTCTAAGCTACCTTCTTAGTTTTTTCTCCTCAGCTCCCCTATAAACTTAGCTGCCCCTAAGTTTAAGCTTCATTCTAAGCTTGCATTCATCTTTTCCCCCTTAAGTTGTCATAATCAGTGACAGTAGCTAATTAGCACATATTTTGTGCTCCCCCATACTCCAAGGATGTGTGCAGCATTACAGCCCGATCCCTAATCTCCCTAACATGCCAATACGAAACCAATTCATTCAAACTTGCATGTTAGTTTATCATATATATGAGATATATGACATTTACACAGAGCAATACACACATCACATTAAATCAAACCATATCGTTGCCTTCAAAATGTGCACTGAGTACATATGGATTTTTCTAGGGGGCAATATGGATGCTTAGACAAAAATACCAAAAGTATAGTTTTTCAAAAATAGATGTCACGAAAAACTATCCTAAGTAAAGCCATCCTGAGGGGGTGCTGGAGGAGAAGGAGATGGAGAATCTAGAACTTGGTTAGAGAATGAGGTAGCAACAACTAGATCCCAAACTGTCATCCTCACCCTATCCAGGGATCTTTCAAGACAGTCAATCCTTCTTTCCAGTCTGAAGACCTTGTTGTTCAGACTGTCATTCACTTGATGAGGATATTCATATTCTCTTTCTTCATCAGAATCTCTCCAAAGGTCCTCGACCGAAGACTATCCTCCTCACTAGTGTCATCAGGAATATCAACATGGTCTTCATGACCAGTTCGAGGACTGCTCTCCTCTTCTATTTTTTTTGGCCCTTCCTTTTTGTCGATTTTCAACGAAGATGACACATTTGTCAACGATGGGCTCTTCTCCCACCTCTGCTTGGGTTTCATGTTCGTCCTAAACATACGTAGGATTTTCAAAGCTCGCCGAAGGGCAAAAACGAGAGACTAACCTTTTGGTTGTTTTGGTCCACTGACTGGATTCTCCATGTTCTACAGAGGTCTTGGGGAGTGACTGAGCTGCCATCTTTATCGAAATGGTTCTTCCTAGACGAGATCCTCAACCAGTCGCTCGAAGAGGGATGAGGTGGAAATTGACCATCAATAGATCAACGAAAATCATAAACACGATGATTTTCAGGCTTCTAGAGACATGAGGAACGAAAGCCCCATGGTTTTTCGATGGGAAATCACCCTGAGAGGTCCTATCGACTGGTCTAGGGCATGGGAAGGGAAGGAGGGACCCCATACGTTCGCGGGAGGGATGTTGACAAATTCGAATGAATTGTCGCTTTCACAGAGAGGATCCCCTTTTAATTCAAACTTTCTGTCTCACCGATATGTAGGCTCCATTGATAGATAGATTTTTTCGACATTTTCCCCTTTTCAACAGTGCTTGATTTAGCAAAGTATTGACATATTTATCACTCCGACAGTCTATTCACCGACATGTCGTCTATACCGAGAGGTTCAAATTCCAGAGCAATCAGCCTTGATTTGTGCATCTTTGATGAGATCCTATTCTAAGAACGGCATACACAAATTCATTCTAATGCACAGATATGCCAAACATAATTTATCAAATCATCCACATAATCACAAATTCTCATTCAAAAAAATATATACATTTCAAAATACTTTGAATGGAATATATGGCTTTTCAAGTAGAATATGTACTATAGCCAGGAAAAGTACATTCTAGACTTGTTTTGCAGCCAATTTCTCTCCTCATGCCATAACACTTTTCTGCTATGTGAACTCACATGGTCTCTTGTAAGTTCATTTGTAGTGGTCTAAGATATGGAAGTGAATCTTAAACCACAACAAAGCATGATTAATTGTCTATCTCCAAGGTACAAAGAATTTGGCATTTGATATTTCATACACACCCCTACGATCGTACCCTTGATGAGCAAGCCTTAGATTTATCAACTCTTTTAAGACATGATTCATTTGTCTTAAGAAAAAGTTTTGCCTTGTCTCCACCTTCCTTGGGTTTCTCTTAGTGCCCTGGCTTGGCTGAGTCCCTGTTTGTCAATTCCATGACTCGGGAAGAAGTGTTTGCTAAAAGAAGCTTGAAAACTCATGATGATCAAGGAAGAAGATCATGCTCCACCAAAGGCTCAAAGCTTATTGTAATGGCAATCACAAAAAGGTATTATGGCCATAGATGATCTTAGGTGGAACCCATACCTAAGAGAAGGACTATCCTTACGCTTAGTTGAACAAATGATAAAATCATATAAGGCATAGAGAGGTTATTGTATAGTGAATTGGAAATAAACTTGAAAAATGAATTATGTTCACTATCAGCTTAACCAGTCTATCTCACCGACCCCTTAGTGAAGACAGGACCGACCCATCGTGGTTAAGAACTGGTCGGCCAGTTTGACATAGGTCCTGGAACATAGAACTGTCATTCTGAGAATGCCCCTGACCGAGAGTCTCGTATGCACCGACCCCTCGGCGATGAACTTAAACGTCCCTCCTGGCGTACGAATCGTTGGTAAAAGACTTGTGAGTCCTGGACTATGAACCAAAGTAGGCTCTCGAGAAAACAAACATCTCGGTGATTCAAGACCAATCGAGAGTGACAGGACCGACCCTCGGCAAAGGGTGACAGGTCGATCTGGGTTTGAATAGTTTCTGTCTTGAAACTCTATCAGCATGAAGTTGCCCCAGATCGAGCCTCTCATATGGACTAACCCCTCGGTGCCATGACTGTCGACCCATCAGCGACACCGACATGTTTATCAGGAAGTAATTATGTCATTGGGAGTGCATTTAATGCGCAACGGTCAGGTG
Source organism: Chimonanthus salicifolius (assembly GCA_013350335.1). NCBI lineage: Eukaryota > Viridiplantae > Streptophyta > Magnoliopsida > Laurales > Calycanthaceae > Chimonanthus > Chimonanthus salicifolius. The sequence continues at coordinate 47,175,598 of CM023542.1, read as the reverse complement.
GTTGAACGGTAATAAATATGAACATCGACTTGTCGGTCCTGGACAGTCCAAATAATCGTTAAAACTTCTTTATAAATATGACTATTATATGATCATTTGGACATCTTCCCTGAACTGAGAAAAATCATACACTCTGAGAAATGATCAGCTCTCATGTACCTATCCCAAAAATCAAATACCCAATCATAGATTAAAGATTATGAAAGAGAAATAAAGAAAAGAAGATACAACATTTACTAGGACATGAACAAATTATCCTAGTCTTATTGAAACTGTGATTGCTATACGACGTCTACAAGAAATAGCGTAATCACAACTTGAGTGAATCTTTGAGAAGCAAACATCATCAACGAGAAAGAGTTTTAAGGCAATTGCTTATTGGTTTTAACTTTGATTTTGTACCGCCCTGCCCTTTTTCACTTGCTTTCCGAAAATCAGAGTCTATTTTTTTTTTAAAAAAAGTGATAGAGAGCGGGACGTCACGACGCGAGTTAAGTCCAAGCTTCTAAAGCCTGACCCTTAACTGGCCAACCCTATGTGTGCTGTAATGGCCCGAAATTTTTAAATCAATAAATATGTGAATATTATTTATTTTAATGATGAAAATTGGAAATTGGGGGAATAAATGGTAAATGGGCCAAAATTTGGACAAAGGCCCAAATATGGCCCAATAGACCATGGATTGCATTTTAAAGTTATTTAAGTGGTCAATGATGGCCAATTGGGCCATGGGTGGACAAATTGAGTCAAATACCCATTTGAGACCCAATGGGTCAAGATGGTTAAGCTCTAAGGTAAATGGGTAAGATGGAAATGTAATTGGGCCATGGGCCCAAATGGTGATCCATTTAGAATGAATTCAATGGAATTTAAATCACCTAAGTTAAGTTAAAATTTAACCAAGGTGATATGGTCCAATGGGACCCATCTCCACCTCACCAAGTGAGGTGGCGTGTGGACCCAAGGTTTGGTGGGCCCGACCACCATGGTTGAATTGGTCAACCATGGGTGGATGTATGAAGGTGATTTAAGTAAATGGAATTAAGTTAAAGTGGGAATTAATTAAATTAACCTAAGTTAATTATCTAGTTAATTAATTAAATAAATTATTCAAATGAGGGTCAAAGGTGGTCAAATGGTCAAAGGACCAAAAGCCATGTTATCTTTAAAGACACCAAAACGTTGGGCATGGTACCATAAAGCATAAAGTAAAAAAAAAAAAAATGAAAATATCCCATGGGTTGGTGGGAGGAGTTATTGTGGAAAATATCTTAAGCAACCAAGAGGTGAGATGACTTTTCATCTCACTCTCTCCATTGCAACGAGCTCTTCACTCTCTCCCTCTTTTCTTCTCTACCACCGTCCCACACCCAAGTAGAAAGAAAGGAAGAAAACCAAGAGAAAGAAGAAGAAAAGTTTGGAAGAAAAGAGAGGGAAGTGCAAGGGTAAGCCATCACACCAAGGTCAAGACTAGGTACTTGTGCTTTCTTTCTCATCTCCATCCTCTTTTCTCTCTTTCAAGCAAACCCTATCTTGGCCAATCCTAAGCTTGGGGGTTTTCACCATTGATCAAACATCTTGGCCAACCAAAGATCAAGAGGAAGAAGAAAGGAGGCTAAGGAAACCGACGGGAGCGAAGAAAGTCGGAGGAGACGACGGATTGTAAGTATTTTCTTAAACAAGAGTTTTGGATTTTTAGGGTTTAAATTTGGGATCCATTATTGGTGAATTGAATGGTGACCAAATGACCATAGGTCTTGGATCTCAAATCCATCAAATGGAAGGATGGAAAGTGGACCAAACCCTAATGGAAAAATTAGGGTTAGGGTAAGGAAAAATAAATGAATTAAGGGTGTAATGTAATTAAATTATTTAAGCAAAGAGTTGTGTAAATTGGAAGAAAATTATGGGCCATAGGGTTCGGCCATGTAGTATGGCCGAACCCCATGGTGGGTGATTAGCTAATGTGTGTTTTGTTAGGGTTTTAAGGAGTGGAAGACATGTAAGCTAATTTGGAGATTTAATGGAATTTTAAGGTTTAAAAATCATGGAAGGATAATTTGTAATTTTAGGGTTTTAATGGTTAATGTAGGAAATTTTAAAGGGGCTTACATGAGGAAATGTATGGTGAGGTGTTGTAAAATGTGATGATTTGTGGGTGTAAGAATGTGGGAATTGATGGAGAAGGTGATGGGTTTTAAATGGACTATAAGCATGGATATATGTCGATTTTGAAGGGCTTAATGGACCACAGGGTTCGGCCATGTAGTATGGCCGAACCCCATGGTAGAGGGTTGATAAATTTTATTAGGGTTTATAAGAATGGAAGCATGGAGAATAATTTAGGGTTTTAAGTTGTTAAATGATTAAATGGTAAGTTTTAAAAGGGGTTTTTAAATGAGGGATTCCATGAATGAAGGTTAGTATTTTTATGGTCTTAAGTGTCACCAGTGGATGATGAACCCTAGGGTTATGTGGTTGTAAATTTGAAGGGTGTAAAAGTAGGAAAAAAAATGATGGAGAAGGTGCATTGTTTTAAGTGGAGTTTAGGTATTATAAATAGGGTTTTAAAAATAAAACCATGGAGAAACTTGTGGTGAACTTAGGTGTTTTGGAATCATGGAAAAAATATTGGGGAGTGATGGTAGCTTTGATGAACTTAAAGTGTAACCCTATAGTGATGTGTTAATAATTTAGTGGATGTGAAAAGATGGAAAAAATAATGGGGGAGTATTGGTAGTTTGATGGACCAAAATGAGCCTATTGTTGATCAAAGGGGTGATTTAAATGTATAATGAAATCCCCTCATGGAGGGACATGTAATGGATCTAAAATGTGGTAAATGACCCATTTGTAGGTCATGTTATGGATTAAATTTGGTATTATGCATGTGAGTAATGAATGAATGAGTAATTGTTTATGTAAAAGGGGTAGTGGCAAAACCGTAATTAGTGGCCAAATTCAAGAATTCCATGGAAATTGATCATGGACTTAGGGGATCTAATGTAATAACCTTATAAGTGATTGATAAAGCCTAGGGTGGCCGAATTTTAAGACTTATGGGATTAAAAGGTTTAATAAATGATATGGGACCCACAAAACCTAAATAGTGACCGGTTTTTCATATGGGCTTAGAAATGGTTAAAACATGGACTAATGATGAATGTGTAATAAGGTACTGGACATCGCAGGCGGTGCGCGATCGGCAACCGGGTTTATCGAACGGAAAACGAAAAAGGACACGAGTCGGCATTCGGTAGGATTCCTACATTTTTGTAAGCCATGGATTGGGTGATGTTTTCTTTAATTTATTTTGGAAAACATGTAGTTGTCTTTAAGATGAGTTTTGGATTATACATCTTGTGATGTTTTCCTTTAAATTATTTTGGAAATTATGTGAATGCTTATGATGGGTTTTGGATTAAATATTGTGGGATGGTTTCCCTTTGATTTAGTTGGTAATCTTGTAATTGTTTTAAGATGGGTTTTATTACTATTGAATTTCATATATTACATGGCATATGGCATCTACATCTCATGCATGGCATGGGAGGCATACGACAGGGGAAGGATGAAATGAAACCGGAGTCCATGCTCCGTCGGGGCGACCGATAAACAAGCATGGGGACATTTCACATATGTATTATTGTACCTTGACGATGCCTTACCGTCAAGGGGGATGTTGTATTTATTGTTATACCTTGATGATGGTTCTTCCATCAAGGGGGATATTGTATTTGTGGTTACACCTTGACGAGGCCTTACCGTTAAGGGGGATGTTGTATTTATTGTTATACCTTGATGATGGTTCTTCCATCAAGGGGGATATTGTATTTGTGGTTACACCTTGACGAGGCCTTACCGTCAAGGGGGATATGGCATCGGGATAGTAAGGATGATGGGTGGGATTCATAGCACAGACACCCATGACATGACATTCATTCTATGACTTTTCGTTATGTATTATCTATATGCTTTGTTATCACTAATCCATGTGTTAGCCCTACTCGGAGTCCTACTGGGCGCGTGGTCTAACGCCCTACTTCTACCCTAGCTGATGACGCAGGAGGTGGCGAAACGGAAGGACGGGACGGGAGTCAAGCTTAGGAGCTTGGCAAGGCAGGCTAATTATGTTGTTTAAGTTTATGTTGGAAAAATGTAATTTGAGTAGTTTAGCTGGTCGGAATGTAATAAATTAGTTTACTGGCTATGTTTTGGGATTTTATTATGGACATTATGGTTTTGAGGTATTATCAAAATTTAAATGAATGTAACTTCCCTGCTATCTAAGAATTTGTAGGTTAGGCTCTTTTATAATTTTCCGCAATTGGTTTAAATGTTCCCCGATGCTTACTTCTACGTGTGAACCATTCTCCGTGGACTTCATTCCACGCACACGTAGGGTTGGCCAGTTAAGGGCTGAGATTTAGAAGCTCGGACTTAACTCGCGTCGTGACGTCCGCTCCTTTTGTCACTTTTCCTTTAAAAAAAAAATAGACTCTGATTTTCGGTGAAAAGGGGCGGGCGTTACATGTGCATGGACTAAGTCCATGAAAATAGTTCACACATAGTCACTTAATAACATTGCGGATTATAACATAAACTGAATGCGGATTATAATAGAACCTAAGGCTACTCCATTTTAGATAGCAAAGTACTTAGTCATTAACCAAATTAACTTAGATTAAATATCCTTACCAAACCATTCACTAACCATAGCAAATATCTAATTATTACATGCTGAAGTCTAACTACTCAAATTACATGTCCTTGAGTACTTAATAAAATAACAATAAACATTTCCAATATCTTATGCTTTGCTCCGTTCACGATCATCATTCCTTCATTTCCTGTTTCATTCACTAGGGTAGAAGTAGGGCGTTAGAACAACGCACCTAGTAGGAATTCGAAGTATGGCTAACACATGGTTAGTATAAAACATGCATATAAATAATATAACATCAAAACCTTGTAAAATCATGCCATGCCATGTATGTAATAAGTCCCACCCATCACAATCAAACATATACACTTGATGGGATTCTCATCATCAAGTTTCCCTCACATAGGTTTTTCGGACGCCCCGATGGAGTGTGGCCCCTCCGGTTGCTTAACCTTCACCCCATGCCATGCATGAGATGTTAATGAATTCCATGCTATTTTATATGATAAATCTAGCATTAAATCCTCATATTTGCAACATAATATTTTAAAACATAACTCATTAAAATAAGATAAAACCAACATACATAACCATGGTTTCAAATAAGGTAGAATCCTACCAAGACCACTAAGTGTCCTTGCTTCTTAAATCGTCGACCGCTCACGATAGCGTCCCACTTGTAAGGTCTCGTTACCGTATTTACACAACAATCAATCAAACCAACAACCCATTTGATTCACATCAATGTCTAAGTCCAAAACTCAACCTTGTGGGGTTCGGCCACACACCATGGCCGAACCTCACCCTTTTTAATTTGGTCCCATTTATTTAACCGATCTCATCCAAGTGACCCATTTAAAAACCCTCAATCCACCAAATACACCTTGGTGAGGTTCGGCCATACAACATGGCCGAACTTCATCATCTTGGTTTTGGTCCTTTCTTTTCAACCTTTTGATCTTTCAAATCCAATCCTTGCCATTCTTGATTCATAAAACCCAACACTTTTAAATCAGCCATCCAACCTTATCAACACTTCAAATATATAAAACATTTCCCATGGGGTTCGGCCATACAACATGGCCGAACCCTTGGTTCATTATTTTCATTTATTTACCATCTTGCCATTGATCCAATTCTTAGTTTCCATTTCATTCATATGTCCATAAAATAAACCATAGTGGGGTTCGGCCATACTCCATGGCCGAACCTCACTCATTTAACTTGGGTCCCCTTTTAATCCTTGATCTATTATTTCCACCCATTAACTTTATTAAAACGGTCCATAAAATTCAAAAACCAAGCAATCATTAAAACCTTTCTAAAGTACCAACCATCTTCCATCAATTAAACATAAGAACATACTATCCATTATTGTCTCTCCATGGGGTTCGGCCATATGCATAGCCGAACCCTATGGTTCTTTAGTTCCATTAAAACTTATTATACATCTATGATAGATTCTCATACTTCCATCCGTTTAAATCCTTTTAAAACTTTAACAAAATCAAACACATACACTTATGATTTCCTTTCTTCAAATCCAATAAAATTAAACCAATATCTTTTCATGGGGTTCGGCCATACAAAGTGGCCGAACGCTATGGTCCATGTTGTTCCCCTTTTAAACATCATTAGCCATGATTTTAACCCTTGATAGGTTCAGCCATTGTTTCCTTGACCATCTTATTTAACAAGAGTTTATTGAGCACTTACCAATCCCGCAACTCCTCCAATTTGTTCTTCACTCCGGCTTGTTCATTTCCTTCCTTAGCCTCTCCTTCTTCTTGATTCTTTGGCCGAAGATGATCTTGATAATTCTCTTAGAGTGGTTCGGCCAAAAGGTATGGATTGGAAGAGAAACTTGAGATCAAATTATTCTAAGTACTCTTTGATTTTTTTGAGAAGAGAAACGGCCTTGAGAGGGAGGGAGAGAATGAGATAGAATTCTCAAAGTGTTTGGTCTTCTTTCCTTAGAGTGTTGGTCGGCTAAGAGAGGGAGAGAGGGAGAGAGTGAATGGAAATGAAACTCCTCCTTTGGTTAATCAAATTCAGCCCGACAGTGGTGTCTTCTTGGTGGCAACACTTGTAACTCCCATTTTCATTACTATTATCCTTAATGCCTCCCTTGGGGGTTTCATCCTAAGATAAAAACTCCCAAGGCTCCAACGGCCACCAAGGGTTGCCTTGGTGTAGACTCCCCCCATCTTCCTCCTCTCATTAATGCTTTATGTGGGCGTTTCATCTTAAGATGAAACTTTCCCCCCTCCTCCAACGTGTGCACGTGATTTTTGAATTTGAAATGCACCACCACTCCTCACCTCTTCATTACTTTTCCATGTGGTCATCTTTGAGATGAAACTCCCATGCCAACGTGTACCCCTTGATTTGGTGTTTGAAACCACAATTCTTCACCTTCACACTTCACTCACTTTTAACTCACCACTTTAATTCATTTCAACTCAACTCACTCATTTGATTATCTTTCCATTTTAATTCATTTAATTCAACTCAACCAGTTAATTCCATTTCCAACTCAAATCAGTCCCAACCAAAATAAGCTTGGACTCACTTGATGGTCAACCAAGTCAACCTCGAACCATTGGGTCCCAATTGGACCTTTTGACCCAAATAGCCACCATGACCCATTTAAATGTAACTTACCCATTTAAATGTAACTTGCCCATTTACCCTACATTGAACTCTCATTCCATAACCATTGGGTCTTAATTGGGTCATTACCCAACACCTTACCCATCTAAGGTCCATGTCCATTAATTCATAATTTAAATAGACAAAATTCATGTAAATTGATATCTTAAAATTCCGGGGTGTTACAGATTTTAAAACTGTAACCCGAAAGTGGATTAAGAAAAGGTACTCCGAAACCACTATAAAAAACTCTTGAACGTCGTCTCTGGCACAATGGTGGGTGGAATTACCAACCGATTGAGAGAGGTGGAATTCCTACTCTATTTGTTAGGGTGTAAGTCCCCACTTAGTGGAATTTGGAGATAGCTCAAGGTTGGGCGAGTCCTAACAGTGGATGTAGTTTGATTAACTGAATCACTTTATATCTTGTGTCCTTAAGATTGTAGTGTTAGAACTAACTTCTTTTATTGATTACTTAATCACTTTTGCTAACACACACCTACTTGATTGTTGTATCAGCTGCACTTAATTTAATCAATCAATTTAATCTAAAAAGGGAGCAACTGAATTGAGATTGACCTATTCACACCCCCCCCCCCCCCCCCCACCCTCTAGGGTCAATCGTGTTCTAGCACATTGGGATTTTCAATTAGTATCAGAGCAAGGTGCTCTACATATTTGGATTTAATCATCCGAGTAAGATCCTGTTGTTAGAACAACTGTTATGGATACCTACATGACAATGTCCAGAGAGGTTATTAAAAAATTGTGCCTAGAAAATCCGTAATCTAAATATTATGCATACAACTCTATAGTAGGTATTGCTCTTGCAATCTCTGTGACAGGAAGGCTAACTCGTCGCCAAAATGAAGAAGACCCCATCAAAATAAAGTTGAGTAATGAAGAAGAATCTGAGTCTACATGAACCTTGGAAAATGAAACAAAGGTACATTATATAGCTTGGTTGCTTCGTTTACTTATGATCAACAAGAACAATTTAGTGAATCTGAACATGAAGAGACTTTTGATGATCTCTAAGAATCATACACTACTTTGTATATTGAGAGTATGGAGTTAACCAAGAAAGCTCACAAACTTAAAAGTGAGAATGCCTCTCTGATTAAACTCCTTGAAATTGAGAGAACCGAAAAAGAAACTTTCTCAAAAAAATTTGAAAATCAATTGATGAGATACTGGTGTTGAGAAAAAAGTCAGATTGATCTTCAATTGCAAGTAAATCTGTGCATGAAAGATCACAAACACTTGGTTGAAACAAAAAGATGTCTTGAAAACAAAATTACACTGTTAATGCCTGACTTGGAGAGGTCATCTCAATCTAAAGACAAGGTATCGAGTTTTGGTACAGATTACAATGAAAGATCAGGGATAAAGCAAGACAAAAACTTTGTTGTTACTCCAAGGCAAACTCCTGTAGATGTTAAAAACCATATGCCCATACTCTCTAATATTCAATGCATCTATTGTGGCAAATGGGGTCATCCTGAGTCAAATTGTTATTTCAAGAAAAATTCTCAGATAAAGTGTTCACTGGAAAATCTGAGAAGTAATGTTCTAAATCAGAGTTTATCAATCATCTTGGATAGATTTGGAAATCCAAGGATCAGATTCTTTGATGGAAAACCCTATTTCAAATCCAGACAAATTATAGAGGAGATGGACTCCACCATTACTATTTCATCTAATATATCTCCAAACAATAAGAGCTTCATGATCCATACAGCCTTAAATGTTGGAAGGCAATCCAAGTGGTACTTGGACAGTGGATGCTCTCGACATATGACTGGAAACAGTTCTTATATGTCTGATTTGATGAACTATAATGGAGGATCTGTAGTTTTTGGGGATGGAAACATGGCCAATATAATTAGAAAAGGGTCCTTAAATCTGCCATCCTCTAGGGTCATCAAAGATGTCTACTTTGTTGATCGTCTAAAGCACAATTTGCTTAGTATATCTCAACTATGTGCAAATAACAGTAAAGTTATTTTTAGTAAAAAGGATTGCCATGTTTATTCAAATGAAGGAGATGTTGTTTTGAGTGGCACCCTCACATGAGTGCCTTTTGTCCAAAATCAGTGAGGCTGAACTCTGGCATCAGAGGCTCTGTCATGTGAACTTCAAAGATTTGTTCAAACTTAGTGAACGTATAAAGGGATTATCCAAGTTAGACGATCTGAAGGAATTATATGTGGTGACTGCCAAAAAGGAAAACAAATCAGGGCAGCACATAAACATACAAATCTGATGGCAACTTCTAGACCCTTAGAACTACTCCACATGGACTTAGTTGGACCCACTCAACACGAAAGTGTTGGGGGAAAAAAGGTATTTCTTAGTAATAGTTGATAACTATACTAGTTGATAACTATACTAGATACACTTGGGTAGCATTTTTAAGGAAAAAATCAGATGCATTTCGTGAATTCAGAATCATTGCAAAACAAATTATGAATGCAAAAGAATCAAACATTCATAGAATAAAGACTGATCATGGAAGGAAATTTGAAAATCAATCATTCAACAAATCCTGTGAAAAACGAGGCATTCATCACGAATATTCTGCTCCCAAAACTCCTCAGCAAAATGGAGTCGCTGAGAGGAAAATAGGGTCCTCCAAGAAATGGCCAACACCCTACTTGAAAGCAAGAATGTTCCCAAAAATATGTGGGCTGAAGCTGTTAACACTGCCTGCTATATCATTAATAGAGTATATTTGAGATCAGGATTGAACAAACCAGCTCATGAACTGTGGACTGGTAGAAAACCCAACTCCAAGTATTCTAAAGTCTTTGGAAGTAAATGTCACATACTACGAGATAGAGAACACTTAGGAAAATTTGAATCTAAAAGTGATGATGGCATATTCCTACGATACTCCACGACTAGTCATGCCTATCGGGTCAAGAACTTTAGAACTGGTGCCATATAAGAATCAATTAATGTGATAATAGAGATCATGTAAGTACACCAGAGAAAGAGTTAAAAGAAGAGGAAATCTTCAGGTTGGAAGAAGTAAGTCCAGAAAACAAAGATGAATCACAAGATCCTCCACCTGAACCAAAACCTCTGAAAAATGTAAGGAACACCCCCTCAAACTTCTCATTTTGGCCTTCCATGAGGCATATTTTTTCCATCGAAATAGAGGTTTGGATATTGCATGACTGTCTCCCATGGTGTTCTAGCTTGGATATAGTAGGATGGTTAAATCCTTTTAACGAGCACTAGGCTCTGATACCAATTGAAATTTCCCTTTACAAGGGTGCTGGAACAATACGATTGACCCTAGAGGGGGTGAATAGGTCAATCTAATCTCGTTAGTCCTTTTTGAAATTAACTTGATTGATTAATTAATTGCAGCGGATATAACAATTAAGAATGTGCATGTTAGTAAATGTGATTAAACAATCAACATAGGAAAATAGCTCTTACACCACAAACACAATGATACACAATGTATAGTGGTTCGGTTCGCCAACCTACATCCACTGGTAGGACTCGTTCATGTAAGGGCCCGGAATTTTTAAATTAATAAAAAAAATGTGGATATAAGTTATTTTAGTGATGGAAATTGGAAAATTGGTGAAGTAAAGAGTAAATGGGCCAAAAAATTTGGACAAAGGCCCAAGTATGGCCCAATGGACTGTGGAGTTGATTTAAATTCATTTAAAGGGGCAATGAGGGTTAAATGGGTCAAGAATGGTCAAATTGGGTCACATACACATTTGGGACCCGATGGGTCAAAGTAGTTGAGCTCTAAGGTAAATGGGCTAGATGGAAATGTAATTGGGCCATGGGCCCAATGGTGATCCATTTAGAGGGTATTCAATGAAATTAAATCACCTAAGTTAAGTTAAAAATTAAACCAAGGTGGTGTGGCCAAGTGGGACCCACCTCCACCTCATCAAGTGAGGTGGCGTGTGGGCCAATGATTGGTGGGGCCGGCCACCATGGTTGACTTGGTCAACCATGGGTGGAATAATGGGAATTAGGTTAAATAAAAATGAATTAACCTAAGTTAATTACCAACTTCATTAAATACTTAAATTAATAAGTTGGTGGCTAAATGGGGTTAGATTGGTCAAATGGAGACCAAGCTACCCCACCTCAAAATGTTAAACACGTTGGGCATGGTGGTGGTTTAGATAACCACCACCATAAAGCAAATAAGAGATATTTAAAAATATCTAAGAAAATATCTTAGGGTTGGTGGAGTAATAAATGGTAAAACAAGTTAAGTTAAGTCCATTTTTTCTTTACCATTTCTTATTCTCTTTTCATTCTACTCTCTTCATTTTCATTCTCCCATGGTCGTCCCCTACATCCAAGTGAAGGAGAGAAAGAGAATTAAGGAAAAGAGAAGAGAAGGAGAGAAGAAAGAAGTGGAATTTTGAGAGAAATCACTCTAAGGTAAATGGTTATCATCTTCCCTCTCATAATTTTCCCCTCTCCCTCTCTCACACAAAACTTACCTTGGCTGATTCTAGGGTTGGGGATTGCCACCCTTGATCAAAAATCTTAACCTACCAAAGATTAAAAGGAAGGAGAGAGGAGGCTACAGAGACCGACGGGAGCGGCGGAAATCGGAGGAGACGTCGGATAGTGAGTATTTCTTAAACAAGAAATTTTGGATTTTAGGGTTTAAGATTTGGGTTTTATTTTGTGAATTTAATGGTAGTCAAGTAAATTTATGCTATGGATTTTCAATCCATCAAATGGAATGAATGGAAAAGTGGGCAAAAACCCTAAGTGGAAAAATTAGGGTTAGGGAAAAGAAATAAATACTTGGATTATGTGCATTGGGTAATTTATGAAATTAAGCATAGAATTGGATGATTGGAAGAAAATTATGGGCCATAGGGTTCGGCCATGTGGTATGGCCGAACCCCATGGTGGGTGATTTGGTATTGGATTTAAATAATTAGGGTTTCAAAAAGATGGAAGACAATGAGGGTTTTATCTAATGAAAATTAGGGTTGTAGATGAATGAATGGGAGTAAGTTGTAAAATGGTTTTATGATGAAAATGCAAAGGGGTTTATGGCATTGAAATGCATGGAGGAAGTGAACCTTGAGCCATGGGTTCGGCCATGGTGTATGGCCGAACCCTATGGTGATCAAATGGTGGAATGAAGGGTTGTGAATAATGGAAAGTAAATGGGAATGTTGGTGGTGTTGATGGACCCGAAAATGGTTTTAGCATTGATATTTGTAGTGGACTCTAATGTAGCTAAGGATGATGGTTTTAAGTGTATGAATTAAACCCTTCATGGAGGGATTTGTGATAAACCCAAATGTGTAACAATGGACCCAAGAAAAATGGGGAAAGGACACCATGGGTTCGGCCATGGTGTATGGCCGAACCCATGGCCCAATTGTGATCCATTTTGGTGGGTTAAATTGGAGGATGAGTGATGTTCATGGTCTCCAAAGAGTATGAATGGGTAATGGATTCATTGTAGTTTAAATGTATGAGCTAAATCCCATGGGAAGAGTTGATGAATGAGGTATTTTGAAACCATGATTCATTACCCATCTAAAGGGTTAAGTGTGGGATTTTGTATGGGTTTAAATGAATGAGGGGTAGGTTAATAAAATGGTTAATTTTAATGGCTTTGTGACATGGGTCAATGGGTAATTAATGGACCTAAGTTGGGGATCTAAGTTTATGATCAATTATGGACTTAATCATGCATGGATAAATGAGTGATTAAGCATGAAAAAAGGGGTAGTGGCAAAACCGTAATTAGTGGCCAAATTCAAGAATTCCATGGAAATTGATCATGGACTTAGGGGAGCTAATGTAATAACCTTATAAGTGATTGATAAAGCCTAGGGTGGCTGAATTTTAAGACTTATGGGAGTAAAAGGTTTAATAGATGATAGGGGACCCACAAAACCTAAATAGTGACCGGTTTTTTTTCATATGGGCTTAGAAATGGTTAAAACATGGACTAATGATGAAGGTACTGGACATCGCAGGCAGTGCGCGATCGGTGACTGGGTTTATCGAAAGGAAAACGTAAAGGGACGCGGGTCGGTATTCGGTAGGATTCCTACCTTTTTGTAAGCCATGGATTTGGGTGATGTTTTCTTTAATCTATTTTGGAAATCATGTGGTTGTCTTTAAGATATGTTATGGATTATGTATCATGTGATGTTTTACTCTAAATTATTTTGGAAATTATGTGAATGCTTATGATGGGTTTTGGATTAAATATTGTGGGATGTTTTCCCTTGGATTTAGTTGGTAATCTTGTAATTGTTTTAAGATGGGTTTTATTACTATTGAATTTCATATATTACATGGCAAATGGCATCTACATCTCATGCATGGCATGTGAGGCATATAACAGGGGAAGGATGAAATGAAACCGGAGTCCATGCTCCGTCGGGGCGGCCGATAAACAAGCATGGGGACATTTCACATATGTATTATTGTACCTTGACGAGGCCTTACCGTCAAGGGGGATGTTGTATTTATTGTTATACCTTGATGATGATTCTTCCATCAAGGGGAATATTATATTTGTGGTTACGCCTTGACGAGGCCTTACCGTCAAGGGGGATATGGCATCGGGATAGTAAGGATGATGGGTGGGATTCATAACACAGACACCCATGGCATGACATTCATTCTATGGCTTTTCGTTATGTATTATCTATCTGCTTTGTTATCACTAATCCATGTGTTAGCCCTACTCGGAGTCCTACTGGGCGCGTGGTCTAACGCCCTACTTCTACCCTAGCTGATGACACAGGAAATGCCGGAGCAGAAGGACGAGACGGGAGCCAAGCCTAGGAGCTTTGGAAGGCGGACTAATTATTTTATTTAAGTTATTTTGAGAAATGTGTATTTGATGTAGTTTAATTTGTCGGAAATGTAATAATTGAGATTACTTACTATATTTTGGACATTATGGTTTTGAGGATGTTTGGTGATTGAATGAATGTAACTTCCCTGCTATCTAAGAATTTGTAGGTTAGGCTCTTTTATAATTTTCCGCAATTGGTTTAAATGTTCCCCGATGCTTACTTCTACGTGTGAACCATTCTCCGTGGACTTCATTCCACACACACGTAGGGTTGGCCAGTTAAGGGCCGGGTTTTAGAAGCTCGGACTTAACTCGCGTCGTGACGTTCTCGCCCTTTGTCACTTTTACTTTTAAAAAAAAAAATTAGACTCTGATTTTCGGTGAAAAGGGGCGGACGTTACAGTTCAACCTTGAGCTATTCCCAAATTCACTATGTAGGGACTTACAGCCTCACAATTATAGTATGAATTCCACCTAACTCAATTGACTGGTAATTCCACCCACCACTGTACCAGAGATGACGCTCTAGGGTTTTTTATAGTGGTTCCGGAGTACCTCCCCTTAATCCACTTTCAGGTCACAAGTTTTAACAAGAAAATTAAAACAAAAAAGTACTTGCCTTAAAGCTCTTTCTCGCTGATGTGTGCTTTTTGAAGATCCCACCCAAGCTGTATCAACGTTTCTCCTTATAGCTGTCGTAATGCAATCACAATCTCTAGGTGACAAGGAAACTTGGCTTAACCAAAGCTTTCCTAGTTTATGGCTTTCTCACTTGCAAACTCAATCCAAAGATTGGTTGTTTATGATCTTTCTCTCCTCCTGTCTTTCTCACTTGCAAACACACTATATAGATTGGTTGTTTATGATCTTTCCCACAAGAGTGTTGATCGTTCCTTAAAGTGTATAACTCTTTTCAGTTTAAGGAAGATAGTAAAACGACCACACAATAATAATATTTATAAAGGAGTTTTAAGGGTCATTTAGACTGCCCAGGACCGACAGATCAGTGGCTGTAACGCCCGCCCCTTTTCACTATGCTACTTAGCCTAAAATCAGAGTATTTTTTTTTTTTGAAATAAGAATGACAAAGGGCACGGGACGTCACGACGCGAATTAAGTCCGAGCTTCTAAAGTTCGACCCTTAACTGGCCAACCCTACGTGTGCGTGGAACTAAGTTCACGAGAACGGTTCACAAGTAGAAAGTAAGCTCGCGGAATTATAGTAGAGTCTATCCTACCAATCTATTAGATAGCAAGGAAGTTACATTACTTAAATTACTAAATTATCTCAAAATCATAACATCCAAAAGTAAAGTCCAAACCATGGCAAGAAATATAAATTATTACAGTCCGACGAGCTAAGTTACTAAAATTACATTTCCAAAATAAATTTAACTAAATTAACTAGCCCACTTCCCCAAGCTCCTACGCTTGGCTCCCATCGCGTCCTTCATTTCCGCCATTTCCTGCGTCATCATCTAAGGAGGAAGTAGGGTGTTAGACAACGCGCCCAGTAGGTACTCCGAGTAGGGCCAACACATGGATTAGTGATAACATAACACATTGGTAATAGTATAACAAAAACCATGAAATCAATGCCATGCCATGGGTGTCTTATGTCATGAGTCCCACCCATCATCCTTACCATAACATATACAATGTCCTTTTCAATCATACATCATGTCCCCCTTGATGGAAAACCCTCATCAAAATGCAATCAACATAAAGTATCCCTCTTGATGGCAAAGCCTCATCAAGGTAAAATAAGTACAAAGTATCCCCATGTATGTTTATCGGTCGCCCCAACGGAACATGGACTCCGATTCCGTTTCATCCCTCCCATGCCATGCATGAGATGTAAATGCAATATGCCATAAAAATATAAATCATAGAATTAAAATCCATCTTAAAACATGTCATATGATTACCAAAATAAATCAAGAAAAACATCCATATAACACATAATTCATGGCTTACAATAAGGTAGGAGTCCTACCAAATACCAACTAGTGTCCCCTTGCGATTTCGTCCATGAATTCGGTCACCTATCACGCACCGCTTGCGATGATCCCGATACCTTATTACACATTAATAAATCAGCCCATGTTTAACCATGCCTAAGTCCCTAACACATGCCTTAGTGGGGTTCAGCCATACCCCATGGCCGAACCTCACTAACTAGGTATTTTGGGTCGCATTTAATCCATTAATCATTTTAATTATATGAGTCTAAAATCCAGCAACCCTATGCTTTATTAATCACACAGAAGGTTATCATAAAAGCACCTAAGTCCATGACTAACCTCCTTGGGGTTCGGCCATGCACCATGGCTGAACCCATGGTTCTTCATTCTTGGCCATAATTACAATTTTGCCACTACTTCTTCCATGGTTAATCACTCATTTATTTTTACATCCTTAGATCCATAACTGATCCATAAATTTGGATCCATTGATGAGTCACCAACCATGACATAAAATCATTAAAAATCAGCCATTAACTTAACCTAATTCCCATTCATCTAAACATATGCATAGTTCCAAACTTAGCCCATCAAATGGCTTACAAATGGGTCATGGGTTCGGCCATACACCATGGCATGATGTCTTTTCCTCACTCTTTTCTTGGGTCTCTTGTTGCATTTTAGATCTAGTACAAGGTTCGTTCATGGGGGAATTCCATCATACATTTAAATCATTACTTTTGGTCAACATTAACTACATTTAAGGTCCATTAATACCACTAACATTTCCTCATTAACTCCATGATCCAAATACATTTAAATCCACCAAAATCTCTCCATGGGGTTCGGCCATACAACATGGCCAAACCCATGGTCCATGGTTCATCTTTATTTAGCAAGTTTAAGACCATTAAAAAAAAACACATTAACCTTCATCCATTATTTTCACTCATAAAAATCACTAATACATCTCCATTTAAAACTCTTAAATCATTAACACCCTTTCATGTTCTTCACCCTTAAAACCCCATTAAAATTACTTAATCACCTTCCATGGGGTTCGGCCATACAACATGGCCGAACCCTATGGTCCATCATTCCTCAAAGAAATCATATTTCCATACTTAAATAAACCTTAAATACATAATGTCCTTAATATTGCTTTATTTTTCCTTAACCTATCTTACCCATTAGGGTTTGTCCATTTCTCATCCCTTCCTTAGATGGATTTTAAATCCATGGCCCATAACATTTTTGGCCACCATTTAATCCAAGAAATGGACTCCATTTTAATCCTTAAAAACATAACATCTTGTTTGGAGATACTTACCAATCCGTGGCTCTCCCGATTGTCTCTTGCTCCTCTTGGTTCCTTAGCCTTTCCCCTTTCTTCTTCTCCTTGATCTTCGGCCAAGGTGTGGGCTTGATCCAATGAAATCTCCAAGGTTTGGTTCGGCTAAGGTGTAGTAGGTTTGAGAGAGTGAAAGGAGGAGAGAAAGGAAGATATCTCAAGTCTTGGGTCTTGAATGTATGATCGGCCAAGCTTGGTTCTTCTCTTTTCTTCTAAGTTTCTTTCTCTTTGGTGTTTTCTTCTAAGTCTCTTCTTCTTTTGGTCTTGGAAGAGAGGGGGACGGTTTTGGAGAGGGAGTGAGAGATGGAGAGATGGAAATGAGATGAAACCTTAGTCTTTTCCCTTCTCAACTTGGTTGCTTGGGTTACACTCCTCCATGATTCCATTTGACCAACCAACATGGGGGAGTATGGGCTTGCATGTCCTTGGTGGTGGTGGTTGGGATGATACCACCACCCATGCCAACGGTTTTGGGGGTCTAAGATGAGTGGTTTGGGTTTCCCATGATGTCCATTGACTAACCATCATGGGGAGGGGTATGGCCTTGCATGTCCTTGGTGGTGGTGGTTGGGATGATACCACCACCCATGCCAACGGTTTTGGCCCTCTTAGTTTGGTGGTTTTGGTGGTTTTAATGAGATGAAACCACCCACTTGACTCACCCATTTGACTCACCCATTATTTAATTAATTTGATTCTTAACTTAGGTCACTTAATTACATAATTTAATCCCATTTAATCTCCTTAATTTTTCTCCATGAATCCACCCATGGTTGACCAAGTCAACCATGGTGGCCGGCCCCCCCAATTCCTTAGCCAACCCGCCACCTCACTTGATGAGGTGGAGGTGGGTCCCACTTGATCATGCCACCTTGATTTTATTCCCACTTAACTTAGGTGATTTAAACCAATTAATTCCACTCAATTCACTTTGATCTTTCTTAATTCACCTTTGACTCACCCATGGTTGACCAAGTCAACCATGGTGGTCGGCCCCACCTATGTCTTGGTCCACACGCCACCTCACTTGATGAGGTGGGGTTGGGCCCCACTAGACCATTAACACTTGGGTCATTCCAATTTAACTTAGGTGATTTTAATCACTTCAATCCACCCCATCTACTTGGATCATCATTGGGCCCATGGCCCAATTAAATTCACCTCCTACCCATTTACCCTAGTGCTCGAACCATCCTGACCCATTGGGTCCCAAATGGGTACTTGACCCAATTGACCATCCTTGACCCAATTAAGTATCATTGACCCATTTAAATAAAATTAATCTAATCCTTGGTCCATTGGACCATACTTGGGCCATTGCCCAAATTTTGATCCATTTAACATCTATTCCATCAAAATTCTCAATTTCAACCATTAACCTAAATAATAGCCAATATTATATATTGATTTAAAAATCTAGGCTATTACAGTGGCACCGATGGGTCAGTGTTCATATTTATTACCGTTCAACCACCCGACCGTTGGGCATTAAATGTACCCCCACGACATAATTACTTCCCAGCTGACATGTCGATGTCGCCGATGGGTCGGTCCATACAAGAGGCTCGTTCTGGTGCAAAACATGCTTGACAGTAGTTTCCTCTTTGGAAACTTGTTACCCAGAACCACATTGTCGTCCTTTGTGAGGGATCAGTCATGTTACTCTCAATTGGTCATGATGTACCGAGATGTGTTTTTTTATCGAAAGCCCTTATGAGTTCACAGTCTAGAACTCATAAGTTTTATACCGACAAGTCGTTGACCACGAGGGGCGTTCAAGTTCATCACCGAGGGGTCGGTGCATAGGAGACTCTCGGTCAAAGGCATATCTAGAATGACAGTTCAAAGTTCCAGAACTTATATCAAACTGGCCGACCAGCCTTCGACCACAGTGGGTCGTTCCTGACTACATCGAGAGGTCGGTGAGATAGACTGGTCGTGCTGACAGTGAACATAATTCATGTTTACAAGTTCACTCCAATTCACCGTTCAACATCCTCTCTAGGCAAGTTATGTTTATTACCCACATATGCAACTAAGCCTAGGATTAGTCATCTCTCAGGTGTGGGTTCCACGTAAGGTCATCTATTGCCATATACCTGTTTTTTTTTATTGCCATGACGATGAGCTTTGAGCTTGGTGGAGCATGATCTTCTTCCTTCATCATCTTTAGTCTTCAAGCTTCGTTGGCAAGTGCTTCTACCCGAGTCATGAAATTGACAACAGGGACTCGGCCAAGTCGGGGTACTAACAGACCGAGATTTTACCGTCTCTCTTTTCGACATGGTTCGCTAGCAACCACCGTGACACCTTTGCTTCTAGAAGTGAGAGAAGCAAAAGCCCTATGGTTTTTCTGGCGAGATTTCACTCTAGGAGGTCCTATCGACTGGTCTAGGGCAAGGGAGGAGAGAAAGAAATCGTTAGAGCTCAGCGGAAGAAGAAACGATGATTTGGAAATAATTTATCATTTTCGTAGAAAGAGACCTTTTAACTTACTCTTTCTAACTCACCGACCGGTCGTGACCATCGACCTATCTGTTTCGACATGTTGATATGTATCAACCTATCTCCCTTTTCGTCTTTTCCCCCCTTTCAGACAGTGTTTTAATTTCCAACAGCACTGACCTGTCTGTTCCTCCTACTAGTCTATCCTTTGACCTGGCTTTTAACTTGAAGATGACTGGGTATTTTGTGTGTGTGTGTGTGTGTGTGCTTGTGATGTTCATAGATCATCAAGCTTTGCTTATACACCTTTAATGTCAGTGATGATACATACATTCACACTGCATCTATGACATTTGAAGATTCAATTCACTTCTGAAGATAAGCTCAGACCATGGATTACGGATCTCTCTTCCTGGATCCAAATCAATCCAAGTTTGTTGAACACATTTAATTTACAAATTCAAGTATGTTGTCAAAGTGTGTGATGTCATGTGATGCGGCATTTCCAGGCTTTAGCAAAGGCAAGGTGTCTGTGTACATGAGTCATTCCACATAATTTATAAACTAATGAATATTGGAACAAGGCACAAAGCACACTAATCTCACATTCATTTCCTGTTTTGAATATGGTTACTAAGCATATGGAAATGAAGTGTGATGCTACACACACTGCTCTTATGCCTATTATCATGCTACTATCCAAAACATGATAAACACTTTTACCATTCTTTCAAGTATACTCCAATTCCTTGAAAAATCTAGTACATAAATTGATTTAGATAAGCACATTTGATTATTTTGATCAATACTTTTGGTAGGTCCCACCAAAGACAATCCATTTAAGGTCATAGAGCATGTTTCATTCCATATGGGGTTCACAAGTTTATGAGCTTGGAATGAAACGACACAGTGTATGAATACCATACACACCCTATACATAAGGGAATGCACATACTACATTCATTTTCTAAAGATGCACAAATCACATGGCATATGAAATGAAATGAGACAAGTATAATCCAATACTAGAGTGCAAACCTACATGTACAAACAAGTATCTTGCATAAGATCAACCCAACAATCAAACAAGAACATGGATTGAAGGCAAGATACAAGGTGATTCCAAAAACATGTTTCAAATGTGAATTCCTTTACACATTTGAACACTATCGTTGAGAGGCTTGGAATCTAAGTTCACAACCCGATGTTGGCCTTTTCTTAAATCTGGTTTTAATTTTGGGTGCCTTCCCATTTGATCTTTTGAATCAAAATTTCTAGATTTTGTACCACGATGTTGTCCCCACAAACATATTGGTACATGGTCACAAAGGATACTTGAAGGTCATTTACCTTCAACAAATTCCTTTTATCTATCATCTTCTTCTCTTGGAGGATTAGCTTGGACTTTTTCAACGGATGAACTATTCACCTATATTCTTAGTACACACATTGGTCAAGATAGGTGGTGTCATCCATTGGGCTAGAAAGGGCAATTTTTCCGTTTATTCTTTCAACCTCTTTTGTTGTTTCATATCTTTTAGATATTTTAAAGGTATATTATGAAACAACAATGATGAATGCTACAAATGTTTGATTAAGGTGCATAGTCAATTCATTATCAATCCAAGCAATTTTGGTATTTGGGTTGAGTGGTCATGGAAGTTGAAGACTTTATCCACTATCTTTTCCATAAGTATAGACCACTTTCTATTCACCTATGTCCGAACATATTTATTGATGAAATCATATAAAGTTTTTCAATTCATTTTTCATCATAAATAGAGGATTGGAAATATCAGGCTTTCTTTTATAGCCATTGTTCTATCATTGATCAACTCAGACAGTTATGTCCTTTCACAAAAGCACGAGGTTCTGATACCAATTGAAAGTTCCCTTTTTCAATACGCTAGAAGAACATGATTGACCATAGAGAGGAGAAGGGAGAGAGAGGGGGGGGGGGGGGGGGGGGGGGGGGGGGGGGGGGGGGGGGGGGGGGGGCGCGAACCAATCCCATTTTCAATGGTGTTTACAAATTTCTTGATTGTTTTAAGTGCAGTGGAACATTAATCAAGATATTTTTTTTAGTGTGATAGATTGTTTATAAGTTCTTTGAACATTCACACTAAGATTATGACCCTTTACATATTGCTTGATTATCGATGCTTGTGCACAATGTGTAATAGAAGATAATCAATATGCAAAGTGATGTGTGTTGAGAAGAGTACTCACATGATAATTACAAACACACAAGATCAACCTACATCCACTGTTAGGAGTCGCTCAACTTTGAGCTATCCCCAAAATCCACTAAGTGGGGACTTACACCCTCACAATTAGAGTAGGAATTCCACTTCACTCAATCGCGAATTTCACCCACCACTGTAGAATAGGAATTCCACCTACCCATTTAGCTTGGAATTCCACCCACCACTGTGCTGGAGACTTCGCTCCAAATTTTTTATAGTGGTTCTGGAACCAAGCTTCCTTAATCAATTTTCGGAGCAAAGGTTTTAAAATAAAATTAAAACCAAAAAGCACTTGCCTTTGACTGTGTAACGCCCGCCCCTTTTTCACCGAAATCAGAGTCTATTTTTTTTTTTTTTTTGAATTTAAATAGAAGTGACAAAGGGCGCTGACGTCACGACGCGAGTTAAGTCTGAGCTTCTAAAGCCCGGCCCTTAACTGGCCAACCCTACGTGTGCGTGGAACGAAGTCCACGGAGAATTGTTCACACGTAGAAGTAAGCTCGAGGAATTTTAAACTAAGTGCGGAGTTACAATAGAGACTAACCTACCAATTTAGATAGCAGGGAAGATAACATTCATTTAATTACCAAAATAGCTCAACATCACAATGTCCAAAAATGAAAACCAAAACATAGCAAGTAATCTAAAATATTGCATTTCGACAAGCTAGGCTACTCAAATACATTTCCAAAACAAATTTAAATAAATTAAGTAGCCGCCTTCCCCAAGCTCCTAAGCTTGGCTCTCGTCTCGTCCTTCTGCTCCGCCGTCTCCTGCGTCATCAGCTAGGGTAGAAGTAGGGCGTTAGACAATGCGCCCAGTAGGATTCCGAGTAGGGCTAACACATGGATTAGTGATAACAAGCATAGAGATAATAATATAACGAAAACCATAAAATGAATGCTATGCCATGGGTGTCTTATGTCATGTGTCCCACCCATTATCCGTACCATCATGATATCCCCATGTTTGCTTCTCGGTCACCCCGACGGAGCATGGACTCCGGTTATATCTCCACATATCAAGATATCCCCATGTCTGCTTCTCGGTCGCCCCGACGGAGCATGGACTCCAGTTATAGCGCATCAGGCTATCCCCATGTTTGCTTCTCGGTCACCCCGACGGAGGATGGACTCCGGTTATAGCGCATCAGGATATCCCCATGTCTGTTTCTCGATCGCCCCGACGGAGCATGGACTCCAATTATAGCGCATCAGGTTATCCCCATGTCTGCTTCTCGATCGCCCCGACGGAGCATGGACTATGGTTATAGAGCATCAGGCTATCCCCGTGTCTACTTCTCGGTCGCCCCGACGGAGCATGGACTTCGGTTTCATTATTTTCCCGCCCATGCCATGCATGAGATGTAGGTGCATTATGCTATGTAATATATATCATCCATAGTCTTAATATAGAATTCACAACTTAGCATATAAATCATAGCCTTGCATTATGCCATATAAGATACATAAATCATGATCTTAAAACTCATCATAGAACAAACCATATAATTCCAAAATAAATCAAAGAAACCATCACACAATCCATGGCTTACAAAAAGGTAAGAATCCTACCGAATACCTACTAGCGTCCTTTCTTTCGTTTCCGTCTACGAATCCGGTCGCCGATCGCGCACCGATTGCTGATGTCCCGATACCTTATTATACATTACCAAATCAGTCCACATTTTATCCATGATTAAGTCCCTAATGCATGCCTTAGTGGGGTTCGGCCATACACCATGGCCGAAGCCTACTAATTAGGTTTATGGGTCCCATTTTAATCCATTGACATTTCAATCACCTAAGTCTAAAAACCAGCCACCTTAGGCTTTACTAATCACACATAAGTTTGTTACATTAGTGCCCCTAAGTCCATGATCATTTCCATGGGGTTCTTGAATTTGGCCATTATCTACGGTTTTGCCACTCTTCCTCCATAGGTTAAGTTCTCACTTCATTCCTCCATTCTTAGACCCATAATATGTACATTAACGACTCATCAACCATAGACTTGGATCCTTTAACGACTCATCAACCATAGACTTGGATCCTTTAACGACTCATCAACCATGATATGTACATTAAAATCAATCCTTAATTAGCCTAATTTTCCATTCATCTAACCACATACATAATTTCGATTTTTAGCCCATAGCATGACCTACAAATGGGTCATGGGTTCGGCCATACACCATGGCCGAACCCATGATGTCTTTTTCCCATTTTCTTGGACCTTTGTTACACATTTGAATCCATCATAAGCCCTTCCATGAAGGGGTTTAATTTACACATTTAAACCATCATCCTTAATCACATTTAAGTCCATTAACTTAGCCACATTCCCATTACAACTATCAACATTAGGTTCATTTTGGTCCATCAACACCACCAACATTCCCCATTTATTTTTCCATTACTTTACATCCATCATCATTCCATAATTTCATACCCATTAAATCCACCATTTCAACACCATAGGGTTCGGCCATACACCATGGCCGAACCCATGGTTCATGGTTCAATCATTCATCTATGCCTTTTGAGCCATTAAGAATCATCAATGTTTCCCATGATTTTTCTCACAAAAACCCCTTTTAAAATTACATACATTTAATCATTAACAACTTAAAACCCTAAATCATTCTCCATGCTTCCATTCTTATAACCCTAATAAATTAATCAATCCTCTACCATGGGGTTCGGCCATACTACATGGCCGAACCCTATGGTCCATTAACCCCCTCAAAATCCACATATATCCATGCTTAATTAACTTAATTACACAATGTCCTTAGTCCATTTATTTTTTCTTAACCCTAATTTACTCATTAGGGTTTTGTCCATTTTTCATCCTTCGATTGGATGGATTTGAGGTCCAATGCCTATGATAATTTGGCCACCATCAAATCTAAGAAGAATGGACCCCAAATCTTAAACCCTAAAAAAAATCCAATCTCTTGTTTAGAAATACTTACAATCCGTCGGCTCCTCCGACTTTTTTTACTCCCTTCGGACGCCTTGGCCTCCATTGTTCTTCTTCTCCTTTGTTGGTTGGCTAGGATGCTTGATCAAGATGAAAAACCTCCAAGCTTGGATTCGGCCAAGGTAGGGTTAGATTTGAGAGAGGGAGAGGGGAGGAGAGGACGGTGAGAAAGAAGATACCAAGCTTTAATATTGGAGTGGTGGCTAATTGCTTGAACTTTTCCTCTCTTTTCTTCTCTTCTTCTTCCAAATTTTTCTTCTTCTTTCTTTCTTGGTGTGGGACGGTGGTGGAGAGCAAGAGAGGAAGAGAGTGAGATAAGATGAAAACCATCCCCTTTTTTATTTCTTAAACCACACTCCATCATTAACTTTCTCCACCAACCAACACAAGATATTTTCTATGCTTTATGGTGGTGGTTGGGATAAACCACCACCTTAGGCAACGTTTTGGTGTCTTGAAATGTGTGGTTTGGTCTTCCAACTTTGACCCCTTTGACCACCTTTTGGATAATTTAATCATTTAATTAACTATATAATTACCTTAGGTTAATTAGTTTCCACTTAACTTAATTCCATTATTCCACCCACGGTTGATCAATTCAACCATGGTGGCCGGCCCCACCAATCCTTGGTCCCCACACCACCTCACTTGGTGAGGTGGAGATGGGTCCCAATCGGCCATGTCACCTTGGTCAATTCATCACCAACTTAGGTGATTTAAATTTAATTAAATCCATTCCTCTTATTGGATCACCATTGGGCCCATGGTCCAATTAAATTCACCCTTACCCATTTACTTTAGAGCTTACATTATCTTGACCCATTGGGTCCCAAATGGGTATTGGGCCCAATTTGACCATCCTTGGCCCAATTGACCATCATTGACCATTTAAATAATTTTAAATCCAATCCATGGTCCATTGGGCCATACCTGGGCCTCTATCCATATTTTGATCAATTTACCATCTATTCCATTAAATTTCCCAATTTCCATCTTTAAAATAAATAATAGCGACATATTCATTGATTTAAAAATTCCGGGCTATTACAATACAATCCTCTTTTGAAATTTTCATCCCAAAAATTCGAGCGAAGTAGAGGTTGAAAACAACTCATACAAAGAGCTCCGGATGAGCGGCTCTCATTTCGGATTCAAGTTCCCAAGTGGCTTCCTCATTGCCATGTCGTTCACATACCACCTTGACTAACTGAATAGCGCAGTTCCGCATCACTCTTTGTTCTCTCCCGATCACTGTGATCGGCTTCTCCACATACGTCACGTCGCTTTGCACATCGACATCTTGCACACTCAGGACATGTGAAGGATCAGGGTTGTACTTCCTCAACATGGACACATGAAACACATCATGCAAAGAGGATAACAGTGGAGGAAGCACTAACTGTTAAGCTACCTCCCCCACCCTCTTCAGGATTGGAAACGGTCCCACAAATCTAGTTGACAGCTTCCCCTTCTTCCCGAATCTCATGTGCCCCTTCCGTGGTGAGACTTTCAAAAACATTAAGTCTCCCTCCTCAAACTCGAGGAACCTTCTCCTCTTGTCGGCGTAACTCTTCGGACGGCTCTGTGCAGTGAGTAAGTGTTACCGTATCAACTTGATCTGCGCTGTAGTCTCCGCAACCAACTCCGGTCCAATCAGCGCAGGCTCACAGGCCTCTGTCCAACACACTGGCGATCTACACGGCCTACCATATAAGGCCTCAAATGGAGCCATCTGGAGGCTTGCCTGGTAACTGTTATTGTAGGAGAACTCCACCAGTGGAAAATGATCCTCCCATCCACCCTTGAAGTCCAGCATACATGCTCTCAGTATATCCTCCAATATCTGTATCGTCCTTTTCGCCTGTCCATCAGTCTGTGGGTGGAATGCTGTGCTGGTCAGCACGTCAGTCCCCATAGCCGACTGCATGCTCTACCATACTCTGCTAGTGAATCGGCCATCTCTGTCGGACACAATGGTCGGGGGTACACCATGTAGTCTGATAATATCTCGGATGTACCGTCGACCCAAGGTCTCAGATGAATCTGTCGTCTTAACAGGAAGGAAATGCGCAAACTTGGTCAACCGGTCCACCATGACCCAAATTACATCGTTGCCTTTGGAAGACCTTGGCAATCCTGTCACAAAATCCATGGAGATGTGCTCCCATTTCCACTCCGGTTACTGGTAAGGGTTTGAGCAAACCTGGTGGCTTCTGATGTTCCGCCTTAACCCGCTGACAAGTTAGGCAGTGAGCAACAAACTCTGCCACATCTCTTTTGAGTCCATGCCACCAATAGTGCCTCTTAAGATCATGATACATTTTGGTGCTGCCCGGATGGATAGAGAGCTTGGTTTGGTGTGCCTCAGCCAACAACTCTCTTCTGCAGCTCTCAGGCACATATGTCCTACCTCGGAATACAAGACCCTGTCCCGGTCGTAGTTCCCATTCCGGTACAACCTCACCGGTAGACATCTTGGTCCATATCTCCTCTACCTTCGGATCTGTCCCTGCTCTTGCTCAATCTTAGTGACCATGTTGGACCATATGATCAGATTATACATACTCCCATGGTTTCTACAACCTCCCACCAATTACCGGCATCCTCAATCAGTTGAGATGTAGCCAGTAAGATCCTATCAACATGACCGGAAATTTGAAGCAGATTCAAGATCTGAGTGATCTTTTTCAACCAATGTTCTGCTGCGACAACCCCTTCTTTTCCCATGAAGTAAGGAGGGCGCTGTTGTTGGAAATCTCTAACCATATTCCGGTTGTTGGAGTCACTGGTTGTAACGCCTCGCCCTTTTCTAGAATTTCAGAGTCTATTTTTTTTTTTAAAAAAAGTAATCATAAAACATCGAAAGAGAGCAGGCGGCGTCACGACGCGAGTTAAGTTCAGACTACCCAAGTCTGAACCTTAACTGGCCAACCATGTGTATATGGAATAGACCATGATTATGAATCACACATGGAACTAACATCAACATGCGGAAAAACCTAGATTAATTGCGGAAAAGAAAGACGAGATAGCAAGTAACAGTCTTAAACATAAGTTAACATAGATCAACCATCCAATGGTTATTAACCTAATCAAACCATAGTAAGTAATGAATTATTACATGTCCCACAAAAGTATTCAAAAGACAGTAATATAAAGTAGTTCAGTCCTTCATTCAAGCGCTTAGGCTTGGCTCCCCTCCCGGTTAACTACCTTTCATTTCCCTTTGCTTGTACCTGCAATCTCCTCTGAGGATAGAATTAGGGCGTTAGATCAACGCGCCCAGTAGTGTTTCCGAATAGGGCTACCACATGGTTAGTCAAAAACATGCAAATAATATAATAATAATACATGTGAGACAAAATTCCATAAAAACATGCTATGTATGAAATGAACATGTAATGAGTCCCACCCATCACCATTCAACATAGCCATCACTTGATGGGATTCTCATCGTCAAAGTAACCCACAGTGGTCTTTCGGACGCCCCGACGGAGTGTGGCCTCCGGATTCCTCCTGATGGGATTCTCATCATCAGGGTACCCCACAGTGGTCTTTCGGACTCCCCGACGGAGTGTGGCCTCTGGTTACAACACCATCATCCCATGCCATGCATGAGATGTCTATGCAATCATGACATTTAGAAACATAACTTTACAATCATATAAGTTATCGAAATCAACATAAAACAACATATGGAATAGTGGTTACAATAAAGGTAGGAAACCTACTAGTTTACTTTGTTCGACCCTTCCTTTGAACTGTCTTCCGATCACGGCTTGTACACCGTTCTAGAAATCCGAATACCCTATGTATATGGCAGCAAGTTAATCATTTGACCATATGATCCTAATTTGATCTAAAACCCAAAAATCCACTTTGTGGGGTTCGGCCATAAATATAGCTGAACCCTATGGCTTTCCCATTTAAACCTCCAAGTCCTAACTTAGCCATAGTACCCCATAGTTCTGCCATGAGATGGCCCAACCATGGCTTATCCAAATGCTCACTTGGTACCCTTTTTAACACCTCATATTGTTCCATAATATTCAAACTTGAGACCTTTTGATTCAACCAAATCAGTCCATAAAAATGGTCCATGGGTTCGACCATACATATGGCCGAACCAATGGTTCTCTTGATTCAATTGATCCATCAATTACCCATGATTATTCATGGTTTAATCATGCTAACTCAACCATGAATTACACATGATTTAGCCGCATATACATCCACCAAAACAGTAAATTAAACTTCACCAAATCACATCAATTATTTACATGGTTCTCCATTAGGGTATTTTAAACCTTGTAAATCAACATAGAACCATTACCAACTACTACTCATAAGCTTAGGCTATTTAACCCATACATTATGAATTAGCATAAAGTCCAATTCTCCTAATGATCTCTCATCATTTATCATACATCTTAGCCATAAAAATAGCAACCATAATTCTATTTAAAATCACACATGCATCCATAAAATGACCCATGAAAACAGTCCATGGGGTTCGGCCATACTCATGGCCGAACCCTTATGGTTCTTTTGCTCAAAAATGTCCTTTATTTACATACTAATTGGCTCTACCCCTTAGCCATGTTAAACTCATAGTTTAGCCATCCTATGGCCAACCCAAAATCAGTAACCTTATCACATAAAAATCTCCCAAAAACAGTCCACAAAGGTCTATGGTTTCCATGTTTTCCAACATGAAAACCAACCCTCTTTTACATGGGGTTCGGCCCTCCATGGTGGCCGAACCCAATGGTTATTCTTACTGTTTTTAAACCTCAGATAATCATGTAATAACAATATATTATTAACAGGTTTTTATCTTTCAAACTAACATCCAAAATTAGCTCAATTTCATAGGGTTCGGCCATGCTCATTGGCCGAACACCATGACCTTTGGTTTTGAACTTTTAACCCTTTATCTTGGGTCTGAAACCAACATCCAAATCCATGTTTTAACCTCCTCAAAACATGCATTTTAAATCCAAATAATAACATCTAATATCAGTCTCAAATCATATGGTTTTTAATTCCCAAAAACTATCAAAAACAACCATTTGTTTCCATGGGGTTCGGCCATGCAAAGTGGCCGAACCCAATGGTCCATTTCCATCTTTTAAACCGCTGTTTTATACCCATAACACCTTCAGTCCCTATGTCATTCAGATCCATGTTTTTAACCCTTTCTAAAAACATGCATTTGAATCTTAAATCAAACCCAAAAACAGTCCATAAAACCCATGGTTTACATGTTTCAAAACATGAAAACCAAGCAATCTCTTGCATGGGGTTCGGCCCTCCATGGTGGCCGAACCCAATGGTTATTTTTACCATTTTAAATCCTCCATAATCAACGTTAAACACTGGTATATTCAGCTATGACCATGGCCCAATACATACCCCACTTTATTAATCCAAAGTTCCATGAAACACTTACCAAATTCCAAGCTCTTGTCTTGCCTTTTGATCCTTGCTTCCTTTCCTTCTTATTTCCTGCCTTCTTTCTTAATTCCTTGCTGGTTTAAGCTTGAATAATTGATGCTAAAAACCTCTGCTGTTCCACTTAAGCAAATGAATTGGAGAGAGGGAGAGAGAGATGGAGAATCTTGGCTTTTCAATGGTGAAAAACGGCCAAGATGGTGTTTGTTTCCTTTTATAATTCAGCCCTCAAAACCCCTCCACTTCCTCATCAATTCTTGCCTAAACCAATGGGACACTTGCTGCCAACAAATGCACCCATTGGCATTCCAACGTTGAAGGCTTGGAGTTTCCAAATGGAATAGAAACCCCCCATATTCCCATTTAATGTTTTGCATGAAACTCACCATAACAAGTCCCCAACGTGTGGGACTTGTTTTGGGTTTGTTTGAGATTACCACACCTCCTCATATTCCACTTAACCCACTGAATTTACAGCCCATTTGACTTCCATTTTGACTCACCCAACTCACATGTCCAACTCACCATACTTAATGCATTTCATTTAATGCACTTGAGTTGACTCACTACTTGATTTAATTCTAACTCACCTCAGTCCCACTCAACTGATTTAACTCATATTTTAGCTCCCTTGAGGGTCCACACGGTCAACTATAGTCAACTCGACCCGTTGGGTCCACTTTTAGCTCCTTGACCCGTTTTTGACTCCATGACCCAATTATGGTATTTTGGTCATTTGTAAATGATTTTCACATATGGATCAAGCCTACCCATTTTTTCTCCACTTGATTTCCAATCAAATCAGCTTAACCCCATTTAATTTGAGCTTACACAATGGTCAAATCATCCATTTTGACTTATTGGGTCCAATTGGGCCCTTTGACCCATTTAGCCATTTTCGACCCAATTGATGTTCATTACCCATCCAATCAAACCTGACATTTATAATGTGCTCATATCATCTTAATTTGAGCAATGGACCCCACCATTTCCTTACTTAATATCACAAAATAATTAATTTAACACATCCGGGACATTTTCGTAATTTATCCACTTCATTGAGAAATTACCCATCCAATCAAACTTGACATTCATAATGTGTTCATATGATCTTAATTTGAGCAATGGGCCCCACTATTTCCTTATTTACAATCACATTTATTGAATTCACCAATCCAGGGGCATTTTCGTAATTATTCCAACCATTGAGAATTCTTTGACCCAATTAACCATTTTGACCTAATTTGATGTACATTACCCATACATTATAATTTGACCCTTATAATATGTTCATAGGATCTTAATTTGAACAATGGACCCCACTATTTTCTCATTTAACATCATAATTAATAAATTTACCAATCCAGGGGCATTTTCGTAAATATTCATCTTATTGAGAAATCGGGGTGTTACACTGGTGGTCACACCCCCGTTCAAGTGCTGTTGCAGGACAGACGTGAGCCACCGCTTGAACCAATTCCTTCAATTCAGGAGGCACAACAGGTATGTTCACACTATTTTGTCCCTCCTCCTGATGGGGTGGCTGTACCCCCTCTTCCTGACGAGGTGGTGGCACCTCTTCCTCTACCCGTGGGTTCTTGCGAGTTCTTCTTTTTGGTGGCATTTCCTAAGTCATCGAAAAAAAACATTGACTTAGTTCCTTCGTAAACTTGGCGTGTTTCATACTTTGGGGAATTTTACCAAATAAACATACTTAGTTTTGGGAGGATAATTCCTAAGTATCAAGTACGTGTTCTCATTTTTGGGGGAAAATTACCAAATATGCATACTTTGTTTTTGGGGAAGGATTTCTAAGTATCATGTATTTCTTTTCAATTTGGGCAAAATTTCCTAAATATCAAGTATTTTTCTTTCAATTCTGGGGGGGGGGGGGGGGGGGGGGGGAGGAGTTGCCAAATAAACATACTTGGTTTGAAGGAAAACTTCCCAAATATCAAATGTTCCTTTTTAATCCAGGGAAATCGGGGAGATTTTCCTATTTTGCTACGTTTGATAGATCTAATTTAGAGTGATTGTTCTTCCCTTGCTATCATTCCTTTTCGTCAAACGCTGTTCTCAGATTGAATGCTTTAGCTTGAGTCAATCGAAGTAAATTAACCCCGCCCCCGTGCAGCGGACTCCGAAGAGCCGGTCAGTTGGGATTCTTATTCGTCAGTGAGACGTGAAACCGTCTTAATCATACTTCGAGAGATTCATTCTTCCGATTTCGCTCTGATACCAACTGTAACGCCCGCCCCTTTTTCACCGAAATCAGAGTCTATTTTTTTTTTTTTTGAATTTAAATAGAAGTGACAAAAGGCGCGGACGTCACGACGCGAGTTAAGTCCTAGCTTCTAAAGCCCGGCCCTTAACTGGCCAACCCTACGTGTGCGTGGAACGAAGTCCACGGAGAATTGTTCACACGTAGAAGTAAGCTCGAGGAATTTTAAACTAAGTGCAGGAGTTACAATAGAGACTAACCTACCTAATTTAGATAGCAGGGAAGATAACATTCATTTAATTACCAAAATACCTCAACATCACAATGTCCAAAAATGAAAACCAAAACATATCAAGTAATCTAAAATATTACATTTCTGACAAGCTAGGCTACTCAAATACATTTCCAAAACAAATTTAAATAAATTAAGTAGCCGCCTTCCCCAAGCTCCTAAGCTTGGCTCCCATCTCGTCCTTCTGCTCCTCCGTCTCCTGCTTCATCAGCTAGGGTAGAAGTAGGGCGTTAGACAACGCGCCCAGTAGGACTCCGAGTAGGGCTAACACATGGATTACTGATAACAAGCATACAGATAATAATATAATGAAAACCGTAAAATGAATGTTATGTCATGGGTGTCTTATGTCATGTGTCCCACCCATTATTCGTACCATCATGATATCCCCATGTTTGCTTCACGGTCGCCCCGACGGAGCATGGACTCCGGTTATATCTCCACATATCAAGATATCCCCATGTCTGCTTCTCGGTCGCCCCGACGGAGCATGGACTCCGGTTATAGCGCATCAGGCTATCCCCATGTTTGCTACTCGGTCGCTCCGACGGAGCATGGACTCCCATTATAGCGCATCAAGCTATCCCCATGTCTGCTTCTCGATCGCCCCGACGGAGCATGGACTCCAGTTATAGCGCATCAAGCTATCACCATGTCTGCTTCTCGGTCGCCCCGATGGAGCATGGACTCCGGTTATAGCGCATCAGGCTATCCCCATGTTTACTTCTTGGTCGCCCCAACGGAGCATGGACTCCAGTTTCATTATTTTCCCGCCCATGCCATGCATGAGATGTAGGTGCATTATGCTATGTAATATATATCATCCATAGTCTTAATATAGAATTCACAACTTAGCATATAAATCATAGCCTTGCATTATGCCATATAAGAAACATAAATCATGATCTTAAAACTCATCATAAAACAAACCATATAATTTCCAAAATAAATCTAAGAAACCATCACACAATCCATGGCTTACAAAAAGGTAAGAATCCTACCGAATACCGACTAGCGTCCTTTCTTTCGTTTCCGTCTACGAATCCGGTCGCCGATCGCGCACCGATTGCGATATCCCGATACCTTATTATACATTACCAAATCAGTTCACATTTTATCCATGATTAAGTCCCTAATGCATGCCTTAGTGGGATTCGACCATACACCATGGCCGAAGCCTACTAATTAGGTTTATGGGTCCCATTTTAATCCATTGACATTTTAATCACCGAAGTCTAAAAACCAGCCACCTTAGGCTTTACTAATCACACATAAGGTTGATACATTAGAGCCCCTAAGTCCATGATCATTTCCATGGGGTTCTTGAATTTGGCCATTATTTACGGTTTTGCCACTTTTCCTCCATGGTTAAGTCCTCACTTCATTCCTCCATTCTTAGGCCCATAATTGATCCATAGACTTGGATCCTTTAACGACTCATCAACCATGATATGTACATTAAAATCAATCCTTAATTAGCCTAATTTTCCATTCATCTAACCACATACATAATTCCGATTTTTAGCCCATAGCATGACCTATAAATGGGTCATGGGTTCGGCCATACACCATGGCCGAACCCATGATGTCTTTTTCCCATTTTCTTGGACCTTTGTTACACATTTGAATCCATCATAAGCCCTTCCATGAAGGGGTTTAATTTACACATTTAATCCATCATCCTTAATCACATTTAAGTCCATTAACTTAGCCACATTCCCATTACAACTATCAACATTAGGTTCATTTTGGTCCATCAACACCACCAACATTCCCCATTTATTTTTCCATTACTTTACATCCATCATCATTCCATAATTTCATACCCATTAAATCCACCATTTCATCACCATAGGGTTCGGCCATACACCATGGCCGAACCCATGGTTCATGGTTCAATCATTCATCTATGCCTTTTGAGCCATTAAGAATCATTAATGTTTCCCATGATTTTTCTCACAAAAACCCCTTTTAAAATTACATACATTTAATCATTAACAACTTAAAACCCTAAATCATTCTCCATGCTTCCATTCTTATAACCCTAATAAATTAATCAATCCTCTACCATGGGGTTCGGCCATACTACATGGCCGAACCCTATGGTCCATTAACCCCCTCAAAATCCACATATATCCATGCTTAATTAACTTAATTACACAATGTCCTTAGTCCATTTATTTTTTCTTAACCCTAATTTACTCATTAGGGTTTGTCCATTTTTCATCCTTCGATTGGATGGATTTGAGATCCAATGCCTATGATAATTTGGCCACCATCAAATCTAAGAAGAATGGACCCCAAATCTTAAACCCTAAAAAAAATCCAATCTCTTGTTTAGAAATATTTACAATCCGTCGGCTCCTCCGACTTTCTTTGCTCCCTTCGGACTCCTTGGCTTCCTTTCTTCTTCTTCTCCTTTGTTGGTCGGCTAGGATGCTTGATCAAGATGAAAAACCTCCAAGCTTGGATTCGGCCAAGGCAGGGTTAGATTTGAGAGAGGGAGAGGGGAGGAGAGGACGGTGAGAAAGAAGATACCAAGCTTTAATATTGGAGTGGTGGCTAATTGCTTGAACTTTTCCTCTCTTTTCTTCTCTTCTTCTTCCAAATTTTTCTTCTTCTTTCTTCCTTGGTGTGGGACGGTGGTGGAGAGCAAGAGAGGAAGAGAGTGAGATAAGGATGGGATTTAAGAGATAAGATGAAAACCATCCCCTTTTTGATTTCTTAAACTACAGTCCATCATTAACTTTCTCCACCAATCCACACAAGATATTTTCTATGCTTTATGGTGGTGGTTGGGATAAACCACCACCTTGGCCAACGTTTTGGTGTCTTGAAATGGGTGGTTTGGTCTTCCAACTTTGATCCCTTTGACCACCTTTTGGATAATTTAATCATTTAATTAACTATATAATTACCTTAGGTTAATTAGTTTCCACTTAACTTAATTCCATTATTCCACCCACGGTTAATCAATTCAACCATGGTGGCCGGCCCCACCAATCCTTGCTCCCCACGCCACCTCACTTGGTGAGGTGGAGATGGGTCCCAATCGGCCATGTCACCTTGGTCAATTCATCACCAACTTAGGTGATTTAAATTTAATTAAATCCATTCCTCTTATTGGATCACCATTGGGCCCATGGCCCAATTAAATTCACCCTTACCCATTTACCTTAGAGCTTACATTATCTTGACCCATTGGGTCCCAAATGGGTATTGGGCCCAATTTAACCATCCTTGGCCCAATTGACCATCATTGACCATTTAAATGATTTTAAATCCAATCCATGGTCCATTGGGCCATACCTGGGCCTTTGTCCATATTTTGATCCATTTACCATCTATTCCATTAAATTTTCCAATTTCCATCATTAAAACAAATAATAGCCACATATTCATTGATTTAAAAATTCCGAGCTATTACATGAAGTTCTTTCTCCTGATGTGTGCCTTTTTAAGATCCACCCAATGTGTGCCGGTGCCGAAGCTCCTCCTTGTAGTCGTCGCAAAACAATCACAATCCAGCGACAAGCAAACTGGTTATACTGAAGGTTTCCAAGATTATGTTCTCTCATTCTCCTTCTCACTTTCGAATTTAGTCCATAGATTGGTTGTTTATGAGTTTTCATTATTTCTTCTCTCCTCTTTCTTTCACAAATCAATCCATATGATTGGTTGTATTTGATTCCCTAAGTGTAAGCACGAGAGAGAAAGTGATCATTCTGTTGACCCTTGTTTAAGCTCACTGATAATGATGAGGGTCCAATTGATCTTGACGAAGGATGCCAATTGGTTGCATAAAGATTGATTTATATAGAGAAGGCAACCAGTTGCAACAACGATAATGTACCGACAAGTCGGGCGCACCAAGGGGTCGGTGACTAGAAATGTTACCATTCAACAACTAGACCGTTACGCAATAATGCACTCCAACAGTAATATTCTTTCTCGGTCGACATGTCATCGTCGGTGGGTCGACAGTAATGGCACCGAGAGGTCGGTCCATACGAGAGGCTCGGTCTGGGGCAAAAGCATGCTGACAGTAGTTTATAGTTTAGAAACCTGTTACCCGGAACGACATATCGCCCTTTACGGAGGGATCGGTCCTGACTACTCTCAATCGGTCTTGAACTATCGATATGTCTGTTTTCTCAAGAGACCACCTGAGTTCTATGTTCCAGAACTCATAAATCTTGATCGAGGAGTCGTTGACCACGATGGGTCGTTTTACCCTTTCACCGAGGGGTCGGTGCATACGAGAGTGTCGATCAGAGGCTTTCCCAGAATGACAGTTCTATGATCCAGAACCTATGTCAATCTGGTCGACCAGTCTTTGACCACAATGGGTCAATCCTGTCTCCACCGAAAGGTCGGTGAGAACGACTGGTTGAGCTGACAGTGAAACCAAATACATATTTCTAAGTTGGGTTCCAATTAACTGTCAAGCTTCCTCTCTAGGCTTTTTATGATTTAACTATTTGTTCCACTAAGCCTAGGGATAGTCCTCTCTAAGGTGTGGGTACCACCTAAAGTCATCTATGACCATATTATATGTTCTGTGATTGCCATAACGATGAGCTTCAATCCGGTGGAGCGTGTTCTTCATTCTTGATCACATTGGTTCTTCAAGCTTCTAGCAAGTGCTTCTTTCCAAGTCATGGAACTAACAAACTTAGTGACTTGGCCAAGCCGAGGCACTAACATGATTAGTGTTTCTTAGAGAAAATAAGGAGAAAGAAAAAGAGAGGGAGAAAAGAGGGGTGGCAGGGGCGCAAATGGATTAGGGTTTTTGGAAGGAAGTGTAACGCCCCGCCCTCTCCGAGAAATTAGAGTCTAATTTTTTTTTAAATAATAATAGAATAACATCGGAAGAGAGCGGGCGGCATCACGACGCGAGCTAAGTTCGGACTTCCCAAGTCCGACCCTTAACTGGCCACCCATGTGTGCGTGGACTAAACCCACGATAACATACCACACATGGAACTAAACAAGCTATGCAAAATAAACTAGACTAACTGTGGAATAAGTCAAATATGTGGAATTATAATGAATACTCAGACTGCTCCATTATCAGATAGCAAAGTACAAGACAAGTTTGCTTTAATATAATAACCTCATTAGACTATTCTCAAACTTAGCATTTAACCACAATAACTTAATTCATATATCCAACATCAAGACTATAATTCAAACCATAGCAAAGATACTAGTTATTACATGTCCATAAAGATGTATTCAATATAACAGTAATATAGAAATCCCAATTATCATTCAAGCGCTTAAGCTTGGCTCCTCTCCTGGTCATCGACCTTCTCTTTCCCTTTTCCATTTCCTGCATTATCCTCTATGGATAGAATTAGGGCGTTAGATCAACGCGCCCATTAGGTTTTCCGATTAGGGCTACCACAGGGTCAGATTATAAATCATGCATATATCAAATGTCTGATTATCAAAAACATATAAAACCATGCTATGTATGTATGCAAATGTAATGAGCCCCATCCCATCACACATACATATAGCCATCACTTGATGTGTCTTATATCAACATATTAATCCTCCTGGCGAGACTCTCATCGCCTAAGGAGGCCCCACAGTTGCATCACGGGCATTCCGACGGAGTGTGGGCTCCGGTGTCCATAACCATCAGATAATCCTCCTGGCAGGACTCTCACCGCCTAAGGAGGCCCCACAGTTGCATCACGGGCATACCGACGGAGTGTGGGCTCTGGTTTCCACAATCATCATCCCATGTCCATGCATGAGATGCCAATGTATATATAAAACATGTAAATAATATTCATCATTCAAAACCAATAAAATAAACATGAGTCTCGTAAAAACCAAGATAAAACTGTGGTTACAAGTAGGTAGGAAACCTACTGAAGATTCACTTCAGCGTCTGTTCTTTCTTAGGCTTTACCCGGTCACGACTCGCACGTCGTTCAACTTTCGTTACCTTGTCCATATAACAGTAAGTAAATCATACTAATATTTAAATATTCATTCACATCTAAGACCCAAAAACATCTTGTGGGGTTCGGCCATACCCATGGCTGAACCTTACCCACTTTAATTTGATCTCTTTATCCATTCATAATTGTATCATGCTTAAACTTTAGAACCACTAATTATTTCCATGAAATGTAATCATAAAACCCATAAACATGGTCCATGGGGTTCGGCCATACATATGGCCGAACCCTATGGCTTTCCCATTTAAACCTTTTCATCATATCTTAGCCATAGAAACCCTATGGTTCGGCCATGAAATGGCCAACCCATATCTTGTCCAATTGTTCACTTAGAACCCTTTTAAAATTCCTCATATTGTTCCATAACCTTCAAACTTGAAACCCTTTGATTCAACCAAAACAGTCCATATAAAATGGTCCATGGGGTTCGGCTATACATATGGCCGAACCCAATGGTTCTCTTGATTCAATTGCTCCATCGTCTATCCATGATTTGGGTCAGCAACTTAACCACAACATTAACATGGTTCAGCCATATATTGGCCGACCAAAAACATTAAACATATTTCCATTTTAAATCCCATAAGCACCCATAAAAATGACCCATGGGGTTCGGCCATTCACATGGCCGAACCATATGGTCCTTTTGATGGAATTCTTCCAATGATCTTACATAATTTATCATGCATCTTAGCCAAAAAAACAGCAAGGTTTAACCACCCATTGCCGATCACATATAGTTAATTAATTCCATTTTACAATCCTTTTAAACATCTATACACTTGGTATGGTTTTTATCCCCAAAAACCATATCATTCACCAATGATTTCCATGGGGTTCGGCCATCCCAAGTGGCCGAACTCCATGCTCTAAATTTCTATCCTTTTCAACCTCATCATCTTACTTTAGATCATTGATAAATTCATCATAACATGACCTAATTAAAACATGTAAATACTTCCACCATCGGTATGGTTTTGCATGGTTTTTAACCTCCCAAAATCCATCAAAATATCAACATCAATTCATGGGGTTCGGCCATCCAAGGTGGCCGAACCCAATGATCCATTTTATCAGTTTATACCCAAGGTTTAGACCCATGATGCATTCGGCCATTCCTTGGCCAATCATGACATCCAAATCCATGTTTTAAACCTTCTTTAACAGCTATGTTGCCTCATCAAAAACATGCACCAATCTTCATGGTTTTACATGGATTTAAACTTACAAAACCATTACTCAAAACCATATTATTTCATGGGGTTCGGCCATCCAAAGTGGCCGAACCCTATGTCCATGTTTTCCATCTAACTACACATCAATAATCATACTCTAAACCTTTGGTAGATTTGGCCCTCCCATGGCCAAATAATATCCCACTTAACCCATATTACTAAACAAAATAACACATAAACACTTACCAAACCTCCTTTGCCTTTGCTCCTTGCCTTCTTCCCTCTTGTTTCCTTCTTTTTTCCTTAATCCTTTGCCGAAATGGTGCTGGATCAAATGGTGAAGCACAACAACTGATTCGGCCCAAAGATGGTGTTCTAGAGAGGGGGAGGGAGATGGGGATTCTTAAGATTTTCTATGTGAAAATCGGCCAAATGAGGTGGTCTATCTCTTTTGTAATTCAGCCACAAAATCCATTCATTTCCCTCATTAATCATTGATAAAAACAAGGAGATGTTGGGTGCCATCCAAGGCACCCCTTGATACCAAACGTTGTATCCATTCACTTCAGCCCATGCATCTCATGAGATGAGATGCATGACGCCATTGCTTGGTGTCCCTTGGCTTTGGCCAAGGCACCCCTTCATCCGACAGCTATGATTTCTTTAATTAGGAGTTGTGTGAGATTAGAACACCTTTCCACTTCCTCTTGACTCACTTGACTCATGATCTTTTTATTCCAACTCAACTCATCCAACTCAACACACTTAATGCACCATATTTGAGTCAACTCTTTTCTTAATTAAAACTCAATCCAAATCAGTCCAACTCGAGCTGCACTAACTCATACTTGAGCTCAATTGAGAGCCCACACGGTCAGCCATGGTCAACCTGGTCAACCCAACCCATTGGGTCCCCAATTAGTCCCTTGACCCGTTTTGACAACATGACCCATTAATGGGCTGATTTTGTCATTTTTAAATGGTTTTCACTTGTGCATCAAGCCTACCCATTTTTGTTCCACTTGATTTCCAATAAATTCAACTAAACCCCATTTAAATTGAGCTCACCCAATGGTCAAATAATCCATTATGACCCATTGGGTCCCAATTGAGCCCTTTGACCCATTTAGCCATTTTCGACCCAATTGATGTACATTATCCGTTCATTTTATTCTAACCCTTAAAATATGTTCATATGATCTTAATTTGAGCAATGGGCCCCACTATTTTCTCATTTAACATCATAATTAATAAATTTACCAATCTAGGGGCATTTTCGTAATTGTCCATCTCATTGAGAAATTGGGGTGTTACAGGAAGTAGAGGGTAAAGAGAAGAAGAAGAACAGGGGACGGTGAGAGATCTCGGCAAGATTGTGGAAGAAGGAAGAGTAGAGAGACATGGCAAGGTTAGGGTTTAACGAGTTGAAGGAGAGGGGAGGGGAAATAGAGAAGAGAGGGAAAAAAGAAAGAAGAGGGGCAGCGGCGAGTTGAGGGGCTGCAAAGAGAGGGATTTAGGGTTAGGGTATTCGAGTGGGAGGAAAGGAGAGAAGAGAGAAAGGAGACCGAGAAAAGAGAGGAAGGAAGAGAGAGCGAGAGAGTAGGAAGGGCGGTGGCGGTTTGAGGAAAGAGAAAGATGGCGGTGGCGGCTTGAGGGAGGGGAGAGGTGAGTTTAGGGTTAGGGTTACAAAAAGGGGAAGAGAGGAAAGAGAGGGTCAAGTGAGAAGGAGAGAGAACTGAGAGAGGTAGATGTGGCGGGTACTGTAGCAATTGCCCTACAGTGACGCAAATGATGGAATCTAAGGGGTTAGGGAAAATTAGGGGGGGAAAAAAATAAATCAAAATCTTATTTTTTTCAAAATAATTTAAACTCGATAAAAAATAATCAAATGTCAAACGTCAGGAAAAAAGTGTGATTTTAAAATGTTTTGGAATAAAGAAATATTGAATAATCCAAAATCACCAAAATACCCTTCGAGCTCCCGAGTTTGAAATCGGACAAACCAGGGTCCACCATGGAACCCGCATTCTTCCCACTACTACCAAAATACCAAATCCAACACGAATATTTTAAAATCTCCCTAAAGATCCTAAAAAATCAGGTCGGGTCGTTACATCACCCCACCCCTAAATCCTTTCTTTTGTATCCACCATGGTTGTCCACCTCATCCAAACCCAAAGGACAATGGCGAGTCTGCAAAAGAGAAGTGAGGAGACTGTGTTGGCAAGTTCATCTCCAAGGGAGGATTTCTACATATGTACTTTCTTTTGTGTTTCTTGAGAATAATTCCAGCCATCCATTCAGTTTACATGGCTTGATTGAGCACTACTATTGGTTGAAGTGTATTCACATGGATTGTTCAAAATAATTCTACAATCCTTGCATATTTATTTCCTTCATAGACATAGGAATTTTAGAGGAAACATTCCTCTTTGTGTGGTCGATCAAGGCAGGGATAAT
This sequence comes from Chimonanthus salicifolius, assembly GCA_013350335.1. NCBI lineage: Eukaryota > Viridiplantae > Streptophyta > Magnoliopsida > Laurales > Calycanthaceae > Chimonanthus > Chimonanthus salicifolius. The sequence continues at coordinate 47,132,880 of CM023542.1, read as the reverse complement.
CTAATGCTTTCACAACAATTTCTCTATAACTACCTACGTAAATTTGAATTTTATTACATCAATAATATTTTTAGAGAATTTGAATTCCAAGAGTAGAGTTTATTGTTTTACTCCATTAATGAAACATGTAAATCTATTGGGAAATAAAAAAGATGTATGTCCGATGAAATTGTTAAGACTTTTCGAACCAAGGCTCCGGACTGTGGTCCAAAGTCCAAACAAGTAAGTATCATGGAACTCTAATTGTTTTATATTTAATTGGTTTTTATATTAAGAAATTCAATTTAATTTTGAATTACGTCGTTTAATTTTACATGATCGTTATATTTAAAATTAATATTAATATAGACTAAGCATTGACATAAATCAGCATATGTTTTTGTATCGTATACAACTATACATTAATAACCTTTCAATCAAAAGTTACGTGAATACTACTTGCTTCACTCGATCCCACCCCTAATATTTGGACTATATATTGGAGGGTCATACTGGAGTTGCTGGTTGAGTTATTCTCCCTCTTCATAACATATATTTTTCATTGGACAAAATTAGGAACTTACTTTTAACTCAAAATGGAGTTCGGTTTCTCCTCTGTTAATTATTTGAGCTAAATAAAAATGAGGGCAGCACACATAAGCTCTTTAGTTTTTATTAAAATTTTCTAACTAATAAATTTAATTGTATCAAATTATAGCGATCAAACAATAATTATAATAATAATGAATACGATTATAAAGTATTTATCCAAATTCAAAATTCTTGCATTTTATTCTAATATTTTCTACTCAAATTTCACAAGTGAGATTGGGTTGCATTTGGATGAGGGGATTGTAAGGATAATGAAGGGTTATACTTCATTATCCTTATTTAGTAACTAAAGGTAAAAATAAAAAATAATTTTTTTCTCTTTTTTGTTAAATACTTTCCAAAGCAAAGGATGAAATCTGGTAACCCCGCAAAATTTACTCCTCATCCAATCCAAATCCAGTAGAGGGTGTATTACTCAGGTAGTGGATGGGTCAAAGTTGAAGCCACGTGGGCAGGGTGGCAGTGTTGCAAATCTGTGAAAAACCATGGTTCGATGGCAAGCCTTTGGCTTGAGCGGTTGAACAACAAAACTGAGAAAAGAGTAAAGAAATGGAACAAGACCTACTGGTGGCCTCCTTGCTTTCTTCATCTCTCTCTAAGGGATCCCCTTCCACATAGAAAAGACAGAAAAGAGAGGCACCTCTATCTTCATATTTACTTCACTCTTACCTGCGCAAACCCCTTTAGAGGAAAGCAAAGAGGGGAAAAAGAAAAAGAAAACAATGTTAGAGAAATCTCCTCCATCTCTCCTGAACTTCTTCCTCTTTCTCATACTCATGGCTCTCTCATCTTTCTTACCTACAACTTCAACAGCTCAAAAGCAGCAGCACCCGTCATCCAAGCGCAAGAAGAAGCAGCAAGAGAAGCCTCCCTCTTCATGGGAGCAAATCAAAGGTCTCCTCACCTGCAGGCAGATTGAAGGCTCGCAAGTTCACGATCCATCGAAGAACGTCGTCGGGTACTCGAAGCTAAGCTCTTCATGCAATTCTATCTGCAACTTCAGTGACATCGTTCATGGAAGTACTAGAGTCATTCACAGGGAAGAAAACTCACCTGAGAGCAGCAGTGTCGGGCAGGAAACGGGTCTTTTGAGGAAGAGTACGACTGCAAGCGGGTCTAGTCGTTCAATCCCCAAGGGTGGGTCCTCATCATCATCGAAACGGATGCAGTTGAGGAGGCTATCTGGGTGTTACGAATGCCACATGATTGTTGATCCTAGCAGGTATTGGTATTTGTCCAATTGATTTAGTTTTCTTCTTTCTCCTTTGCTGCTTCTTTCATTTCTTTTATGCCTATAAAAAAGCATATAAGCAAACAACATGGAAAAAAACAGGTACCCATCACCTAGGTCTAGCATCTGCGCTTGCTCGGAATGTGGTGAGGTTTTTACTAAGGCCGAAAGCTTGGAGGCTCATCAAGCTGTGAGACATGCAGGTGAGAGAATTCTCCTTCGTTGATTTCCTTAATTCCTTTACTTTTGTTCAGGTTTCTGTTTGGATGTCTGAAAATTGATTATTGGGATTTACTGTTGCCATTATTTTCTTATTACTGGGGTTAAAGTTACCATAATGCAATTGATTTTGCATTTCATCACTCTATTTAAGCCTTTAACTCATTAAAAATGTTTTTAAGTAGGCAATGGTCCACTTAAAAAAAAAAACGGCAAACCAAAAAAGGTTTGTAGGTTCCCTGTAAATTTGCTGTCAAGGTGACCTCAGTCAATTTGCTGCTTTACAACCAGCCTGAATAGTTTCTCATGCCAAATAACACGTTCTTTCACGGGATTGAGTATTTGACCATTGACCAGAGTAAATGATAGAAATTTGCCCTAGGTCCTTTAGAAATCGTTGTGTCAGGACAGACTGAGTCTAAATCGACTCAGTCGTATGACTCAACTCAGTCGATTTTTAAAATCATGTTTATTCACTCATGACATCAAGGAGCCATCTGGTGTTATCGATTCGTTGTAAACTAAATAATTAATTTTTATAAAGATTATAATGGAGGGCAAGTGTTAAATGTCAGAATTTCATAACTTTTTCGATGTTTGTATTCATCAAAACACCCTCAAATCCCCAACAATTACTTATTTGCATTACCTACTTGTGGCCCCTCCGGGTTCGATGAGTTGATTAGAAAAGGTTATTACTTGAATAAAGTGTGTACTAAAAATCACCTTATTAAATGAGGAAAGTCAATTTTTAATATCTTGAATATTCAATGTTATGAAACGATGTAAATTTCATGGGGCAAGATCCATAATCTATCTAATTCGGATTGATTAAAATTAAGCAAGGATCTAATTCATGTGGGCTAGATGCTAAGAAGTACTGATACGGGTGCGCGTATCGGATACGACACGTATTTGATACGGGGATATGAAAATTTTTGAAAAACTAGGGTACGGGTGCTGCGGGATACGTCAACAAAATAAATCAGACATTTTCAAAAATAATCATAAATTCTATTATGAGATTAAAAACTTAATTTTTCGAATTTTTCTTAATAAACAGATTACACACAATCAATCATAATCAACCATAAATGAAAACATAATAAATCCTAATATATCTCAACAGTGGGACCAGGGCCGGTCCTGAGATTTCGGGGGCCCTAAGGCGAGTTTTTAATATGGGGCCTTTATATACTCATAAAAAGTAAAATTATACAATTTTTTTTTAAATGTGTGAAACTGAATAAAATATCATAATCAAATTTATAACAAAATATTATTTAAAATTTATTCTTATTTTGAGATACAAAATTACTAATAAAATTAATATATCCAAGTTTTTTTAACATTTATTTTTCAATAGATAAGATAGTTAATCCATTCAATCATTCTTATAACATTATAGACCAAAGATAAGATTTTATCAGTTTTAACTTTGAAAAACTTATTTCTACATTGGTAACTGTAACTGGTATAATCAACAGTATTCTATAAGCAATTCATGTTTTTGGAAAACAACAATTCATTCTTTTTTATATAATTTGGCAATTCATTTTTTTGGTACTACATCTTTTATCATATTCGAGTGTGACAGTAATGCAAATTCTCATTTGAAAAGAATATATTATTATTATTTTAATTTTTCAATTTTTTTGTATTTTTGTATTTTTAAAAAATTAAAATTAAAAATTATCTTAATTATAATGATTTATACTTGTATATTACTTCTAATAAAATCTATATTGATCATATAAATAAAGCTACATTTTTTCATCTCTTCGAATTTTAAAAGCGTTAAATTATTTTTAATTCAAAATTATCAATTCAATATAGATTTCTCTTTCTCTTTATTTAGATGATAGATATATTTTAAAAGATTCTTTATTAATTAAATTTATTTTATTATTACTATTATTATTATTAAACTCAATAAAATGAAGATTATAATAATAAGTATTATGATTGTTAGTATCATTATTTTAATTTTTTAAGAAACCTACGCTTTAAATTGAGTAGAAAAATTATCAATATATAAATTTTTAATTTTGAGTGTTCTAAATTCGAAATATTGAAAAATAGTTAAATGATTTCAAGTAATATTAATTCAAATTATTGTTATTTTTCATTATTATTATTAAATAACTTGATGAAAATAAAAAAAATTATTATTATTACACAGCCCGGATTTGATCTCGGGTTCTCCATTCATAAAGGGACACTTCTAACCGCCTGGACAAGAATGAATTTGTATTCTAAGTGTATATTATTAAATATTTAACATATAGTAAAAGAACTTATGGACTTGGGGGGCCCTAATTATTTGGAGGCCCTAGGCGATCGCCTACTTCGCCTATAGCCAGGGCCGGCCCTGAGTGGGACTCACAAGTAGGGCATGAATGGGCACAAAGGAAAAGATGAGGGAAAGGGTACTTTGGTCAAACTGGTAAAATCTAGTCAATCAAGTCAAACAGCCAATGTGGGGTCGACATTCAATGTATAAATGGCTGGATGGGTAAATGGATAAAAGGGTCACACATGCAAGGTTTGGCCACATGAGTAGAATTAATGAAAGGGGTTTAAGTTAGGCATGTGGGACATAAGAGTGTTTGCACGTGTGGAGGTTGGGACTGAAAAGGGGTTTGTGGCACATCCTAAATAAGTTAGGGCAATGCGAATGGGATTATGTGGAACAAAGCGGCAGCGGAAAAGGGGATAGCCAAAAAAATTGGTTGCGGTAGAAGGCGTGGGGCAGAGGCGAAAGATGTGGGGAGGTAGAAGCTAAAGGAAGAAAATGAGGAGGATTCGCAGCAAGAAAGAAGATGAGAGGGAGGAAGAAGATGGCTTTTGCCTGGTCGTAAAGATGAAGGCAGTGAGAAGCTCGGTTTGGTCGTGAAGGCAAACAGAGGAGGCAAAAGCAGTGGGTTGGTTTCTCCTCTGGGATGAAGTCCAGAAGCAGCGAAGGCTTAGAGACTGGAACAAACCAGCGATGAGGTGAGATCTTCGTCGTCGTCTTTTTTTTTTTTTGTCAATGGCAGGAGAGCGGCGGAAGCAGGGAGGGTGGGTGGGTTCTTGCTTTTGGATGTTAGATTTTTTTAAGGAGAAAAATATGGAAAATAAAAAATAAAAAACGCGTGTCGCGTGTCGCTTGCCGTATCCTCGCACACCTATGTGTATCGGTGACGTATCGGGGCGTATCGGTGACGTATCCGTATTTGAAAAAATATTTAATTAATTGGGTGTGTATCCGACACATATTTGAGCCGTATCCTACCGTATCTGTGTCGAATACGCATCTGACACCTATACTCGAAGGATTTACCCGTATCCGTGCTTCATAGGCTAGATGTGATTGAGCCTAAGCTGAGACCCACAAGTCCATCAGTGTATGAAGGTTTAACGGTGACCACTTAAGAAAAAAAATTGTTATATAAAAATAACAAACAGGTACAAGAATTTTAATCAAACTAAAACTTACTTAAATTTGATCTCTACTAATTAGAGGTTTCTTTCCAAGCGTCCCCCTTTAACTCAAGTATATTCATCACTTGAATTTAAATTGTTGAAATAGATAATCTAACGGTTGACTAATGTCATCTTGTGGAGTTGAAGCATATCAACAACACATGTGTGATGGTAAAGCTGATGACGACAGTAATGTGCCACAATTGAAGATTGAACAACAGAGAAGTAAAAGAAGACATAGATTGACATTTAGGATTGGGAGATTAATATATCTAATTGATCTCCACATTGAGAACCATTATTGAATTAGATACAACTAGAAAATCAAATTGTTGCCACAATAATTAGGTCTAATAAAATAGATGACTTAAATTAAGACACGAATAAGTGATGCAAAGATGGTAATGGCAGCGATAATGAACAAAGATGGAGATGGTCCACCATATTAATGCTAAGAGCAATACAAATAACATAAAACATATTCAAAATAACTTAATTTTGTTCATAGACAAACAAGGTTTTAACTTGGGCATGTATATTGTGTGTGGGGATCGATAACAAAGATTTAGAGGGGTAGATCGATAGAGGGCAGAGCAAGTTAAGTCTTCTAAGAAAAATAATAGGCATAAAATAGGTGGATGGCTAGGCAGCAGATGAATAGATATGTTCAAATGCATGTGGAGAAGGGGTTGATGACAGGTGCATGCAAATGGGTTGACAAGCGGATTCAGACAAGCAGATAGGCAAACAAGCAGACGGGAGGACAGAAAACCAAATGGTGAATGGACAGGTAGACAATGGATAAATGGGCAGGTGGATAGGAGGATGGGCAAGCAAATTGTGGAAGAACAAGCAGAGGGTGGATGGACAGGTGGAGGGGTGTGTAAAGCGAACCGACGAAGATATGAATTCATGATTCTGATGGTGATTGAGTCACTTTACGTCGCTCAGAGAGAATTTTTTATGAAATTGTGTAGTTTCTATTCTTTACGAACTCTTATATATAGAGAGAGGCACATACAAGAATTAAAGGAAAATTAAAACTCTAAAAAAATTTGATCCTTAATAGTTAAATGCTAATCTCCTAACATCGACAAGGAGTTCGTTTGATAGCTCTGCTCCAAAATAAAAAGTGTGACAAAATTAAACATTCAAAGTTTTAAAGCTTATGAAGTTCCACCTGTCCATATAAAATCCAAAGGTGAATGTATTTCGTGATGAGTCCAAAATGAGTATAAATCTAATATAATAATTATAAGGGAAAAGAAATCTAAATGTAACTTCAATAATAAATAAATAAAAATTAGCCATCTGATTCACAACAAACCCATGGATAATTTCTCCTAAAAAGAGTGAAAGTGAGTTTTTAGAGTGTATTAGAGTCTTGTTTTTAGTTGAGTCACCTCATTTTTTTTTCCAAATATTTATAGCAAATTGATCGAGTCAAATCTAGATTTTGAATTTTAAATTTACCATTTTATAAATTTTAACATTTTTTTATTATGACATTGTTTTGTTATGGATAAAATAGATAGTCTAGTCAATCTCTTACAATCTGGTCATATTCCTAAATAAAATCGAAAATCTACTCAATCTTCTATTATCCTATTATTTTCAAGCTCAAGTACTAAAATCTCAACTCTTGAGCCGTACCCATCTCCCCACTCATATTCTCTCTCAAACACACAAAATGCATAGATATACATTAGGGCTGTTTTTTTATGGGGAGAAGTGGGGATACTTCTATGGGAGAGCTGTAAGTTCTCCTATTTAGATTTTCATTTTAGAAGAAAGTATAGTCCACAAGAGATTAAAATCCTCCTAAAGTAGTAGAAGAAGATGTTCTTCACCCTTCGCAGGAGAACATCATCTTCTTCTGATGGGGAGAAGATGATGTTTTGTATAATCTAGCATTTAGGTTATATTTGGTTATGCTTCTATTTTTATAATTTTTTGGAGTTCAATAAAAAATATAATTGATGGAAAAAGTTCATTTAAAACTCGACATGTAAATCAAATTTCAGATTAAACATCAATTGTAACCACTTAATTTTAGTGGCGAAAACATCACGAGGTGTCTTTATTTATTTATTTTTTTCTAAAGGAAGCCTAGGAAGCCTAATAATTTTCAGCTGAAATTTAGTACACATCTCGAGCTTGATAAAAACTTTCAATCCCATTGGATATTTTCTCTTTTAAAGATTCATGGCTATTCTAAAATATAAACAAGACTTTGAAAGTGACCTCAATGGCCAATGACAGAGTGTCACGTAACCTAAGTACGTCCTATTAGGGGGGGGGGGGCGGCGGGGGGCGTCCTATTTTTCGTGGAAGCTCAAATCTAATTGGTTTCTTTGCTAAGTTGGTCTAACTGAATTAACTGTTTAATCATTCGAACTTATCTAATACGAAACACTAATTAATTCTTTTGACATGTAAGATGATCACAATACGCAGAAGCAACTTATCACTTATAATCAGAGTTTAACACAACAATAATCAATATCAGAAATAATGATCTATTTGCACAAATTAAAACTCTTGTGCAAATAAGATATAAACAATATAGATACAATGATATTGATTTACTTAGTTGATCACTAGATAAATCTAGAAGATTTATAAATTTAATCCTTTACAATAACAGTTTTGGATATCAAAATGAATATCCAATCTCAGACTTATGAATATTCGAATCAATATTAGTTCGGAAGTTTGAATAAGTCTATTCATAACTCTAAACTGAACCTGAATAGTCACACCTCTTTAAGTTCGGAAGTCTGAACCAAATCTGTTCAGAACTCTAAACTGAAGTCTGAAATCTGATCTTTATCAGATGATCAAGTTTTACAAACATAATGCATTTGCAATTTATATTTCAAGCATGCAATATTATGTAAGTGGTGATGATTAAATAAACAAGCAAACAAACCACATAGACACAATCACCACAACACGACATTTATAGTGGTTCGGTCCCAACGACCTACATCCACTTGCAGACACTCCCAACCTTGGGATATCTGACTAACTCTACCAATAATCAGCCGACCCACCTATGTCTATAGACTTGACTCACAACAGGTCCTCACTAAACAATTCACCCGAGTTGCTCACTCACCTTGACTCTGCCCAAGTCAACACAAGACTCTGCCCGAGTCTTACAGACAGAGACTCCACTCGAGTCAATACAAACACAAGACTCTACTAGAGTCTTACCTCAAGAGACTCCACCTGAGTCTCTGCGACGAAGTACTCGTCGACTTTGTCAATGTCAAATCCAATCTGCTAGTCACAACCACACCTATCAATGAATCAATCCGCCGCTTCCTCCACGGCACCGCGTTCTTGTTGCAGATGATATATTGATCACAACACTCCACCGAGGATACATAGAAGGTTTTCTCTAGATCTAGCGCTATCACAAGTGTCCCTAGATCATACACTCACTCATTTTTCCAATCCGATATCAAACTAGAGCCTCACATGCTCTTTCTAATTTGTTAGGATCGAAGTGATGGATACTACTATGATTATCAAAAGATTCGTAAGTTTTGGCTCAATAGTCTCTCAAACAGAATTCACAATTCAAGTATTCTCAGTAATCTTTCACGATGCAAGGTCGTCTTTCACCAATTACACTGCTAGTATTTATAGACTGCTCAACTCGTTAATTCAGAACTTTGAATTGACCCGTCAGAATACTGAATCAACGGCTACAATACATAGTCAACTCTGTGCCAACCCAACAAATCTATCTTCATTCCTAATTCACATTTCCCACATGTATATTCCAGTGTGTGATACAGCTTGTCACACGCTGCAATGACTATATTTTCATACTCTTACAACTCATCAAGATTTGAAATCCCTTTTTCTGTTGCAAGCATTTCAACGACAATTCAAGAGTCTAGATCTCTCAAAGTCAGAATTCTGAATCCACGAGAGACTTAGTCCACAGGTTTGTTCACACTGTGTTCCATTCAGACATCTGAATCGCATCATTCAGAACCTTGAATGCAAACTTTCCGCATTTTAACAAACCTTACTTATGGGCTTTCCATCTTAGAATTATCTACTTCGAGTCCAATTCTAGGTCCATTCCTAGTATGAGATCAGTCCAGGATCACCTAAGTCTATTAGGTCCTTTTACCTGCCTTGGTTGGCCTTCCAGCTGATTGATAGCTCATGTTGTTGCTCTGCCATCAAGGACTTCATCGCTTCTGGTCTTCACACTTCCAGAGGCACACAAGGACACTCAACATAGACTTTTGGACACCGAATTTGACAACCGAGAACACAAGTTCAACTTTGGCCCTAACAGACCTAACAAACAACTTATGTACTCTTACAAGTTCTCCACCTATACTATCCAAATAGACAACTTTCAAAGGAACCTCAGGAGGCAGAGGTTTTCCTAATTTATCTTTCTCAAAGAAGTAAGTAGATTTCTCTCTCCATCTTGACTCAGTGTTAGTCTTTCTTATTTCATAAATAAGAAGAAAGAAACAAAAAGAAAAGCCCTGTTGAAGAATTATTGGTGATTGATTTAGGAAGTTGAAGTTAAAATGAAAAGAATAGAATAGAAAAGAAAGGTACTACAGTTTAGGTGAGGCATTTTTAAATAAATCGTACATCATAACTTTTTTTATAATCTATGAATAGATATTAAATTATGATCTATAAATAACGAATAATGTTTTCACATTTAATCAATTCTAAGTCATGAATAATCGATTTCTTAGATTTAAACAACAATTAACTTCTTCAACTATGTGAGACACAAGTATAATGCTAATACGTTTTTATTTTTTTTATATTAAACATAATTTTTATTTTTCTACGTTGTTACATAGGGTTGGTCAAAAGAGCTAGTGAAACATAAGAATTGGAAAAAAATAATCGATATTTTCCACTAAACACATCTAGAATTCTATTCAAACTTGGTTAAGTAGAAGTTTTAAATTTTCTCTTAGGTCGTTAACCTAAAATTTTTTGAAACCACCAGTGTGACAAAGTTGAATTTTGAACTGAGTTTGATGAAGCCTTTCTGAGCGAACCAATTCAATTGATTGAGTCATATGAATTGGTTAACTATGTACTAAACAGTGGTGGTACGATGGAAATCCACAAGCAAGAATTCTTGTAAATAGAACTCCTAACCTAGCATATAAATTGAACTAAAATTTCTTTTCTAAACAGAGAATGGGCTATTTAACTTTTAATATTATGTCGATAGTTTGATAATCTAATGTAGGATGATATTTTGTCAAAAATGAGCTTACATATTGTCTCATTCGACCAAAGTTTATGATATTTTAGGTTTTCAGAGTTCTTTAAAAGAAGAAAAATAACAATTTGAGTTAATTTCATTGAAATAACCAATATTTCTGCTGTGATCTTTTTCCTCTATTGAATGTGTTGTTCAAAATTAAAAATGTATTCCATATTTTTGTTTTAGACTAACTAAAACTGATATTTATTATTTTTTAAGTAATACAATGGATATGTATAGAATGCTTCTCTAATTAAAGGGTAGATCTGTCAACTTATCATTTTAATTTTTGAATTTAAAATGTCAACTTTAATAAATTATTTATTTTAGGTGATCTATCTCAAAACATAACACATCGAAGGAGAGATGAGTTTTTTAATTCAAAGGGGTTGGAGACCAATAATCCGCCATACAAAGCGAAAATTCTGAGTTTAATTCTCACTATACCCAAAGTGCCAATCTTGTATGTAGAGTTACCTAATGTGTGTATGGTGATGCTTGTAAATGTCATGAAAATTAGTCGGATGTTTTAAGACGTTTGGACACCTTGGTTAGAGAGAGATGAGTTCTTTTCACTCTTTCATTTATATAGTGGTTTGGTTTATTATAACTAATGATGCAGGCCTAACTCTCTAGATGATTTAGTTATAAATTTCAATTGAAATTAAAAATTTAGTTTATGAAGAGAGAAAACAATCTCACTTAATTTTTTATTTATGTTACTATTTCATTGTAATTTATCATAAACTAACTTATCTTAATTTTTGAAACATAACGAAAATTTTAAAAATATAAATACTTTTCTAACCTAAATTTGACAAATAGTTGAAACAATTTTCTAAAAAGTATGATCTTTATTAGGGCTAAAAATTGGAAGGATCGGGATGAGTTTCAATAAATTCAACTCGATCTGTAGAAAAATTATTGAACCCGATATGACCCAAATTCCTTATGTGAATTGCTCAATCCAACTGGATCTTTATTCTTGTCTCAACTCAACTCGAGTGTTGAACTAAATTGTTGGTTCAATTTAACTCAAATGTTATTTTAAAGTTTTTGAGTGCGTCAATTCGAGTCGAGTTGGATCAATTCTAAAAAATCTTCACTCGATCTTTCTCAAATTTAATTTAATTTTTTTTCTTCAATCCAATTCAACATTAATTGTAAAAATGTAAAACCCAAAGTTTCACTCCTAATCTTTATGTTGTAATTCTTTATTAAAATTCCAAAAATTTTAATCGAACCTTGTTTTGTTTGATGGCCTTCTTTTGCGCCCGTCTTATCCTGTGGATGGCCAGCGCTTTGCCAAAATTGAGTGAGATAATTTTATTTTTTTTCATTATTTTTGCATATCGTATTGTTGTAGTATCGGAGCTCGGGCCGGAAGATTCCGGGAGAAACATCGTGGAGATAATATTCAAGTCGAGCTGGTTGAAGCAGCATGGTCCCATTTGTAAGATCGAACGAATATTAAAAGTTCACAACACTCAACGCACGATAGCACGATTCGAGGACTACCGTGACTCTGTTAAGTCTCACGCCTCCTCCCACAACAACCGCTGCGCTGCTGACGGCAACGAGCTCCTCCGCTTCCATTGTACCACTCTAACATGCGCACTGGGTGCACGTGGCTCCTCCACCCTATGCGCCTCCACCTCCTCCTCTTGCGGTGTCTGCACCATCATCCGCCACGGCTTCCAAGGGAAGGGGGTTCGTACCACCGCCAGTAGCGGTAGGGCCCACGACTGCCTAGTTCACGTCGGGTTAGAGTCTGGCGGGAAACGGGCCATGTTGGTCTGTCGGGTCATCGCCGGTCGGGTTAGGCGTGGTGGGGTTGGAGAAGATGAGGAGGCTACATCACCAGCTGGCATGTACGATTCGTTGGCAAGCGAGGTTGGAGTCTATTCAAATCTCGAGGAACTAGTCGTTTTCAATCCAAAGGCCATTCTTCCTTGCTTTGTCGTCATCTACAGGGCACTTGCCTGACAATCACATGGATGACATAAATTACATTCAAGTATTTAACCATTCACTGGCCACTAGCCACTAGCCACTAGCCACTAGCCACTCCCACTGAGTTTGGTTTTCGTCTGTCTTCCTACACCTTTGAATTAATGAACCCTGCTGCTGCCATGGTCCCTCTCCATCTTTCTAAAATCCAAATCATTCATGAGAAATTAGACTTACTGCAGGACAGTTCCATTTAAAATGGAGCCCCTTGTGCACCAGTATTTTTTTAAGAAGGCATCAAATAAGATAAAAAAATTATATCATCTAATGCTTTCTTAAAGAAAAAGGTTAACAATGCACAAATGAAAACCGAGTGGAATATCTGTCCGGAGGGTACTAAATACGAAATCAAACTTGACAATCCAAACTCTTAGGAGTGTCAATTCTCATGAAGTTCAATTCTTTTCCTGTTCTATTCACAGTAGCAATAGACCTCATGACTGAAGAAAATGCAGAGACGTACTTCAGCATTATCCCTTGGAGGGATTAAAGTCTAACTAGATTGTTTAGTGTGGTGATACTAACTTTTGATATTAGTATGGGGAGTAGGGTATCGGGTATAAAACCCTCTTTAGGTTTCTCTTTTTCTGTACAGCTGTTGAAGTCTTTTCCTTTGTGCAAGAATTTTCCTTTTTAAAGACTACTCAAATGGTACATTATGCTTATCGTGTTTGTTATTTTGCATTTTGTACATGTACTGTTATATGTCCAACCTGAATTTGCTTCCCAAATGAATGGTAAACATTGCACCATCCATGATTGATGATTGCTCGTGGGGTCTATCGTGTTGAGATAGCCTGAGTATAATGTTTTAATGAGATTTAAGTGTATTCTAAGTCCCCATTGAAAAAGTGAGAAGAATTAAAGGATCTTTATAAGACTATTGATAACTTAATTGAGGTACTTGTATTTAGAATCTTATTCGACATCTTCATACTCGGAAAGAGGGGTGAGAATTTGAGGTTTTCCATCATGGAAAAAGAAAAAAAACTTTTCAAAAATATTAAGAATATCAATGGGCTATATGAAACCTTGTCCTCTCCACACGTGTGTGCGGCGTTTGTTGTGCCTTGTCGTGGCCATGGCCACGGACATGGCCGAGCACCAAGCACAAGGTGAGGCAAGGCAGGTCAGGTACGCTGACTTGAGCCTTAATGGGCTAGGCCGTCCTGGGCTTGGTATTAATGCGTTGGGCCTAGGCTCAAATCATATTTCTATCCATTACTTTATTCCACTGCAAAATCCTTTCATGTTCTATTTATCTAAATGTTCTTATCCATTAGACTTCAGTTTTTCCTACCATTATATACAATATGTTTAAGGAAGCATGGGTTTTTACTTGCGAAAATTTTTACTTGAAGAAAGTTTTTACTCTCTTTCTGCAACTCTCTTTGTGAGGCAAACCAGAACAACAATCTAGTGAAATTTTGTGCTAGCTCGATGCACGAAAGTGCAGCATATTTCTAACAGTGTAGCCAGGGAGTCTCGGTGAAAGTGAGCCAGTAATAGCAATTAACCCAGATTGGTTCTTTTAAGGACCTGCCCGTTCAACCTCAATAAATGGAACTTTACACAAATCGAACAAGATCTAATAATTGGAATAACGAAATCCATGACTCATTTTTTTTTCTACAATTCAAATATTAGTTTCAATATAATAGAGTGCAGAATATTTCAATAAACTTGCCATGTCCAATACACATCATTCTCATGTAGGATTAGTCATTATCAAGTATAGTATCAAGCAAACAAACCAATAATATCAACTATAAAAATAGGAGATCTAATCTCACAATCACACATTGAAAATATCCAAAATAGGAGTCTCGGTGAAAGTGAGCTAGTAGTAGCAATTAACCCTATGCATCTACAGATTGGTTCATGAGGGAGCCAAATGTGTCTTGAAGACAGTGTTCAACGATGGGGTAATTTAGTTTTATTTTTATCTTACTATCTTTTATTTTTTGCGTTATCTTTTCTAACAAGGGAATTTATATCTACACCGGTTTCAAATCTTTCTTTTACAACTTCCGTTCTACAACTCTGCCTCTTTTTCCTTTCTTCCCATCTCTTTCCCATGCGTCTCGTTTTCCAACAGTAGAATGAATTATTTTCATAAAAAATCTAATCATATCATGTCATTCCTGTTTTATCTAATTTTAACTGATCTTAAAAACTAATTTTCATGTTCAGCCAAATTGTATCTACTTCTGCTGTATCAAATCTCAACTCCACATCGCAAAAAAATATGCACAAGTACAACAGCAAGAATACAAGAACAAACACTTTTCTTTATCTACTTTTCTTTACCCAAATCACAAACTTTTCTTTACCCAAATTCTCATACTTTTCTTTATCTACTTTTCTTACCCAAATCACAAAAAACAGACTTATCTGTCCATGTGTAACCACGTGGTAAAAAAAACCTGAATAAAAAGAGGTCATTTCTGAACCAGGCCTAGGATCGGATTTTGCAAATTCGCCAGTTGGTTAGATGGCCTCTAAAAAACCCACGCAGCTGATTACGGTTCGTAAAAGGAATTGTTCAAACAATATCCTAACCGATTTCACTAGGTTTTTTAGGAATTCGAATTAGTCTATGGACTTCTTTAGATTAGGCCTATTCTAGTTGAAATTAGATTAAGAAATAACATAAGCAAATTAAAAGAGAAGATGATAAATTTGATTATTACATTAGTTAATCAAAGAAAAATTATGGAACTATGATTTTGAAAATCACTTATACTATAGGCAAAAATTGGAATCCACTAATCTTAAAACAAATCCACAGAGTCACGAGAGAAATTCTCTCTCAGAAAATAACTTAATTCTATTCTAGTTGTATGTAAAATTCGAATGGAGTACATGGAGTATATATATAGAGAAAGAACAATTAAAAGACACAATTGTCCTTGCCTTGGTCGACCACACCATGGAGGCAATTACTCTCTAAGCAACTCTAAAAATCAACTAAAACTAAGGATTGAATGTAGCCTTATTTAAACCATTCAATCCTATTTGACCGCTTTTGTGTTTATTTTTAAGCAATGAGTGTTTAAATATTGTGTAACATTTGTTCAGAATAGAAACTGCTTTTCTATTTATTTGTTGGGTCAGTCTCAATACATCGTGGTAACGATCACCCGTTGATAATACGAGACGGGCACTTAATTTTATTTCCTTTGTGTTTTGTATGCCGACTGTTAGGACCTGAAATATTACATTTTTACCCTTGACATTTAGGTCAGTTAGCCTTGGTTTTATGTATATAAGATGCATTTAATGGTTTATTTTAGTTTTGTAGGAAAATTCAAGGAAAAACATGAAAACATCATAAATCAGTGGATAATTGCTGGAAGAAAGTTTAAAATGGAAGATTTGAAATTTTATAATTAAATCAGGCCACTTTTAGGTTTTAAATGTAAATTGATTAATCTGGATCCATTTATATGAGTCTAGATTAATTCACTATTTAGATTTTTTAAGTGGCTCATTAATTATTTAATTTCAAGATTTGCAATTAAAGAGGCCAAGAGTTTGAAATCAAGATACATGGGCAAGAGATCCACTGGAGTTGGGCCAAGCTTTGCTCCAAATGCCAGACACTGGGCCAGGCTAAGCACTCCATGCGCATTCTCCAATGTGGGCCAGGCCAAAGTGAATCCAAGTCTAGCAAGCCCAAGTCCACATATTCCAGTCTAAGAAGTCCACGCCCAATTCAAGATCCAATGCTCTAGGTTCATATTCGAATTTTGTAACCCTAAGCTCAAATCCACATCCACAAAACCCATATCCAAAACCCAATTCCTTATCCATTCAATCTTAACTATCCAATTTTCAATCACTAATCCACACCATCCATTAGCCCTGCCATGTAATCCAAACCATTCATTTCATGCATTCCATCTAAGCCATCCACTTGCATTCATTTAATTAGGTAAAACTTAGAGCCTCCCATCCGATCCAAACTATCCATTCATCATGTTTTGATCTAGGTTATCTAATTCATCCATCCTATAGATTAACCTTAGGATTATAATCATCCATTCATTACCTATTCATCCATCCATTTAGATCATCCATCACATATCAAAGCCATTAGATCTTAACCAATTAATCATAGTCCTTCATTTGATGCATCCATTTAATAAAACCCTAGGATTAGTTTAACTTGCCTCCCAAAACAATCCAAATCCACTCCACACGAAAATCACAATTTTTGGAAGCCTCCATGCGCATAACACAATGGAAAATCCCTAAATTTTCTCTCCAATCCACTCCACTCATCTCCACATCATCTATCCTATCCTCCATGTATCACACACGATTTTTGTCTATCTCCTTTCCATCCATTCGAATTTCACACATGTAATCCTCTCCACATCATCTCATCCATTCATCCATCTTAGCTTTCAATCCTAGCCGTTCATATCATTGCACAACCCAAAACCCTAATTTGCATAGCCAAATTCGACCATGCCCAATTTCCAATCCAAGTCCCAACTTTCTCTCCAAGTTTCCTTAGCCACCAAGCCACCATCTAGCCAAATTCGTGTACACCAT
Source organism: Chimonanthus salicifolius (assembly GCA_013350335.1). Classification (NCBI taxonomy): domain Eukaryota; kingdom Viridiplantae; phylum Streptophyta; class Magnoliopsida; order Laurales; family Calycanthaceae; genus Chimonanthus; species Chimonanthus salicifolius. Next base: position 47,115,526 of record CM023542.1, on the reverse strand, counting down.
AAATGAGCCCTAGTTTTCCAACTTTCAATCTCCATCACTCATATTCGATTAGATTTAATCACATCCTTTCATCCATTAACTTAAACACAAATTTAATCGCATCCATCCATTGTTTTCTTGAGCCTATAAAGACCCCATTGAACCATTTCAAAAGTCGAATTTGACCTGAAGCTCAAGAGGACCAAAGGCTAAGGAGAAACGATCAAGAGATAATAAGACAGGAGGTCTCACACGATTTTACAAGTGAGAGTTGTAAATTTTGTCTCCAATTTATTTTCTTGTTCGCATTTTTTATATATGCCTGTAATTGAATTTATCCATGAAATAAATAAGTGATGTGCCGTAAGAATCCTGAAAAGTCCAATTATTCAGATTTCTTTTTATACTGTCTTTTGATTTTAATTTTGTATTCTTTGTTTAATTAAAGTACTTAAGTTATAACTGTTAAATCTAAGAATAGACTTTAATTAGATTAAAGATTATGAATTTAAATTAAATGGTGTAAATTGATATTTGAATTCTAAGCGCGAATTACAGATCTAGATCTCTTATGTATTTATTTATTTATTTATTTTGGGCAATGAAAGAAGAATTCCATAACCACCTTTAAATTATGCATTTTTATATTCTATCATTTATTTTATTTGCAAATTTATTTCTTGCCTTTAGTTATGTTAGATATTTTGTTTGTAGGTTGTATTTTAATTATTTTAATTCTTTTAAATTATTTAATTTGTTTATCATGTATTTTAATACTCTTGTATTTTATTTTATATATTCAAACCACTCCTTCAATATGTATTAACTAGTTTGATATTTAATTTAATTAAACTTTAATTTTGCTTTCTTAAACTTAGGTGTGAGATTATCCATAAAATCTACATTAATCCATTATCTTAATCAGATTTAATTAATGTTCTAACTTTGGATTTGAATCTTAAATTATAGATTTTATTAACTTAGAATTAAATTTATGAGAGTAGGGTTGATTTTTATGATTTGATTTATTTTAAATCTCTGTTTTCTAGAAAACATAATTATTTAAGCACTAGATTTCAAACATATATACTTTTGTGCATATATTTTACTTGTTCTCTGTGGGATCGACCTCACACTCATAACGATGTACTATAAATGTTCGTGTGCTTGCGGGATTTATAAATTTAAAATTTACACATCAACAAGTATTTGGCGCCATTGTCGGGGAACAAATCAAAGTATATGTTTTGAAATCTTATGTCTTGATATTTTATTGTTTTTAGAAAATACTTTTTTTTTGGAATATTCTAATTTACGCAACTATTTAAAATTGGAAAGTTCTATTTTTAGAAACTCTAATTTTAGAATATTACCTAAAATTAAAATTTTCTTTAAAATAGAAGAGATATTAAAAAATTCTAATTGTAGAAATTTTGCTAAACTTAAATACTGGTTAAATTTAGAAGTTTCTATTTTTGTAGAAATTTTTTTTTTTATAGAAAATTTCTATTTTTTGAGAACTGATAGATTCAACTAAGTTTCTTCTTTTAGCCTCTTTCTAATCTCATAAATATAATCTATTTTAATAAACTTTTAATTTTGGAAATAAATCTAATTTTGGAAGGTTTTAAAATTTTTGTCTATGGAAAGTTTTAAAATTATCTAATTTTGGAAACACTCTATTTTTAGAAAATTGCCTGATTTTGGAGACGTCTAATTTTGAATTTTTTTTTTTAATTTTAGATCATCATTTAAATTTGAATTAAATAATGGTATTAATCTAGAAATTTATTTTTAATCTCACATTAATTTAAGAGGCTTAATTAGGTTTAGTTATTTTAATCTCTCTCTAGTTGTAGTTTAGGATCTTGCATTTTGGTTAATTCATGCATTTTTTTTTTAAGTTAGAATCTTCACCTGGATTCATGTGTTTTATTTTTCAGAAGACTTGAAAATCGCGAGTCAAAATTGCTGGAATTTATGCGCATTGGCTAAGGTAAGTGCTTAACTATCTTCTTTTAATCTTTATCTTTTTCATGCATTCATATAGTTTTTACTAGGTTGTTTGCATATATTATTTGCATTTAAAAAAATTGCATATTTACTTTGATCATGCATTTAGGTTACTAGTTTCATGCATTTAGTGTAGTTTGTTTGCTTATTGTTTTGCATATTTGCTTGAATCTTGCATTGTTAGATTTAGGGTGCATTCAAATAAAAAAAGAAAAGAAAAAAGATTAGTAATAAAATTGTAAGGGCCCGGAATTTTTAAATTAATAAAAAAAAAGTGGATATAAGTTATTTTAGTGATGGAAATTGGAAAATTGGTGAAGTAAAGAGTAAATGGGCCAAAAAATTTGGACAAAGGCCCAAGTATGGCCCAATGGACTATGGAGTTGATTTAAATTCATTTAAAGGGGCAATGAGGGTTAAATGGGTCAAGAATGGTCAAATTGGGTCACATACCCATTTGGGACCCGATGGGTCAAAGTAGTTGAGCTCTAAGGTAAATGGGCTAGATGGAAATGTAATTGGGCCATGGGCCCAATGGTGATCCATTTAGAGGGTATTCAATGAAATTAAATCACCTAAGTTAAGTTAAAAATTAAACCAAGGTGGTGTGGCCAAGTGGGACCCACCTCCACCTCATCAAGTGAGGTGGCGTGTGGGCCAATGATTGGTGGGGCCGGCCACCATGGTTGAATTGGTCAACCATGGGTGTATGTATGAAGGCAAATTTAAGTAGATGGGATTAAGTTAAAGTGGGAATTAATTAACTTAACCTAATGATTCAATTAATTAATTAGTTAATTAAGCTAAGTTAAAAGAATGGTCAAATGGGAAGACCAAACAATCCATTTCAAACATGAAAAAACGTTGGCTAGTGTTGGTTGGGTCAAAAAAGCATGAAAAATATCTTAGGCTTGGTTGGTGGGAAATTTATGTTAAAGTGTAAAGTAAGCTACCTTGGGATAAGATGGGTTTCCATCTTATCCCATTCTCAATTTTACTTACTCCATCTCTCCCACACCACCGTCCCTCATCTCTAAGGAAAGAGAAGTAGAAAAATTAAGGAAGAAGAAGAAGAAAAGCTTGGAAGAAAAGAGAGGAGGAAGTTGTAAGTTTGGCCATCCCTTTAAGATCAAACTATAGAATCCTATTTTCTCATCTCCATCCTCTCCTCTCTCTCTCTCTCAAATTAAGCCCTACTATGGCCAATCCTAAGTTAGGAGGGTTTCACCATTGATCAACCATCTTGGCCTACCAAAGATCAAGAGGAAGGAGAAAGGAGGCCAAGGAGTCCGACGGGAGTGGCGGAAGTCGGAGGAGGCATCGGATTGTAAGTATTTTTTTTTAAACAAGAAATTTTGGATTTTTTTAGGGTTTAAGATTTGGGATTCAATTTGTAAATTTAATGGTATCCAAATGATTTTATGCCTTTGATTTCAAATCCATCAATTGAAGGATGGAAAGTGGACAAAACCCTAATGGATAAATTAGGGTTAGTTTAAGGAAAAATAAATGGATTAAGGAATGTAATGTAATTAAGTTATTAAGCATGGAATTATGTGGAATTGGAAAGGAATTGTAATGGGATTTTTAGGTTTAAAATCATGGAAGAATGATTTGGAATTTTGGGGTTTTAATGATTAAATGTGGTGATAATTTTAAAGGGGTTTAAATGAAGAAATGCATGGGAGATGTGAATAATGGTAATGACCTCAAAAATGGTAGGTGTTTAAGTGAATTATTAGGGTTTATAAATAATGGAAGCCATGGAGGATGATTTAGGGTTTTAAGATTTTAATGGTTAAGTGTAAGTAATTAAGGATCTTTAATGGAGGTTTTAGGGTTATGTGTTTGTAAATTTAAATGGGTTTGGAAGGATGGAAGGTATGGAATAATGTACTAATAAATTGAAGGCTTAAAAGGGGTCAAAGGTTTGTAAATTTTAAGGGGTTTTTAGTTAAGGAAATCATGGAAGGTGGCTAAGTGATTTCAATGGGGACATTGGGATGAATTTGGTGTTTTGGAACCATGAAAAAAATAAATGGGAGTTATGGTTAAACTAATGGACCAAAATGTATTTCATGATGATTAAGGAAGGATGATTTAAATGTATGAGTTAAAATCCCTCATAGTTGGACTTATGTGTGTGTTTAAATTAATGGGGAATAGGTCATGATTAAAGGGGTCATTAATGGACTCAAAAATGTATCAAGTGATGATCAAAATTGATGATTTAAATTGTATGATGTAAACCTCTTCATGGAAGGGCTTGTGATGGGTGCAAATGTGTAAATAGGCCAAAGAAAAAATGGGTGTTTGGTTAAGTAGAAAGGGCTGATTTTTAATGAACCCATGACCCAATGTTAGGTCATGTTATAGGCCAAATTTGGAATTATGCATGTGTTAAATCAATGGAAATGAGGCTAAGTTAAGGGTTGATTTTTAATGATCTTGTAACATGGTTACGGATCATTAATGGACCTAAGTTGTGGATCAATTTTGGGCTTAGGAAGGCATGAATGAATGAGTAATTGTTTATGTAAAAGGGGTAGTGGCAAAACTGTAATTAGTGGCCAAATTCAAGAATTCCATGGAACTTGATCATGGACTTAGGGGATCTAATGTAATAACCTTATAAGTGATTGATAAAGCCTAGGGTGGCCGAATTTTAAGACTTATGGGATTAAAAGGTTTAATAAATGATATGGGACCCACAAAACCTAAATAGTCACCGGTTTTTCATATGGGCTTAGAAATGGTTAAAACATGGACTAATGATGAATGTGTAATAAGGTACTGGACATCGCAGGCGGTGCGCGATCGGCAACCGGGTTTATCGAACGGAAAACGAAAAAGGACGCGAGTCGGTATTCGGTAGGATTCCTACCTTTTTGTAAGCCATGGATTTGGGTGATGTTTTCTTTAATCTAGTTTGGAAATCATGTGATTGTCTTTAAGATATGTTATGGATTATGTATCATGTGATGTTTTACTCTAAATTATTTTGGAAATTATGTGAATGCTTATGATGGGTTTTGGATTAAATATTGTGGGATGTTTTCCCTTGGATTTAGTTGGTAATCTTGTAATTGTTTTAAGATGGGTTTTATTACTGTTGAATTTTATATATTACATGGCAAATGGCATCTACATCTCATGCATGGCATGGGAGGCATATGACAGGGGAAGGATGAAATGAAACCGGAGTCCATGCTCCGTCGGGGCGACCGATAAACAAGCATGGGGACATTTCACATATGTATTATTGTACCTTGACGAGGCCTTACCGTCAAGGGGGATGTTGTATTTATTGTTATACCTTGATGATGATTCTTCCATCAAGGGGAATATTGTATTTGTGGTTACGCCTTGACGAGGCCTTACCGTCAAGGGGGATATGGCATCGGGATAGTAAGGATGATGGGTGGGATTCATAACACAGACACCCATGGCATGACATTCATTCTATGGCTTTTCGTTATGTATTATCTATCTGCTTTGTTATCACTAATCCATGTGTTAGCCCTACTCGGAGTCCTACTGGGCGCGTGGTCTAACGCCCTACTTCTACCCTAGCTGATGACGCAGGAAATGCCGGAGCAGAAGGACGAGACGGGAGCCAAGCTTAGGAGCTTTGGAAGGCGGACTAATTATTTTATTTATGTTATTTTGAGAAATGTGTATTTGATGTAGTTTAATTTGTCGGAAATGTAATAATTGAGATTACTTACTATATTTTGGACATTATGGTTTTAAGGATGTTTGGTGATTGAATGAATGTAACTTCCCTGCTATCTAAGAATTTGTAGGTTAGGCTCTTTTATAATTTCCGCAATTAGTTTAAATGTTCCCCGATGCTTACTTCTACGTGTGAACCATTCTCCGTGGACTTCATTCCACGCACACGTAGGGTTGGCCAGTTAAGGGCTGGGCTTTAGAAGCTCGGACTTAACTCGCGTCGTGACGTCCGCGCCCTTTGTCACTTTTATTAAAAAAAAAAAAAATAGACTCTGATATTTCGGTGAAAAGGGGCGGGCGTTACAGTTGGTATCAGAGCGAATTCGGAAGAATGAATCTCTCGAAGTAAGATTTAAGACGGTTGCACGTCTCACTGACGGCTAAGAATCCCAACCGACCGACTCTTCGGAGTCCGCTGCAAGGGGGCCGGGTTAATTTACTTCGATTGACTCAAACGGAAGTGTTTAATCTGAGAACAACAATTGACGGAAAGGAATGATAGCAAGGGAAGAAAGATTCATTCTAGGAGAGATTTATTGAAACATAGCAAGATAGGGTTTACTTCCCCAGAAATGAGAAAACATCTAGGTTTTCCCCCAAATTGATGAAACAGTATTAGATTTATCAGACATAGTAAAGTAGGATGTACTTCCCCGGTATCCCCAATTTGAACAACAGACAATAGCAATTTAGAGATTCCCCCCCCAGAAACAAAGGAAAAACAAGTGTGCTTATTTGGCAACTTTCCCCAAACCAAATACATTGTGATATACATAAGAAATTCCCCAAAACTGAGATTGGTTTTATTGGAAATTGCAGTTGATGATTTTTGGGTTCTATTGTATTCTATGAATACAGGTATGTCAAATGAAGGGGAGTGTACGGAATTATGGGATAAGGGAACCCCTAACTGTCTCATAGATTTGGTGTCTGCTTCTAGCATAGCAGTTAGCCTGGACTTTCAGGAGGGACCTCCCGAGGAAGATAAAGAGAATTTAGCATCTCTTTCTGAAGAGAATGTGGAAGACTTTCTGATGATAAGATAGTCGGTAGGGGAATTGGAACCCAGTTATATGTGCGAGTTGTGTAACCAGGTTGGGCACAATTGCACATATTGTCCCTACCCTCTTGAAGTGGTATACCCGATTTGTGGACTACATGGACACGGGAAAGAGAGGACTAACCGTCCTTATATTGGAAAATAATTAATGATTTTGGGGTTTTAAATGAAGGAAATAAGTGTGATATTAAATTGCACAAGCATGCTTGTATTGTGAGTACATGTGAAGATACATGTGTTAAATTCTTGTTGTTGAGTGTATGAGGTGATGAAATGAGGAAAGACTAATAGTTATGATCATACTAATTGAGGAAAGAGTATGTAAAAAAAAAAAAAAATGTACAATGATGAACTGCATGCATCAAATGAGGATAAGAGGCATGAACTTTTAATGTGGGGTATATGTTGCATATGCTTATGAGTAAGGTAAATGTGAATAAAAAGGGTGGGGAGTATTTGTTAATGTGATGAATGGGTATACTTGGGGGATGGTACAATGGCTTTTAGAAATGGTTTTTATATTGGTGATAACCCATGGTTTGATAATTTGTCATGACCAAGTGAAGAGATTATGTTATGACATATAATGGGTGATGATGTAAACGCTTTGTGAAGGGGTATAAGAGGTTCTCATGTGAACAAAGTGCCATTTGAGAGAGGTTGGATAAACAATGTACTAGAAAGAGACCGGAGTGCATGGGTTAACTTGCCACATGAAACTTGTGAGAAGATGATATTATGAGGAGAATGTGAAGGGTCTAGCTTGCAAAGACTAATATATTGTATGAAAAAAAAAAAACTTGTATGTATAATGCAATTGCATTCTCCCAATGTGTTGTGGAGATTATGAACGAGTGATGATAGGCCTTGAAATGGGTTTATGGCCTTAAAAAGCATGAATGAATGATGGACTATGAACTTATGAAAATATTTTATTTAGTGATTGCATGAGGATTCCCTATGATGTTAATAAATTGTGAATTATCAATAATTGCAATGAGTTTATATGATGTTACTTTGATAATTGGTGGTATGCAATAAATAGTCATTGAGGAACAAGGATGTGTTATAGACTATGTGTATGATGATGAGTTGATAAAGTACAGTGAGTTGTGGATATATAGTAGGCATGAAGAGGCCGTGATATGTTAATGTGTTTGGTTGGAAACCTAGGTGGGGCTGATGGATAATTCCAAATTTTAGGAATTTATGGATGGTCATGGATGGCCTTCAAATGTATTGGGATGACTTGCTTTGATGAGTAGGATTGTTATTTCAAAATCTCTAGGTGTATGTTGTAAATGGGTTAGGGTAACCTAATCATAATTAGGTTGAATCACTAGATCTTATAAATGTGTTATTTCTTATGTTACCTCAAGTTGTTGTTTGATGTGAATGGAGGTGAAAGATCTGGTTACACATGAATTGTGTTATTCGAAGATTGTGTGTGATTTCAATTCTACGTGGCCTGCTAATGAAGGAATATGAACCGTATGATGTGGTAACCATTGATAACGTAGGCATGTAGGGTGGAATTTGGTGGTTGGTGAAATTGGTAATACTTGTGAATATTTTAGTAGTGAATGGGCACTATTTGACATAATCTAAGTAAGCTTAGATATATCACTGTTTTTATGGAATCTATGAAAATATGTGGAATAATCCAGAAGGGTAGGAAATTAGTATCTATATGATTTGGATTGATGTCGGGTATTGGTATTGTAGGAGTTATGAACAAAAAGGGTTAGTCACATAGTGGCTTATATGCAAATAAAGGTATGATTGCTTTTGAGAGATAGGCCTAAGGGAAAGGTTAAGAGTCTAGTGAAACTTGAATGGGAAGCTATGGGCGACTGCCGAGTGAGACTGATCACCTGACTCTGTAGTTGGCCGATGGAATTCCAGGAGGGTGAAGCTAGAAACCTAGTTAAAATAGAATCAACAATGGACTTGAGCATAGGCTTGTATTGGCAGACTAACTCACACGGAGAGTAGACAAAAGAACGTATTGAAGGAGTACGTATGAGAAATGTCTTGGCAACAGATAAAGTGAAATAGAATACGTTAGTCTACATAAAATCGCAAATGGATGCATGAGGAAAAGAGATAATACGAGGCAAAGTGAATTCTGCAAGAATGAAACTCATAGGTTGATATGAGTGGTGTTGATGTGAGTAAGAGATACTTGACACGATTGAACGGGAACAACGAATAGACCCAGAAATGGAGGAGACTTGGACCAAGATGTCTACATGTGAGGTAGTATCGGAATTCGAGTTACGACCGGGATAGGGTCTTGTGTTCCGAGGTAGGACGGAGGTACCTAAGAGCTGTGGAAGGGAGTTGTTGGTTGAGGCACACCAAACCAAGCTCTCTACCCATCCGGACAGCGCTAAGATGTGCAAGGATCTTAAGAGGCACTAATGGTGGCATGGACTTAAGAGGGGCAGAGTTTGTTACTCGCTACACTAACTTGTTGGCAGGATAAGGCAGAACATCGGAAGCCACCGGGTTTACTCAAACCCTTACCAGTGCCGGAGTGGAAATGGGAGCATGTAGCCAGGAGCTTGTAATAGGGCTACTAAGGTCATCTAGGGGCAACGATGCAATATGGGTCGACGGTACATCCGAAATATTATCGGACTACATGCTGTACCCCGGACTATTGTGTCCGACAGAGATGGCCGATTCAGTAGTAGAGTATGGCAGAGCATACAATCGGCTATGGGGACCGGTTTGTTGACCAGCACAACGTTCCACCCATAGACTGATGGACAGTCGGAAAGGACAATACAGATATTGGAGGATATGCTGAGAGCATGTATGCTGGATTTTAAGGGTGGATGGGAGGATCATTTGCCATTGGTGGAGTTCTCTTACAATAATAGTTACCAGGCCAGCCTCCAGATGGCTTTGTTCGAGGCCTTATACGGCAGGCCATGTAGATCACCAGTGTATTGGACAGAAGCTGGTGAGCCTGCGCTAATTGGATCGGAATTGGTTGCAGAGACCACAGCATAGGTCAAATTGATACGGCAACATCTACTCACTGCACAGAACCGTTAGAAGAGTTACGCCAACAAGAGGAGAAGGTTCCTCGAATTTGAGGTGGGAGACTTGGTGTTTTTGAAAGTCTCACCACGGAAGGGACACATGAGATTCGGAAATAAGGGGAAACTCTCACCTAGATGGTGGGGCCGTTTCCAATCCTAAAGAGGGTGGGGGAGGTAGCTTATTAGTTGGCGCTCCCTCCGCAGTTATCCTCTTTACATGATGTGTTTCATGTGTCCATGTTGAGGAGGTACAACCCTGACCCTTCACAGGTGTTGAACGTACAAGACGTCGATGTACAAAGCGACGTGATGTATGTGGAGAAATCGATCAGAGTGATCGGGAGCGAACAAAAGGTACTGCGGAACTGCGCTATTCAGTTCGTCAAGGTGGTATGGGAACGACGTGGCAATGAAGAGACCACTTGGGAACTCGAATCAGAGATGAGAGCCGCTCATCCAGAACTATTTGTGTGAGATGTTTTGAACCTCTACTTCGATCGAATTTTCGGGACGAAAATTTTAAAAGAGGATTGTATTGTAAGGGCCCGGAATTTTTAAATTAATAAAAAAAAAGTGGATATAAGTTATTTTAGTGATGGAAATTGGAAAATTGGTGAAGTAAAGAGTAAATGGGCCAAAAAATTTGGACAAAGGCCCAAGTATGGCCCAATGGACTATGGAGTTGATTTAAATTCATTTAAAGGGGCAATGAGGGTTAAATGGGTCAAGAATGGTCAAATTGGGTCACATACCCATTTGGGACCCGATGGGTCAAAGTAGTTGAGCTCTAAGGTAAATGGGTTAGATGGAAATGTAATTGGGCCATGGGCCCAATGGTGATCCATTTAGAGGGTATTCAATGAAATTAAATCACCTGAGTCAAGTTAAAAATTAAACCAAGGTGGTGTGGCCAAGTGGGACCCACCTCCACCTCATCAAGTGAGGTGGCGTGTGGGCCAATGATTGGTGGGGCCGGCCACCATGGTTGAATTGGTCAACCATGGGTGTATGTATGAAGGCAAATTTAAGTAGATGGGATTAAGTTAAAGTGGGAATTAATTAACTTAACCTAATGATTCAATTAATTAATTAGTTAATTAAGCTAAGTTAAAAGAATGGTCAAATGGGAAGACCAAACAATCCATTTCAAACATGAAAAAACGTTGGCTAGTGTTGGTTGGGTCAAAAAAGCATGAAAAATATCTTAGGCTTGGTTGGTGGGAAATTTATGTTAAAGTGTAAAGTAAGCTACCTTGGGATAAGATGGGTTTCCATCTTATCCCATTCTCAATTTTACTTACTCCATCTCTCCCACACCACCGTCCCTCATCTCTAAGGAAAGAGAAGTAGAAAAATTAAGGAAGAAGAAGAAGAAAAGCTTGGAAGAAAAGAGAGGAGGAAGTTGTAAGTTTGGCCATCCCTTTAAGATCAAACTATAGAATCCTATTTTCTCATCTCCATCCTCTCCTCTCTCTCTCTCTCAAATTAAGCCCTACTATGGCCAATCCTAAGTTAGGAGGGTTTCACCATTGATCAACCATCTTGGCCTACCAAAGATCAAGAGGAAGGAGAAAGGAGGCCAAGGAGTCCGACGGGAGTGGCGGAAGTCGGAGGAGGCATCGGATTGTAAGTATTTTTTTTAAACAAGAAATTTTGGATTTTTTTAGGGTTTAAGATTTGGGATTCAATTTGTAAATTTAATGGTATCCAAATGATTTTATGCCTTTGATTTCAAATCCATCAATTGAAGGATGGAAAGTGGACAAAACCCTAATGGATAAATTAGGGTTAGTTTAAGGAAAAATAAATGGATTAAGGAATGTAATGTAATTAAGTTATTAAGCATGGAATTATGTGGAATTGGAAAGGAATTGTAATGGGATTTTTAGGTTTAAAATCATGGAAGAATGATTTGGAATTTTGGGGTTTTAATGATTAAATGTGGTGATAATTTTAAAGGGGTTTAAATGAAGAAATGCATGGGAGATGTGAATAATGGTAATGACCTCAAAAATGGTAGGTGTTTAAGTGAATTATTAGGGTTTATAAATAATGGAAGCCATGGAGGATGATTTAGGGTTTTAAGATTTTAATGGTTAAGTGTAAGTAATTAAGGATCTTTAATGGAGGTTTTAGGGTTATGTGTTTGTAAATTTAAATAGGTTTGGAAGGATGGAAGGTATGGAATAATGTACTAATAAATTGAAGGCTTAAAAGGGGTCAAAGGTTTGTAAATTTTAAGGGGTTTTTAGTTAAGGAAACCATGGAAGGTGGCTAAGTGATTTCAATGGGGACATTGGGATGAATTTGGTGTTTTGGAACCATGAAAAAAATAAATGGGAGTTATGGTTAAACTAATGGACCAAAATGTATTTCATGATGATTAAGGAAGGATGATTTAAATGTATGAGTTAAAATCCCTCATAGTTGGACTTATGTGTGTGTTTAAATTAATGGGGAATAGGTCATGATTAAAGGGGTCATTAATGGACTCAAAAATGTATCAAGTGATGATCAAAATTGATGATTTAAATTGCATGATGTAAACCTCTTCATGGAAGGGCTTGTGATGGGTGCAAATGTGTAAATAGGCCAAAGAAAAAATGGGTGTTTGGTTAAGTAGAAAGGGCTGATTTTTAATGAACCCATGACCCAATGTTAGGTCATGTTATAGGCCAAATTTGGAATTATGCATGTGTTAAATCAATGGAAATGAGGCTAAGTTAAGGGTTGATTTTTAATGATCTTATAACATGGTTACGGATCATTAATGGACCTAAGTTGTGGATCAATTTTGGGCTTAGGAAGGCATGAATGAATGAGTAATTGTTTATGTAAAAGGGGTAGTGGCAAAACTGTAATTAGTGGCCAAATTCAAGAATTCCATGGAACTTGATCATGGACTTAGGGGATCTAATGTAATAACCTTATAAGTGATTGATAAAGCCTAGGGTGGCCGAATTTTAAGACTTATGGGATTAAAAGGTTTAATAAATGATATGGGACCCACAAAACCTAAATAGTCACCGGTTTTTCATATGGGCTTAGAAATGGTTAAAACATGGACTAATGATGAATGTGTAATAAGGTACTGGACATCGCAGGCGGTGCGCGATCGGCAACCGGGTTTATCGAACGGAAAACGAAAAAGGACGCGAGTCGGTATTCGGTAGGATTCCTACCTTTTTGTAAGCCATGGATTTGGGTGATGTTTTCTTTAATCTAGTTTGGAAATCATGTGATTGTCTTTAAGATATGTTATGGATTATGTATCATGTGATGTTTTACTCTAAATTATTTTGGAAATTATGTGAATGCTTATGATGGGTTTTGGATTAAATATTGTGGGATGTTTTCCCTTGGATTTAGTTGGTAATCTTGTAATTGTTTTAAGATGGGTTTTATTACTGTTGAATTTTATATATTACATGGCAAATGGCATCTACATCTCATGCATGGCATGGGAGGCATATGACAGGGGAAGGATGAAATGAAACCGGAGTCCATGCTCCGTCGGGGCGACCGATAAACAAGCATGGGGACATTTCACATATGTATTATTGTACCTTGACGAGGCCTTACCGTCAAGGGGGATGTTGTATTTATTGTTATACCTTGATGATGATTCTTCCATCAAGGGGAATATTGTATTTGTGGTTACGCCTTGACGAGGCCTTACCGTCAAGGGGGATATGGCATCGGGATAGTAAGGATGATGGGTGGGATTCATAACACAGACACCCATGGCATGACATTCATTCTATGGCTTTTCGTTATGTATTATCTATCTGCTTTGTTATCACTAATCCATGTGTTAGCCCTACTCGGAGTCCTACTGGGCGCGTGGTCTAACGCCCTACTTCTACCCTAGCTGATGACGCAGGAAATGCCGTAGCAGAAGGACGAGACGGGAGCCAAGCTTAGGAGCTTTGGAAGGCGGACTAATTATTTTATTTATGTTATTTTGAGAAATGTGTATTTGATGTAGTTTAATTTGTCGGAAATGTAATAATTGAGATTACTTACTATATTTTGGACATTATGGTTTTAAGGATGTTTGGTGATTGAATGAATGTAACTTCCCTGCTATCTAAGAATTTGTAGGTTAGGCTCTTTTATAATTTCCGCAATTAGTTTAAATGTTCCCCGATGCTTACTTCTACGTGTGAACCATTCTCCGTGGACTTCATTCCACGCACACGTAGGGTTGGCCAGTTAAGGGCTGGGCTTTAGAAGCTCGGACTTAACTCGCGTCGTGACGTCCGCGCCCTTTGTCACTTTTATTAAAAAAAAAAAAATAGACTCTGATATTTCGGTGAAAAGGGGCGGGCGTTACAAAAATGGTTCATGCATATAAAGTAAAATAAATTTAGGAACCATTGGTTAGTTTTTAGGGTTTGTCATGCTCATTAGGACAATCTTTCATTCAAAAAATTTTAAATAACCAATATAAGTTTTTCTTCAATCATGGTGTCAAGGATTATTTATGTCACCAAGGTGTAAACAACCTAAGGATAAGTGGAATATAAGCAGATTGCCAAGTGCTCCTCCACTTACTTCAGAACTTACTTGACCATGATTATGGTTAAACTCTTAATTGGAGATTTAGAATTTTTGGAGAAACGATTAGGAGCCAGTCTAGAGTCTTAGGTTAGTATAGGTTTTTCTTTTTAGTTTTAGGTCATCTATTTTGTTTGAACTTTTTTGTTATTGTTTGGTCTTGAGTGAATATGAGTACTTGGAGTCGTGATTCGACTAAGCGATTAGTTAGAGTTAGGTCTCCAACTGGTGAATCCCAAGTTAGTCATCGACCTATTTCGAACGACAGTAGGGTTTATAGAGTTATGTCGGTTTCATTAAATCCCGAGAGTTGCATCCAAAGTGAGGAGAATCTAGCTAGGATAAGTGATAATCTGAGCATTAACGTAAAAATTGAGGAAGAGACTATCAAGCCTAATGATCCATGGACTTTCTTCATGCCAAAAGGAAAAAACCTTTATGAGAAAAGAGACTTAGCCTATGAGGTCTTGTACTCACTTAAACACATTCATCACCACCATCTGCCGAACATAATGGAACTCACTCAAGAAGGCCTATGTAACGCCCCGCGCTTTTTTACTCGTCGAAAATCAGAGTATATTTTTTTTTAAATAAAGAGTGAGAGAGAGCGGAAACGTCACAATGCGAGCTAAGTTCGGGTTTCCAAACCTGACCCTCAACTGGCTAATGATACGTGTGCGTGGACCAAGTCCACTAAAATAGTTCACACAGTCTACAAATAATTGCGGAATTACTATATGAATAGAATACTATCCATAACTATGATATTAATAAGCAAGGAAGCCAATTACTAATAAATTAACTGAAACTTAAATATCCAAAACATCATCCAACCAAAGCAAAATAAACTAAGCTATTACAATCCCAAAACGCTAATTATCTGAAATACATTGTTCCAAAGATCAACTAAGTAAAATAAACATAAAACTGCCCAAGCTCCTATGCTTGGTTTTCTTCACGTCCCATGTCCTTTCCATTTCTTGTTCCATTATCTAAAGGGTAGAAGTAGGGCGTTAGTCAACGCGCCCAATATGAATTCCAAATAGGGTTATACACATAGGATCAATATAAAAATCAGAATAAGAACATCATATTAAAACTGAAAATATGTCATAGTACCAAAGACAGCTCATCATAATCATATCCAAATCATGCAAATGTATGTGTCATGTCACGGGTGTCATATGCCAATGATCTCTCACCCAATCTCCATATCAAATCACCATACAAATCATATCAACAGTTTCCTTGATATAATGAAAGCATATCAAGGTGTTCCCTTGGCAATTTACGTCCGCAGTGTTTTGTGACGGCACCACTAGGTCACTGTTATACCTCCTCACGTGTGTTAATCGGAATTACCGATGGAGCGTAGATTCCTCCCTCTGCGCATGGTTTTTGGACTGGTTACCCCGGAGGCCTTTGGCCCAAATTACGCCATACCCCTATCTAGCAATCCCGGACAAGGCCAACAAATCAATGGTTCACATAGCTTTACATAAGCTAGTCTCAAGCCCAAGTCATATCCAGACAGCTCATAACTTGGCTTGTTGTCCCATATATTCCCTCCCATGCCATGCATGAGATTATGGATGCACAAATGTCATTTCGTATCAAAATACATAATAACATTGAAAACAGTTCATAAAACATATGCCATTCATTTAACCAAAATAACTCATCATGTTTGTAAATTAAAACCAGAAACATATACATATAGAGATCCTTATGCATTTCAATAAGGTAGGAATCCTACCAAATCCCAGTATAGTATCCTTGCTATTTTGTGATGCGACGTGCAACAATTACGTCAAAACCAATCACACACCCGTTTACGAAATCTCTTTACCTTAAATGAATTCAATCATATACAATAATCAATTTAATTATCCATTTGATTTAAATCATCCCTTACATCCTTTTAGTTAGACTAAAGTTTCTGGAAACATCAATTAAAAATCAACTTTTCATTTCAGTCGACTAAATCACGCTCTGCTACAGTGTTATGCCTTACAGCAGACTTTCAGTCGGCTGAAACCCAACTCAGTACTGTTCTTTCCTTGATTCGCTACCTTTCGGTCGACTGAATCACAGATTCAGTCGGCTGACTCTGAGTCAAACCCTTTGTATTCTCGGTCAACCCTCTTTCAGTCGATGCTGACGTTGGATCAGATTAACTGTGTGTTCGGCCAGTATAGATTCAGTCGACTGAATCATTAGCCGACAGTTTACGTGTTTGCTAAGTAATCATTTAGTCGATTGAATCAAAGATTTAGTCGACTGAAACACGTCTAATTCTTTTACTTATTTGTTACGTCTATGTTCAGTCGACTAAATCACAAGATTCAGTCTGTTGAAACTCCCAGAAACAATTTTTTGTTACAGCGAACTCGAGTTCAGTCGACTGAAGTCAAAGATTCAGTCGGCTGAACCTCCCAGAAACTCTTTGCCTTCTTCGGCCAGCACTAGTTCAGTTGACTGACTGTTTGTCACTCTCTTTTCCTTTGTATATATTGTAAAGCCATTCTCCATGAAATCCATCCCTTACCATATCTAAGCATGGATTAATCATCCCTTCATCTCTTAGTGAATTTTATTCTATCCATTAGCCAAGGTTTCGGTTTTGTCCTTTATCCATTCAATTCATTGTACCATTAAAGTATGGTTTTAAATTCAACCCTTTGGTTGTTTGTTTCATTCCATCACCATCCTTTGGATGGTTTTCCAATTCCATGGCCTTAACAAAGCTTGGCCATCCATTCTAAAAAAATAGAGAACCCATAGGTTCGGCCACATCATGGCCAACCTATGGTTTTCCTTTAATTCATTCTCTCATTGTTTACTAAGTTTAAGACATACCTTTTCTCGTCTCCTTTTTTTTTTTTTCTTTTTAATCTGTTCTTTCCTTCCTTAGTCTTGCTTCTTTCTTCCTTGTTCTTCAATTGTTTACCACGTACAGAGAGATCGAAATGAGAGAGAGAGAGATGAGAAGAGATGATGAAGTCTCTTTGTTCAAGCTTGAGAATTCGGCCAAGGGTGTGAGCAGCCCCTTGGTTTGTGTCTCTTGTAATCCAGCCTATGCCCTTTCATTTCCCTTCATTAAGATTTGCCTAACCAAGGTGTCCCTTGGTTTAACCAAGGAGACCCTTGGTTTAAACCAAGAAGCCTTTTAGACTCCCAACGTGTCCATTGGATTCATACCCTTTGAGATGGAAACTCTCCATCTTTCCATCTCAACTCACTTAACTCAACTCAACTCAACTCAACTTATCTCCACTTAATTTACTTGAACTCACTTTTCAACTCAAATCCGTCCAAGTCACTTTAACTCACTTAATTTATTTGAACTCATTTGCCAACTCAACTAACACCTTAACTCATTTGAACTCATGCAACTCTTTAATCCCTTTGGTGGTTGACCAAGTCAACTGTGACATGGTCGACCATAACACATGGCCCTTGGGGTCCCACCTTGACCATGTTACTTACATGTAACCTCACCCACTTGCCACCTCACTTGATGAGGTGGATTTGGGTCTTAATTGGATAACTAACCCAATTAAATTAAACCTACCCATTTACCTTCAAGTCCGTTCATCTATGACCCAATGGGTCCCAATTGGGTAATTGGCCCATTTAATCACATTTATCCAATTATTTCCAAGTTCCCAAGTGGCTTCCTCATTACCATGCCGATCCCACACTATCTTGACGAACTGAATTGCTCGGCTCCGTAACACCCTCTGTTCTTTCTCCACCACTCGGACATGCCTTTCGACGTAGGTCACGTCGCTTCGCACTTCTATGTCCTGGACGTTCAGCACATGTGAGGGATCAGGATTGTACTTCCTTAACATAGACAAATGAAACACATCGTGTAGTGATGATAACTGCGGAGGAAGTATCAATTGATTCGCCACTTCCCCCACTCTCTTTTGGATTGGAAAGGGTCCTACAAATCTAGATCACAGTTTCCCTTTCTTTCCAAATCGTATGTGTCCCTTTCGTAGCGAGACTTTCAAAAACACTAAGTCTCCCACATCAAACTCAAGGAACCTCCTTCTCTTGTCAGCGTAGCTCTTCTGTCGACTCTGTGCAGTGAGTAGATGTTGTTGTATCACCTTGATCTGTTCTGTGGTTTCTGCAACAAGATCAAGTCCAATAAGAGCAGGCTCTCCGGCCTCTGTCCAACACACTGGTGATCTACTGGGTCTACCATACAATGCCTCAAATGGAGCCATCTTTAAACTTGCCTAGTAACTGTTGTTGTACGAGAACTCAACCAGTGGTAAATGATCTTCCCAACCACCCTTGAAGTCTAGCATGCAAGCTCTTAGCATATCTTCCAATGTTTGTATTGTCCTTTTTGACTGACCGTCAGTCTATGGATGGAAAGCTGTGCTGATCAACAAGTTGGTCCCCATAACCGATTGCATGCTCTTCCACACCCTGCCAGTGAATCAGCCATCTCTGTCTGACACAATAGTCCTAGGGATACCATGTAGTCTGATGATATCCTTGATATATCGCCATCCCAAAGTCTCAGATGAATCTGCCATCTTGATTGGAAGAAAGTGTGCAGACTTGGTCAATCGATCTACCACGACCCATATTGCATTGTTGCCCTTTGATGCCTTGGCAACCCTGTCACAAAATCCATGGAAATATGTTTCCATTTCCATTTTGGTACTGGTAAGGGTTTGAGTAATCCTGGTGGTTTCTGATGTTCAGTCTTGACTTGCTGACAAGTCAAACAGTGAGCAACAAAATCTGCTACATCTCTTTTAAGTCCATGCCACCAATAGTGTCTCTTTAGGTCATGGTACATCTTGGTGCTACTCGGATGAATAGAGAGTTTTGTTTGGTGTGCCTCGATCAATAACTCTCTTCTGCAGCTTTGTGGCACATATGTCCTGCCTCGGAATAAAAGACCTTGTCCCGGTAGTAATTCCCATTCCGGTACAACCTCACCAGTAGACATTTTAGCCCATATTTCCTCTACTTCCGGATCTGTCCGCTGCTCTTGCTCAATCTTGGAAACCATGTTGGACTGTACCATCAGATTGTACATACTTCCACGGTCCTTGATATATAAATTAGATTTCTAGATGGTTGTCAGCATCTCTCATTCCTTCATAATCAAATTGGCCACTGTTGCATGTGTCATGTGACTGAGGGCATCCGCCACTTTGTTCGCCTTGCCAGGGTGGTATTGAAGTGCGAACTCATAATCTTGCAGATACTTCATCCATCTGCGCTGCCTCATGTTGAGTTCTTTCTAATCAAATAGATATTTCAAACTTTTGTGAACTGAAAATACCTCAAATTTCTTGCCGTAAAGATAGTGTCTCCAGCTTTTGAGGGAGAAGACTACCGCGGCTAATTCCAGATCATGCGTGGGATAGTGGCGTTCATGGATTTTCAGCTGCCTTGAACCATAAGCCACTATAGGATGACTTTGAGTAAGAGAACACCCAAGTCCTTCTCCTGAAGCATCACAATATACTTCATGGCCCTTGCCTCTTTCCGGCAAAATCAGAATAGGAGAAGTCGTAAGCTTCTCCTTCAGGTCTTCGAACCTTCGGTTACACACATCATACCATTCAAATTATACTCCCTTTTGAATGAGTCTGGTGAGTGGAGCTGCAATCTTGGTGAAGTCCATAATAAACTTCCGATAATAACTAGCCAATCCCAGAAAGCTGCGGATTTCGGCCACATTCTTCGGAGTTTTCCAGTTTCTAACTGCTGCCACTTTAGCCGGGTCAACGGCTATTCCTTCCGCTAATATGACATGTTCTAAGAAATTGACCTCAGATAGCCAGAACTCACACTTGCTTGCTTTGGCATATAACTGATTTTTCTTCAAAGTATCCAGGACTATTCTCAGATGCTCAGCATGCTCCTCCCAACTTGTAGAATAAATTAGGATATCGTCAATGAAGACAATTACGAACTTGTCCAGATAAGGACGAAATGTTATGTTCATTAGATCCATGAACACAACTGGTGCATTGGTGAGTCCAAACAGCATGACCACATACTCATATAATCCATACCGAGTTCTGAAAGTCGTCTTCTCTATGACTTCATCCATGACACGGATTTGATGATAGCCTGACATCAGATCAATCTTGGAAAAATGACTAGAACCTCTGAGTTGATCGAATAGATCATCAATTCTAAGTAGAGGGTACTTGTTTATGACTGTCAGCTGGTTCAATTTCCGATAATCTACACACATCCGAAGCTTACCATCCTTATTCTTCACAAATAATACGTGTGCTCCCCAAGATGAAGTGCTATTCCGGATACATCCTAGTCCGAGCAGTTCATCAATTTGTTTCTCTTTCTTTTTATTTCAAAAAAAAAAATACTCTGATTTTCGGTGAAAAGGGGCGGGCGTTACAGTGTCAGTGGCAGATATGAAGGCAGCAGATACAAATGAGTGGGATGCTCCTAAATCAAATAATGCAAAAGCATAAGAACTACCAACTACTGCCATACCTTGAATCACCGAGTGATCCATTGTCTCTGGAGGAAGAGCCAAAGCATACAGTCGTCCAGATCCTGTCGGAATAGGTGCCCGTCCTCTCGGGTTATATGCTCTGGATGCCTGAGAATGAGCTGGTAGAGCTGGAGGACGGAAGGTACCCCTAGAGTGAGGAGGTCTACTGATCTGTGGGCACTCCCTCTTGAAATGGCCCTGCTGGCCACACTGAAAACAGGTGCTAACACCTCGCAGAACCTGAGAGACGGATCCTGATGTGGAGGGCTGATTGGGATGAAAACCTCCAGTTGACCCAGTAGAAGGTGAGGGTCTCCCAAAGTTGGGTCTGAATCTCTTATTCGGGGGGAAAACATTTCCCCCGTTTTGACCTCTACAGTTGTCCACAAACTTGACTGTTTTCATTAGCTCTTGCTCAGCTATACTAGCTCGGCTGACCACTTCCGTCAAAGTCGTTGATTTGAATATTGTGACCTTGGCTCTTAGGCTAGGTCGTAGGCCTCGTTCAAACTTTCGAGCCTTCCTGTATTCTGTGTCTACCATGTACAAAGCATAAACGGAGAAACTCCTGATAGTAATCCGCGATCGTCATGGTGCCCTGGACCAGAGATATGAACGCTTATGTTTGGCGCTCCTTTTCTTCCTCTGGAAAATAATGATCTAGAAACATTCGAACGAACTGGTACCGTGTCATCTCGGTTCTTTCCTCTACTGGAATCTGTTCTTGCTGACGTTCGATAACTCTCCACCATTTGCCTGCATCATCCACCAATTGTGAGGTAGCCAGCAATATCCGGTCCTCATACTGGTGATCTTGAGCAGCTTCAAGATTTTTGTGATGTTCTCAACCCAGTTTTCGGCTT
Organism: Chimonanthus salicifolius; assembly: GCA_013350335.1. Classification (NCBI taxonomy): domain Eukaryota; kingdom Viridiplantae; phylum Streptophyta; class Magnoliopsida; order Laurales; family Calycanthaceae; genus Chimonanthus; species Chimonanthus salicifolius. Next base: position 47,093,755 of record CM023542.1, on the reverse strand, counting down.
TTGCGGGTCCCTCTTTCCCTTTGAAATAAGGGGACGTTACCGCTAGAAGTCCTTGACCATATTCCAGTCCTGTGATTCATTCGAGGTTGCGACTCCGTTGCCGTTCTGATGTTGCAGTAGAACGGAAGTGACCACTGCCTGCTCTAGGCTCTGTAATTCAGGAGGCATTTCAGGAATATTAACACTGTTTTGCCCCTCTTCCTGTTGTGGGTGTTGTACCTCTTCCTTCTGATGTGGGTTTTGTCAGGTTCTTTTTCTTCTCAGAGGCATTTTCCTAAGTCATTGAAACATCGTTTGACTTAGTTTTCTCATAAACATTTGTGTTTATATTTTGGGAAATTGCCAAATCAGCATCTTGTATTTCTCATTTTGGGTAATTTTCCTATGTATCATATATTGTTTCTCATTTTGGGGAAATCCTGGTGTTTCTTGTTTTGGGAAGATATATCCTGCTTTGCTATGTTTGTTAAATCCATACTTATAGTGATTGTCCTTCTCTTGCTGTTATTCCTTTTCCATAAAGTGTTGCTCTCAGATTGAATACTTCAGTCTCATTCTCAACAAAATAAATTAATCTGGCCCCCGTGTAGCAGACTCTAAAGAGTCGGACAGCTGGGATTCCTATCTTGTTAGTGAGACATGATACCGTATTAATCTTACTTTGAAAGATTCACACTTCCGGTTTTGCTCTGATAGTAACTGCAACGCCCCGTCTTTTTTCACTCGTCGAAAATCAGAGTATATTTTTTTTTTTAAATAAAGAGTGAGAGAGAGCGGAAACGTCACGACACGAGATAAGTCCGAGTTTCCAAACCCGACCCTTAACTGGCCAACGATACGTGTGCGTGGACCAAGTCCACTAAAACAGTTCACATGCTCTACAAATAACTGCGGAATTACTATATGAATAGAATACTATCCATAGCCATGATATTAATAAGCATGGAAGCCAATCACTAATAAATTAATTGAAACTTAAATATCCAAAACATCATCCAACCATAGCAAACAAAACTAAGCTATTACAATCTCAAAATGCTAATGATCTCAAATACATTGTTTCAAAGATCGACTAAGTAAAATAAACATAAAACTACCCAAGCTCCTATGCTTGGCTTTCTTCATGTCCCATGTCCTTTCCATTTCCTGCTCCATCATCTAAAGGGTAGAAGTAAGGCGTTAGTCAACGCACCGAGTAGGAATTCCAAATAGGGTTATACACATATGATCAATATAAAAATCAGAATAAGAATATCATATTAAAACTGAAAATATGTCATAGTACCAAAGACAACGCATGATAATCATATCCAAATCAAGCAAATGTATGTCATGTCATGGGTGTCATATGCCAATGATCCCTCACCCAATCTCCATATCAAATCACCATACAAATTATATCAACAGTTTCCTTGATATAATGAAACCATATCAAGGTGTTCCCTTGGCCATTTGCGTCCGCAGTGTTTTGTGACGGCACCACTAGGTCACTGTTATACCTCCCCACGTGTGTTAATCGGAATTACCGATGGAGCGTAGACTCCTCCCTCTGCGCATGGTTTTTGGACTGGTTACCCCAGAGCCCTTTGGCCCAAATTACGCCATACCCCTATCTAGCAATCCCGGACAAGGCCAACAAATCAATGGTTCACATAGCTTTACATAAGCTAGTCTCAAGCCCCAAGTCATGTCCGAACAGCTCATAACTTGGCTTGTTGTCCCATATATTCCCTCCCATGCCATGCATGAGATTATGGATGCACAAATGTCATTTCGTATCAAAATACATAATAACATTGAAAACAGTTTATAAAACATATGCCATTCATTTAACCAAAATAACTCATCATGTTTGTAAATTAAAACCAGAAACATATACATATAGAGATCCTTATGCATTTCAATAAGGTAGGATTCCTACCAAATCCCAGTATAGTATCCTTGCTGTTTTGTGATGCGACGTGCAACAATTACGTCAAAACCAATCACACACCCGTTTACGAAATCTCTTTACCTTAAATGAATTCAATCATATACAATAATCAATTTAATTATCCATTTGATTTAAATCATCCCTTACATCCTTTTAGTTAGACTAAAGTTTCTTGAAACATTAATTAAAAATCAACTTTTCATTTCAGTTGACTGAATCACTCTCTGCTACAGTGTTTTGCCTTACCGCAGACTTTCAGTCGGTTTAAACCCAACTCAGTACTGTTCTTTCCTTGACTCGCTACCTTTTGGTCGACTGAATCACAGATTCAGTCGGTTGATTCTGAGTTAAACCCTTTGTATTCTTGATCAACCCTCTTTCAGTCGGATGAATCACAGATTCAATCGGCTAACTTTGGATCAGATTAAATGTGTGTTCGGCCAGTACAGATTCAATCGACTGTAACTCCCAGAAACAGTTTTCTGTTACAACCAACTCCAGTTCAGTCTACTGAATCAAAGATTTAGTTTGCTGCACCTCCCAGAAACTCTTTGCCTTCTTCGGCCAGCACTAGTTCAGTTGACTGACTGTTTGTCAGTCTCTTTTCCTTTGTATATTTTGTAAAGCCATTCTCCATGAAATCCATCCCTTACCATATCTAAACATGGATTAATCATCCCTTCATCTCTTAGTGAATTTTATTCTATCCATCAGCCAAGGTTTCGGTTTTGTCCTTTATCCATTCAATTCATTGTACCATTAAAGTATGGCTTTAAATTTAACCCTTTGGTTGTTTGTTTCATTCCATCACCATCCTTTGGATGGTTTTCCAATTCCATGGCCTTAACAAAGATTGGCCATCCATTCTAACAAAATAGAGAACCCATAGGTTCGGCCACATCATGGCCAACCTATGGTTTTCCTTTAATTCATTCTCTCATTGTTTACTAAGTTTAAGACATACCTTTTCTCGTGTCCTTCTTTTTTTTCTTTTTAATCTATTCTTTCCTTCCTTAGTCTTTCTTCTTCCTTCCTTGTTGTTCAATTGTTTACCACGTACAGAGATCGAAATGAGAGAGAGAGAGAGATGAGAATAGAAGATGAAGTCTCTTTGTTCAAACTTGAGAATTCGGCCAAGGGGTGTGAGCAGCCCCTTGGTTTGTGTCTCTTGTAATCCAGCCTAAGCCTTTTCATTTCCCTTCATTAAGATTTACTTAACCAAGGTGTCCCTTGGTTTAACCAAGGAGACCCTTGGCTTAAACCAAGAAGCCTTTTAGACTCCCAACGTGTCCATTGGATTCATACCCTTTGAGATGGAAACTCTCCATCTTTCCATCTCAACTCACTTAACTCAACTCAACTCAACTCATCTCCACTTAATTTACTTGAACTCACTTTCAACTTAAATCCATCCAACTCACTTTAACTCACTTAATTTATTTGAACTCATTTGCCAACTCAACTAACACCTTAACTCATTTGGTGGTTGACCAAGTCAATGCGACATGGTCGACCATAACACATGGCCCTTGGGGTCCCACCTTGACCATGTTACTTACATGCAACCTCAGCCACTTGCCACCTCATTTGATGAGGAGGATTTGGGTCTTAATTGGGTAACTAACCCAATTAAATTAAACGTACCCATTTACCTTCAAATCAGTTCATCTATGACCCAATGGGTCCCAATTGGGTAATTGACCCATTTAATCACATTTACCCAATTATATCAAAATCGAATCTTATCCTTGATCCATTGGATCATAATTGGGCTATTGACCCAACTCCTTGACCATCTAACGTCCATTTCATCCATAAATCTTAAATTCAACAAATTTAACAATTTAAATAGACAAAATCCAATATATTTATGCAATGAGGAATTCGAGTGTTATAGTCTGGGTTGTATAAAGTGTGCAAAAATAATAGAGTTCGCATCCATTACATGATTCTAATAGGATTGCGTCAGTCTAGAGTCAGTCTAGGATTTATAGTATGTTAGTTGTGAGTGAACCCTTTTTACGTCTGAACCCTAATTAACATTGTTCCAAAATTTCTCTAATTTGCACCTGATCGCTGTGGATTAAGGAACATTGAGGGAAATGTCAAGTTTAAGTTTGGGATTATCAAGGGGGTTACACTGGTTGAGTCCAATACAAGTTTTTGTGAGTCTAAGAAAATTTATAGGGAGAGTCTAAGTTCAAAAGAACTGAGACCCCTATTAAAAAAGTCGAGGGAAGAGTAAGTCTACAAACAAAAACTGAGACTGGCCTTGACAAAAGAAAAGAGTTTTGTGTTTTACTTTAATATTTTTGAGTCAATGTCAGCAAGTCTAAAATTTTTTTCTATCATGGGAAGAGTAAGTGAAGACTTAGACTACCCCTTGGGAGAAAACAAAAAAGAAAAGGTTTTGTTGAGTCAAAGTTATTTTTCAGTATTAATAGGTAAGTAAAAAAATTTATATCATACTTTTTCGAGAGGATTTTTATAGGATTTATATTCGGAAGAAATTTTAGACAGCCATATTACAATTAGTTGGAAAAAGAAAAATTTCGACAAGTCTCGTATCAATAGAGGAATACTAGTGGAGACTTAGCCAGTAAGCTTTAGTGCCAATCAATTTTTTTGAGAGATTTAAGTCAATCCATTTTTCTTTCTAAAGCACATCAAGTCGTTGTGGATCTCATTATTCTTCAATTTTGGTCATATTACTGAGAACGCCATCAAAATTTGAGTTAGTACATTTGAAATTTTTCAAAATTTATTTAAAATAAGGAAATCACTAGATGAAACTTACGATGTGATTTAGGCCATTTTTAGATCGTTTGAGCCTTCATGCCTACCTATTATTGGTCAATTTATCCCGATAGGTCCTAGTTGAGCCTTACGGAAAAATCATCATGTTTTATTGATTAGGCATGTTTACCGTACCCAACTCTGGTTATGGAACCTGAGCTTCATTGAAATATCTGTGACCTATTCTAAAAACTCAGAAAATGATAGATATGACAAATATTGGGATGGTATTCTAAAAAATGGCACTAAAAAAAAAAATAAACGGGAAAGGAATAAGAAAGAGAACATCCTGACATCAAAAGAGGGATGTGAAAAGAAAAGAATAGAAAAGAAAGATGAATATTTTAAGAAATGTTGCAAAGAAAAAATAAAGGAAGAAATATCCCGTCTTACATCTTGAAGACCTCTAACTTTTCTGTTCAAAATATTTTATTTTAGAATCTTATTATCCTTCTTTGATTTGACCCAATCCCAAGCCAAGTTTCGTCCTATAGGAAGTCCTATTGATCTTAAGTCTAATAGAGTATTTCATGTGGAGAATAAATGAAGAAAATTGATGATGTCTAACTCAACGTTCTCAAGAAATTGACATCCATTCAAGAGATTCGATTATTTTCTTCGAACTGTGCCGTCGTTCTAACACATATGTGAGATATTTTATCTTGAATACATAAACTCCGATCACATATACCTTTAAGAAAAAATAGCCCAAACCTCTGAGCGTTAGTCTTTCTGATAGATATCTAGTGAGGTTTGAAGTCAAAGCGCATTTTCCTAAAGTAGTTACAAAATTTGCGTTTATTTGGAAAAAGAAAACTAATTTATGATTGGCTAAGCACACTACACTCTGAATATAAATTTTGTAAAATAAATTTGGAATCGTATGATGTCTAGATTTTTATGGAATTGTTTTTGCCGAATCTAAAACTAAGACTAGACAATTTGGATGTTTGTGTGTATCATCATTGCAAACCCTCACGAGACTACAACTCGTCCACTAGGGGTAACCTAGGGGTTTAAAGGCTTGTTGTATGCACTAAATGCAATCAAGAGTACCAACGAAAGTGGTGTAGTTTTAGTTTTTGTAACACCCCGCCCTTCTCGCATCGAAATCAACGTCTGTTTTTTTTTTAAATATCAGAGTAGTGAGCAAGAGCGGAATGTCACGACGCGAGCTAAGTCCGAACTTCCAAAGTTCGACCCTTAACTGGCTAACCCTATGTGTGCATGGACCAAGTCCAGGAAAACAGTTCACACATAGCAATACGATACACATGCGGAATAAATCATCATTGTGGAATCATGATAACACTCATATTCAAACCATTTGCTAGCAAAGTACTTAGTCATAAATTCAAATCACATTATCCAAATAATTATCCAATTAACATCCAACCATAGCAAAATAACTAAGCTATTACATTCCGAAAACTAGATACTCCAAATACAAGTCCATGAGTATCTTTATTCAAAAACATATAAAATAAATCATCCAAGCTCCTATGCCTGGCCTTCCTTGTGTTCCCTGTTTTCCTCAATTCCTGCATCATCGACTACAGGGTAGAAGTTGGGCGTTAGAACAATGCGCCCAGTAGGTATTCCAGTTAGGGCTAACACATGGGTTAGTACAAAAAATCCAGATATAACCAATATCAAAATCAGGGTTAATAATTCATAATATACTCATAAAACATTGTGTCTAAATCAGGGTTTGATAATAAAGATCCAAGCATACTGATAAAACCAAAACCTTGCATGATAATAAAACTATAATCATGCTAAATCAATGCCATGCCATGCGATCCGATCATAGCAATGAGTCCCACCCATCGTAAACACATGGTATCCACCTGATGGAATTCTTATCATCAAGGTATGCCCCACAGTTGCCTTACGGACATCCCGACGGAGTGTGGGCTCCGATTACACAGCATCCTCTTGATGGAATTCTCCTCATCAAAGTAATCCTCCTGGTGGGATTCTCATCACCAAGGCAGGCCCCAAAGTTGCCTTACGGACTTTCCGACGGAGTGTGGGCTTCGGTTACCTATCATCCCTCCCATGTCATGCATGAGATGCAAATGCCAACATGCTATGCAATAAAACAACTCATAGCATTTAAAATCACATATTTGAAACATATACATTTTTCAACATAAACATCATAAAGCAAGTAAAACAAAGTACATAAGCCCATGGTTTCAAAGAGGTAGAATCCTACCAAAGACCGTTACGTTGCGTTTCCGTCCAAGATTCGTTCACTGATCGCGCACCGCTTGCGAGATCCCGTTACCTTATAGTATAACGTAAATCAAAACCAAGTCCCACTTGATTTTCAAAATTCCAAATCCATAAACAAAACCCCATGGGGTTCGGCCATACACCATGGCCGAACCCATGGCTTACCACTTTCACAGCTATTTACGAAAATGCCATTGTTCCCTCATTCATTTAAATTTACCATACTTAAACCTTGTATTTATTCTTTAACCAAATAAGTCCATTAAACACAACTCATGGGGTTCGGCCATACACCATGGCCGAACCCATGAACCTCCACTTTGGCATGTAATTACCATTTTGCCACTAGCTTAGGTTTGTGTTGTCTCATTAATCCAAACATCATATTAAATCCATACAATGCATTCTACTTGATTCATGGGGTTCGGCCACACACCATGGCCGAACTCTATGACAACTTAGTTCCATCATAGGTCCATAAAATAAGCTTAACCTATAAAATTAATTCATGGGGTTCGACCAAGCACCATGGCCGATCCCTATGATATCTAGATTTCCCTTTTTAAATCCAACCTTCCTTAATTAAACTCCACCTTCTATTATTAGAAGGTTTCTATAAATAACCTACACCTTTCCATAATTGGAAGGTTTCCATAAATCAAACTCCAACTTTCCATAAATGGAGGGTTTCCATAATTAGCAACCACCTTCCATAATTGGAACCTTTCTAAATTTAGCACACACCTTCCATAATTGGTTGTTTTCCAATTTTTAGCAACCCCTTTCCTTAATTAGAAGCTTTCTAATTTAGCCATCCAAATGCCTTTACCAATCCAAAACCACCCCATGGGGTTCGGCCATACACCATGGCCGAACCCTATGGTTCATGATTTTTTACCTTAAGTTTAGATCCAATAAAAATTGATCATCATACCATAAAATATTTGGTGGGGTTCGGCCAAGCACCATGGCCGAACCTCACCCCTTCTTTTCATTACTTTTGATCAAATCAATTTTGCCATAATGCAATCATGGTTCGGCCATTCCATGGCCGAACCACATTCCTATCCATGTCTCCATTAATCAATCATGGATCTTCCATTTAATCCATTCAAATTCACATATCATTTACACCAAACTATCTCCATGGTTTTCATTCTTAACAACCAACAATTAAATAAAATCTTTCCATGGGGTTCGGCCATGCACTATGGCTGAACCCTATGGTTCTTTCTCTCCACTTAAGATCATCAAATCATCTCCAATCTTTTTCCATGGGGTTCGGCCAACCACCATGGCCGAACCCTATGGTTCTTTTTGTTTCAAAATAAAATTATTTAAACAATTAGATACTAACCTCTTTTCAATTCCTTGTTCTTCTCCCACTTGATCTTTCTCTTCCAATCTTCTTCTCCTTTCCCTTTGCTGGCCGAACTACCTCTTGTTGATTGCCTTCTTCTTGCTCTTGCTCTTGCCGTGTGAGAGAATGAGAAATTGGGAGAAAGGAAAATAAAATTCGGCTATGGGTTGTAAACCTTGCCCCCTTGTCCTTCTCTCCTTTATATAAGCTCTCCTTAATCCAAATTGAGAATGTTCTTAAGATAGACTTACCCCCTTGGGGCCGTACGCCCCTTGTGTAATTTTAGTCATTGCCTTAGATGCAATGTCGACCTCCCTTGCTTTAATTAACCATGGCCGATTTCTCCTCCTTAGATTAGTAACCTTCCAATCGGCCAATGCTAAAATACATATAGCAATGCCGTGAGCCCTCCTTTTAATTTAGATATTTCCTTTATTTATTTTAAGAAAATATGTACACCCTTTTTAAAAGACCTCATGCGCATAAGCATATATTTTTTTACATCTAAATTCGGCCATGCATAATCATGGATTGCATACTAAATTAATTTCAGCCCTATTTGATTTATTGGAACCAATCCTACCATTAATTGGGTCTTAATTGGGTCATGGCCCAATTTTTGTCCACATAAGATCCAATCTAGAAATTCACTAGAAAAATGGATAATTTTTTATATAAAATAATAATTTGAAAATCCGAGGTATTACAGTTTTAGCCTAGGTTTAGTTTAGTTCTAGCTTCAGTCTAGGATTTTTATTTTAGAATTAGATTAGGTTTTGAATTCTTAGACTTAGATTTTTTTGAATTTTTAGTTTTAGGTTTGCTCAAGAACTAGCAAAGTCTAAGTTTGGGGTTATTTGTTGAGACCTGAAATATTACATTTTTACCCTTGATATTTAGGTCAGTTAGCCTTGGTTTTATGTATATAAGATGCATTTAATAGTTTATTTTAGTTTTATAGGAAAATTCAGGGAAAAACAAGAAATCATCATAAATGAGTGGATAATTGCTGGAAGAGAGTTTAAAATGGAAGATTTGAAACTTTATAATTAAATCAGGCCACTTTTAGGTTTTTAAATGTAAATTGATTAATCTGGATCCGTTTATGAGAATCTGAATTAATACAATATTTAGATTTTTAAGTGGTTGATTAATTATTTAATTTCAAGATTTGCAATTAAAGATGCCAAGAGTTTGAAATCAGAATCTATGGGCCAGAGATCCACTGCAGTTGGACCAAGCTTTGCTCCAAATGCCAGACACTGTGCTAGTGTTGATGTGTTTTAAATTTATAAATTTCGCAAACGCACGAACCATATATAGTACAGCGATTGAGTGCGAGGTCAAATCCAAAAGAAACATTCAAAATACACATGCTTCAATTTTTTTGTTCTTAGAAAACCAAGATTCAAAATTAAATCTAGGATAGAAATCAATTTTAATCTTAAAAGTATATTTCCAAGTTACGCAAATCTCCGTTTAAAAAAAATCTACAATTTTAGTGATGAACACCATAAAATTACCATTTTACCCTTTAATATTGGATTAGTTAGTCTTTATTTTATAAATAATAGATTTGTTTAATGTTATTTTTGAGTCTTGCATTATATTCTGGAGAAAACAAGAAATTGGAATGAAAATTGAAGAAAATTGCAAAAAGTGGGCACATTGTCGAAATTGGAAAGCTTGTAATTTTACCACCTAATTTTAGGATTTATTGTAAATTATTGTAATTCAAGCCCATTATGAGAAATTGAATTATGATAATCATTTTTTAGATTTTAATTGTAAAGGTGGTAAAAATTACAACATATTAAATGGGCCCACTAATCCAGTCTCAAGCCCAAGCTTCACAAGATAAAGCCAATCAAAAAGTCCACGATTGAAGCTCAATAAAATTTCAAGAAATGAAACAATTCAGAGAGTTATGAAGTCCACATGAAAAAACCCATGGCCAACTTTGAGTTCAATCCCACTTGTGTGGCCGATCCATGTATCATTGGAAAATTGGCTACAGATGTAAGTTTCCCCAAAACCTCTGTCCATATTCATATATAAAATAGTTAGCTCTCCCCATGTATTAAAAAGGATAGCTACAAAAACTAATGGGGAATTGTGCCTAAAATATACATGGAAGCATACAAGAGATGGAATGGAGAGTTTGCTTGATACAAAATCAATTAGATTTATAAAATGGCCATGAGAAGGTGGGTCGTGAAACTGAAAAGCAGAGAAGCACCTGAGAAAATCAGCAAAGAAAAAAAAGAGTAGTTATAGTAAGGAGGCAACAACGATTGTGAAACTGAAGAAGAAGAAGAAAAATAATAGAAATAAAAGAAAGATTCAAACAACAATAATAGCAACGTTGCAGCCAAAGAACATCATCTAATCTGCTCCAAATCAGACCGGTGCTACTGTAGATTCGAAGCATCACCGATGGTAGGAAACTAGTCAAGCAAGCATCAATTGGAACAGAAAAAAAAATACAGCTACAAATCATCCAGATTGTAGAGGGAGTGCCATAAACAACATATGAAGTACGGGTGGAGGAATACAATTGAAAGAGAAACAAAGCAGGACATGGCCGGCTGAGTCAAGGATAAAGAAGAAGGTGCTGGCTGATTTGGAAAGAAGATTTGTGGCCAGCTGAAAACCTGTACAGCAAAGCAAAAGAAAGAAAACACGTTGGCTGATTTAGCCAAACCTACAAAGAATAAGAATCCCAAGAATGGAGGTGATGTGCTGGAGAAAGGAAAAGGATATGAGAAAGGTAGAGGAAAATCTAGAAGACACGTTGGCTGAGTGAAATGAATGCTGGCTGATTCTTTCTAACCAAGCGAGTACAACAGAGAGAGTTTCAACTAAATCCTTATGACTCAGCAAAGCAAGCTATGGATGAGATATGAAAGTATCCTTTATAGAGGTGCTAGAACAACCTGATTGATCCAAGAGTGGGGGTGAATAGGTCAATCCAAATATCGATGGTCCTTTTTTATTTTACTTGATCGATTAGTTTAAATGTAGCGGATACAACAATCAAGAGTGTGTGTGTTAGAAAATGTGATTAACAATCAACACAAGAAGATAGCTCTAACACCAAAAAAATATGGACACAAGATATATAGTGGTTCGGTTCACCAACCTACATCCGCTATTAGGACTCGCTTAACCTTGAATTATCCCAAAATTCACTATGTGGGGACCTACACCCTCACTCACAATTAGAGTAGGAATTCCACCTCACTCAATTGGCCGAGAATTCCACCTACATATGTGCCAGAGACGACTCTCAAGAGTTTTTTATAGTTGTTCCGGAGTACCTCTCCTTAATCCACTTTCGGGTTACAGGTTTTTAAGAAAAGAAAATTAAAAACCAAGAACACTTGCCTTAAAGCTCTTTCTTGGTGATGTGTGCTTCTTTAGAATCCCACCCAAGTTGTGTCGACACTCCTTCTTGTAATCGTCGTGTAGCAGTAACAATCTTGTGGGCGGCAAGGAAACTTGGCTTAACCAAGCCTTTCCTAGTTTATAACTCTCTCACTTGGAAACTCAATCTGAAGATTGGTTGTTTATGATCTTTCACTCTTCCTCTCTTTCTCACTTGCAAACACAATCCAAAGATTGACTGTTTATGATCTTTCTCTCAAGAGTGTCGATCGTTCCTTAGAGTGTTTAACTCTTTTAAGCTCAAGGTAGATAGTAAAACAATCACCCAACACTCATATTTATAGAAGAGTTTTAACGGTCATATTGACTGTCTAGGACCGACAGGTCGTTTGAACTGATTGTAACGCCCTGCCCTTTTTCACTCGTCGAAAATCAGAGTATATATTTTTTTTAAATGAAAAAGTGAGAAAGAGCGGGAACTTCATGACGCGAGCTAAGTTTCGGCTTCCAAACTCGACCCTTATCTGGCCAACAATACGTGTGCGTGGACCAAGTCCACAAAAACAGTTCACACGCTTATAATTTAACTGCGGAATTATTATATGAATAGAACACTACCCATATCCATGATATTAATAAGCAAGGAAGCCAATCACTATTGAATTAACTAAAACTTAAATATCCAAATCATCATCCAACCATAGCAAAATAAATTAAGTTATTACAATCCCAAAATACTACTTATCTCAAATACATTGTTCCAAAATTAATCAAGTAAAGTAAACATAATCTGCCCAAGCTCCTAAGCTTGACTTATTTCACATTCATTTTCCTTTCCATTCCTTGTTCCATCATCTTTAGGGTAGAAGTAGAGCGTTAGTCAACGCGCCCACTAGGAATTCCAAATAGGGTTATACACATAGGATCAATATAAAAATCAGAATAAGAACATCATGATAAAACTGTAACATATCATAGTACCAAAAACAGCGCATGATAGTCATCTTCAATTCATGCAAATGTATGTGTCATGTCATAGGTGTCATATGCCAATGATCCATCACCCAATCTCCATATCAAACACCATACAAATTATAACAACATTTTTCTTGATATAATGAATCCATATCAAGGTGTTCCCTTCGCCATTTACATTTGTAATGTTTTGTGACGGCACCACCAGGTCACTGTTATACCTCCCCACGTGTGTTAATCGGAATTACCGATGGAGCGTGGACTCCTCCCTCTGTGCAGGGTTTTTGGACTAGTTACCCTAGAGCCCTTTGGTCCAAATTACGCCGCACCCCTATCTAGCAATCACGGGCAAGGCCAACATAACAATGATTCGCATAGCTTCTTCCAAGTTAGTTTTCAAGCTCCAAGTCATGTCCGGACAGCTCATAACTTGGTTTGCTGCCCCATAAACTCCCTCCCATGCCATGCATGAGATCATGAATGCAAAAATGCCATTTCATATCAAAACACATTGAAATTCAGTTCATAAAACTTATACCATTTGATTAATCAAAATAAAAATTGTACTGAAATAAAACCAGTAACATATAAGATCCACATGTATCTCAACAAGGCAGGAATCCTATCCAAGTCCGATTTACTGTCATTTTCTTGTTTCGCATGAACAATCGCCAACCGTCTCGTGAAAGTGAATCACACCTCTTTACCTTATCAATTTAATCATATACATATATCAATTTGATTTTTCTTTTAATTTAATTACTCCTCACAACCTTCAGGATAAACAGATATATCTGAAAAATATCAACAATTCAAACTTTTGAATTCAGTCGACTGAATCACGTCCAGTTATTGTTCTCTGCCTTACCGCAGATTTTCAGTTGATTGAAATATACTTTGAGTCGGCTGAAACCCAATTCAGTATTGTTTTAACCCTGGCTCGCACCCATTCAGTCGACTGAATCACAGATTCAGTCGGCTGACTCTGAGTCAAACCCTCACAGATTCAGTCGGCTAACTTTGGATCAGATTAACTGTGTGTTCGGCCAGTACAGATTCAGTCGACTGAATCCATGATTTAGTCAGCTGAGTCATCAGCCAACAGTTTACGTGTTTGCTAAGTAATCATTCAGTCGACTTAATCAAAGATTCAGTCGGCTGAAACATGTCAGATCCCTTTACTTCTTTGATACGTCTTCTTTCAGTCGACTGAATCCTATATTCAGTCTGTTGAAACATCATTATACCCCTTATATTTTAATCTAGACATGGTTCAGTCAACTGCATCCAAAGATTCAGTCGGTTGAAACTCCCAGAAATGGTTTTCTGTCTTTAGCCACACTAGTTTAGTCGACTGAATCTGCGATTCAGTCGATTGATTGTTTGTCAGTCTACTTTGTTTGTATATTTGGCTTGATCCTTCCTCATGGAATCCATTCCTTATTATTTTTAAACATAAATAAAACCATTCATCTCACTCTCAGTGAGTTCACTCTATCCTCTAGCCAAAGCTAAAGTCTTTTCACAATCTATTCCTATCTTAAGCCATTAAACATAATTATAAAGTTAATCCCTTGGTCGTTGGTTTCCAACACATGTCCACTCCATAGCTTATAAAAGTTTAGCCATCCATTACATGGATTGTGGAACCCATAGATTCGGCCATTCCATGACCAAGTCTATGGTTCACCCTTAGCCTTAATCATCCATTGTTCTTAAGCTTAAGACATACCTTTTCACGTCTCCTCCTTTCTTTTGCTCTGTCTTTACTCCTCAGTCCTTCTCCTTCCCTTCTTGTTCTTCAACAACCTTCTCCAAGTGTCGATGGAGTAGATGGAAAAGTGATAGAGAAGAAGAGGAGAGAGCTCTCTTGTTTCCAAAAGGTGAAATTCGGCCAAGGGGTGTGATGTGCCCCTTGGTTGGCATCCTTTTGTAACAACCCAAAACTCTCCATTTTTCCTCATAATGTTTCCTTTGACCAATTAGTCCTTTGGCTTAACCAAGGAGACTCTTGGTTTAAACCAATGAGTCCCATTGTATACCCAACGTGTGCATGATTCCATGTCCCTTGAGATGGAGACTTTCCATCTTCCTCTTCAACTCACCTTGAGATGGAAGTCTCCTCAACTTCCATCTTAACTCATCTCCAACTCAAACCTTATTTACTCAATTGAACTCATTAATTTGAACTCACTCACTCGAGCAACTTTAATTCTTTTTAACTCAACACTTGTACTTAATTAAATGTGAACTCAATCTAATTGGAACTCAATTGAGCTTACCCATTCATGGTTGACCAATCAACCATGACTTAGCCGACCATGCCCACATGGCACGTGGGTCCTATCCTTGCCATGTCATTTATGATATGGCACCTCACATACATGCCACCTCACTTGATGAGGTGGATTTGTGCATTGGGTCTTAATTGGGTAACTGACCCAATTAATTAAGCCTTACCCATTTACCTAAAATCAACTCATCTATGACCCATTGGGTCCCAATTGGGCAATTGACCCATTTTATAACACCCGAAATTGTCAATGCATAAATATATTGGATTTTGTCTATTTAAATTGTTAAATTGATTGAATTTAAAATTTATGGATGAAATGGACCTTAGATGGGTAAAGGAGTTGGGTCAATAACCCAATTAAGATACAATGGATCAAGGATAGAATTCGATTTGGAAGTAATTGGGTAAATGTGATTAAATGGGTCAATTACCCAATTGGGACCCAATGGGTCATAGATGAGCTGATTTGAAGTAAATGGGTAAGGATTAATTTAATTGGGTCAGCTACCCAATTAAGACCGAATGCATGAATCCACCTCATCAAGTGAGGTGGCAGGTAAGGGACATGGCAAGATGGGACCCTAAGGGCCATGTGTTATGGTCGACCATGTCATGGTTGACTTGGTCAACCACCCAAGGGATTGAAGGGTTGCATGAGTTCAAATGAGTAAAGGTGTTAGTTGAGTTGGCAAATGAATTCAAATAAATTAAGTGGATTAAAATGAGTTGGATAGAGTTGAGTTTAATTAAGTGAGTTGAGATGGAAAGATGGAAAGTTTCCATTTCAAAGGGTAAGGATCCAATGGACACGTTAGGAGTTCAAAAGGCACCTGGTTTAAGCCAAGAGTCTTCTTGGTTTGGCCAAGAGACTCCTTGGTTAGATCAAACATAAAAGGGGAAGATGAATGGGCATGGGTTGTTACAAAGGGACACCAGCCAAAAGGGCACTTCACACCCCCTTCGCCGAAATTCATTCTTGCAAACAAGGAAATTTCTTTCCTCTCTTCTCCCTCTCTCAATTTCTACACCTCTCGACTTAGAGTAGTTTACTAAAGAATCAAGGAAAGAGAAGGACTGAGGAGCAAAGACAGAGCAAAAGAAAAAAGGAGACGGGTAAAGGTATGTCCCATGTTTATTTAGATAGGAATGAGATTAAGGAAGTCTTGGACTTGGCCATGGGTGGCCGAATCCATGGATTCCAAGAATGGTTGGAATAAATGGTCAAACTGTCGTGTAATCATGGAAGTTGGGAATCCATTCATGGATTGATCAATGGGTTGAAATAAGGAGGGAAGGGATATTCGAACCCAGATTATGAACCGAGGATGGAAAGAATTATGAAAAGGCTCTAGCTTTGGCTAGAGGGTGGAGTAAACTCAATAAGAGTTACATGTATGATGTTATGTATGTTTAAATATTGTTAGGAGTAAATTCCATGAAGAAAGGATGTACGAAATAGTCAAACAAAATAGACTGACAAACAGTCAGTCGACTGAATCCTAGATTCAGTCGACTGAACTTATGTTGGACGACTCAGGATATAGTTTCTGGGAGTTTCAGCTGACTGAATATGGGATTCAGTCGACTGAACTAATGGTAGCTGAAATAGAAAACTGTTTCTGGGAGTTTCAGCGACTGAATCTGGTAATTCAGTCGACTGAAAGGAAACGTAACAAATAAGCAATGTAATCTGAAGTGTTTCAGCCGACTGAATCTATGATTCAGTCGACTGAAGGAATACTTAACAAACACGTAACCAGCTTGTTGATGATTCAGCCGACTAAATCCTTGATTCAGTTGGCTGAATGTACACTAGCCGAACACACAGTTTATCTGGTCCAAAGTCAGTCGATTGAAAGAGGATTGACTAAGGATACGAAGGGTTTGACTCAGAGTCAGCCGACTGAATCTGTGATTCAGTCGACTGAAAGATAGCGAGTCAAGGAAATAACAGTACTGAGTTGGTTTCAGTCGACTGAAAATATAGTTCAGTCGACTAAAGTCTGCGGGTAAGGCAAAGAACAGGGATCAGGTAGGTTTCAGCTGACTGAATCCTTGATTCAGTCGACTGAAATATAATGTTATATATTTGGGTAAACTTTCAGAAACCTCTGATTATCTAGTATGATGTAATATTGATGGAAATAAAAATAAACAATCAAATTAATATATATGGTTAGATTTGATAATGTGACGAGGTTCGATTCGCGCAACCGTTGCCATTATTTCTAAGAAACCAGGAAAGGACAATAAATCAGACGTTGGTAGGATTCTTACCTTGTTGAGATACATATGGATCTTATATGTTACAGATTTTTATTTCAGTACAATGTTTATTTTGGTAAATCAAATGGTATAAGTTTTATGAACTGAATTTCAATATGATTTAATATGAAATGGCATGTTGCATTCATGATCTTATGTATGGCATGGGAGGGAGTATATGGGGCACAAGCCAAGTTATGAGCTGTCGGGACATGACTTGGGGCTTGAGACTAGCTTATGTAAAGCTATGTAAACCACTGATTTATTAGCCTTGTCTGGGATTGCTAGTAGGGGCACGGCGTAATTTGGGCCAGAGAGCTCTGGGGTAACCAGTCCAAAAACCCTGCGCACAGGGAGAAGTCCACGCTCCATCGGTAATTCCAATTAACACACGTGGGGAGGCATATCAGTGACCTGGTGGTGCCGTCACAAAACACTGCGGACGTAAATGGCCAAGGGGACACCTTGATATGATTTCATTATATATCAAGGAAAATGTTGTTATGATTTGTATGATGTTTGATATGGAGATTGGGTGAGGGATCATTGGCATATGACACCCATGACATTGACATATACATGAGCATGATTTAGATATGATTATCATGCGCTGATTTTGATACTATGATATGTTTATAGTTCTAGTATGATACTCTTATTTTGATTTTTGACATTGATCCTATATATGACCCTACTTGGAATTCCTACTGGGCGCGTTGACTAACGTCCTACTTCTACCCTTTAGATGATGGAACAGGAAACGGAAAGGACAATGGACGTGAAGAGAGCCGAGCTTAGGAGCTTGGGTAGCTTATGCTTACTTTATTTAATATTGATTTTGGAACAATGTATTTGAGATAATTAGCATTTTGGGATTGTAATAATTTAGTTTATTTTGCTATGGTTGATTGATGATTTTGGATATTTGACATTAAGTTAGTTTATATGTGATTGACTTCATTGCTTACTTTTAATATCATGGTTGTGAATAGTTTTCTATTCACATGTTAATTCTGCAGTTAATTTATATAACGTGTGAACTGTTTTAGTGGACTTGGTTCACGCACACGTATCGTTGGCCAGTTAAGGGTCGGGTTTGGAAACCCGGACTTAGCTCGCGTCGTGACGTTCCTGCTCTGTCTCACTCTTTATTTAAAAAAAAAAATATACTCTAATTTTCGACGAGTGGAAAAAGGCGGGGCTTTACACATTTAATTACATTTACCCAATTATTTCCAAATTAAACCCCATCCATGTTCCATTGGATCTTGATTGGGTTAGTGACCCAACTCCTTACCCATTTAAGGTTCAATTCAATTATTTACAAATCAAATGAAATTAATCCACAATTAAATAAACCATTCCAATATATTTATGAAATGAAAAATTCGGGTGTTACATTATTACCCTCTTTTGAAATTTTCGTCCCGAAAATCGAGCGAAGTTAGGTTTCAAACATATTACATATATAGCTTAGGATGAGCTGCTCTCATTTCCGTTTCAAGTTCCCAAGTGACTTCCTTAATACCATGCCGATCCCACACCACCTTGACGAAATGAATTGCTCGGTTCCGTAACACCCTTTGTTCCATCTGTGACGCCCCGCCCTTTCCGAGAAATCAGAGTAATTTTTTTTTTGAATAATAAAAGAATAACATCGGAAGAGAGCGGGCGGCGTCACGACGCGAGCTAAGTTCGGACTTCCTAAGTCCGACCCTTAACTGGCCACCCATGTGTGCATGGACTAAACCCACGATAATAATTCACACATGGAACTAAACAAGTTATGCAGAAAAAACTAGACTAACTGCGGAATTAGACTGAATAGATAGCAAGTACAAGTCTCAATTATTAAACAACTTAATCCAAACATCCATTGTCAATACCATAAACAAACCATAGCAGAGTTTACTAGCTGTTACATGTCCATAAAATATAACTCAAAAGACAGTAATAAAGACGTCCCAAACATCAATCAAGCGCTTAAGCTTTGCTCCCCTCCAGGTCCATGACCTTCTCTTTCCCTTTTCCATTTCCTGCATTATCCTCTATGGATAGAATTAGGCGTTAGATCAACGCGCCCAGTAGGAATTCCGATTAGGGCTACCACATGGTTAGTATATAAAAACATGCATATATCATAATATATATGGTCATCAAAACAGGTAAATCAATGCTATGTAAATATGCACATGTAATGAGTCCCTCCCATCATGCATATACATAGCCATCACTTGACGAGACTCTCACCGTCAAGGTAAATCACAATACACTTTCATTTCTTCTTGATGATATTCCTCCTGGCGGGACCTGCATCGCCTAAGGAGGCCGATGTGGCTCTCATCATCATAATATTTCTCCTGGCGGGACCCTCATCGCTAAGGAGACCAATGTGATTCTCATCATTATACATTTCTCCTGGCGGGACCTGCATCGCCTAAGGAGACCAATGTATTTCTCATCATTATAACATTTCTCCTGGCGAGACCTGCATCGCCTAAGGAGACCAATGTATTATTATCATCATGATGCTACTCCTGGCGGGACCTGCATCGCCTAAGGAGGTTTCATAGTTGCATCACAGCATATCACCGGAGTGTGGGCTCCGGGTTCCATAATCATCATCCTATGCCATGCATGAGATAGTCAATGCATTGTATGTCATTTGTAAATACATAACTCATCATTCAAAACCACATTTGAAACATAAATCAAATACAACAGATCTCATAAAAACATAATAAAACCAAATCATAATTGTGGTTATAAGTAGGTAGGAAACCTACTGAAGATTAGCTTCGGTGTTTGTTCTTTTTCACTTGATCACGACTCGCACGCAGTTCACGTTCCATTACCTTGTTATGTAACAACAAATCAATACTTAATCTACTTGATTTCTAATCAAGTTTAGGTCTCATATACTATTTTGTGGGGTTCGTATACCCAATCCTATGATCATTTCATCCATAATTACCTTTATGCCATTTAGGTTAACCTTTTGTTTAATTTTCTTAAACACCAAGGTCCATATCCAAACCATCTTAGTTTGGTCCTTTACATCATTCATACATGCATATAAATTAACCACTAAGTCCATCCATCAACATTAGTAACTACACACTAGGGTCACCAATTACCATTAGTGGGGTTCGGCCATACTTCATGGCCGAACCTCACCAATCTGATTTTTGTTCTACTTTCGGTCATTATCATGATTGATCAAATTAATATTAGATCCATAACTAAGCATAGGTGTTTCTTAGAACAAAAGCATAAAACAAACCTTAGCTTCCAACATGATTTTAATCCAAATCTCCCATCAAAATAGTCCATGGGATTCGGCCATACACATTGCCGAACCCTTATGGTTCTTTTGCTCAATGATTCCATTATTTATATACCAATTGGACTCTACCCTTTAGCCATGTTAACCACATGGTTCAGCCATCCAATGGCCAACCCAAAACAGCAAACTTATATTCATTTAATTCCCATAAAAACACCATAATCTTGTATGCTTTTTATCTCTCAAAACCATCAAAATCACCATACAATAATCATATGATTTCATGGGGTTCGGCCATACTCATTTGCCGAACCCTATGGCCTATAATTCAAACCCTTTTTTAACAACTACTTGTTTCATCAAACATGTACCAACCTCCATGGTCTTACATGGATTTAAACTTACAAAGACCATCACTCAGAACCATATTATTTCATGGGGTTTGGCCATCCAAAGTGGCCGAACCCTATGGTCCATATTTTCTATCTTTTAAACCTCATCATAGAATTTTAAACCATTGATTAATTCGGCCACAACATATATTTTGAGTCTCCTTAAATCATGTACAAATCTCCATGGTTTTTGTATGGTTTTTAGCTTTCAAAACCATCAAACCAACCAAATAATCTCATGGGGTTCGGCCATCCAAAGTGGCCGAACCCTATGTCCATTTCCAACCCTTTAAACACCATCTTCCATGGTTTAGACCTTTGACAAATTCGGCCATACATGACCAAATTATGTCATTCAGATCCATAACTTAAAACCCTTTACTTAAACAAAGTTCTATGGAATGCTTACCAATCCTTTTAGCTCTCTTCTTGCCTTTTGCTCCTTGCCTTCTTCCCTCTTGCTTCCTTCCTTCTTTCTTCCTTAGTCTCAGCTGATTAGAAGCATGAACCAATGGTGAAATCAACAAGGTAAAATTCGGCCAAGGAGGTGTGTTCTTGAGAGAGGAAAGAAGATGGAATTCTAAGGCTTTTCTTGGAATAAAATTCAGCCAAAAGGGGTGTTTGCTGTTTTTGTTTGACAGCCCCCTCTCCTCTCATTAATCATCATTAAACCTTGATCAAATCAAAGGGTCACTTGGCACAACCAAGACACCCCTTGGCATCAACCAATGCAACCTTTCAGCTCCCCATGTAATCTTATCTCATTCCCATCAATTCCATTTAAAAACTTAGCATGGAAGCTCACACCACAAGTCCCCAACGTGTGGGACTTGTCTTGTGTGGCTTGAGACCCAAATAACTCTTCATCTTCCCCTTTAACTCACTGAATTTGCAGCCCCTTTGGTTTCCATTTTGACTCACCTAACTCAATGGCTTAACTCACCACATTAAATGCCATTCATTTAATACACTTGAGTCCACTCAACCATTTAATTTAAATGTAACTCATTCCAATCCAACTCAACCTGATTTGACTCACAATTGAGCTCACTCAAGGGTCCACACGGTCAACCATGGTCAACAAGGTCAATCTGACCCATTGGGTCCCCATTTAGCTTGTTGACCCATTTTGACGCCATGGGTTGTTTTAGCCATTTACATTTGGTTTTCACATGTGCATCAAGCCTACCCATTTATGCTCCACTTAATTTCCAATCAATTCAGCTTAACCCCATTAAATTTGGGCTCACCCAATGGTCTAATAAGTCCATTATGACCCATTGGGTCCCAATTGGGTCCTTTGACCCAATTGATGTACATTACCCATCTAATCAAATTTGACATTTATAATATGCTCATAGGGTCCTAATTTGAACAATGGGCCCCACTATTTCCTTATTTACAATCACATTTATTGAATTCACCAATCTAGGGGCATTTTCGTAAATATTCATCTTATTGAGAAATTGGGGTGTTACGCCGTCTCCACCACTTTGACAGGCCTTTCGACGTAGGTCACGTCGTTTTGCATTTCTATGTCTTGTATATTTAGTACATGCGAGGAATCAGGATTCTACTTCCTCAACATAGACACATGGAACACAACGTGTAATGATGATAATTGCGGAGGAAGTATCAATTGATACGCCACTTCCCCCACTCTCTTTTGGATTGGAAAGGGTCCCACAAATATAGGTGATAGTTTCCCTTTCTTTCCAAATCGTATGTGTCCCTTTCGTGGCCAGAATTTCAAGAATACTAAGCCTCCCACTTCAAACTCAAGAAACCTCATTCTCTTGTTAGCGTAGCTCTTTTGTCGACTCTGTACAGTGAGTAGATGATGTCGTATCACCTTGATCTGTTATGTGGTTTCTGCAACCAAATCAGATCCAATAAGAGCAGACTCACCGACCTCTGTCCAACACACTGGTGATCTACAGGGTCTACCATACAATGCCTCAAATGGAGCCATCTTGAGACTTGCCTGGTAACTGTGGTCGTACGAGAACTCAACCAGTGGTATGTAACACCCCGATTTTTCAAAGATATGAATATTTACAAAAATGTCATTGGAATGGTAAATTAGAAGGTTATGATTGTAGATGAGAAAATAGTGGGGCCCATTGTTCAAATTAAGACCCAATGTGCATATTATAAGGATCAAATTAAATTAAATGGGTATTGTACATCTAAATGGCTCAAGATGGTTATTTGGGTCAAAGGACCCAATTGGGACCCAATGGGTCATGATGGACTCATTTGACCATTGGGTGAGCCCAATCTTAATTGGGTTAGACTGAATTGATTTGGAATTAAATGGAGGATAAATGGGTAGGCTTGATGCAAATGCGTAAATCACATTTAAATGGGTAAACCACCCATATATGGGTCATGGCGCCAATTGGGTCAATGAGCTAAATAGGGACCCAATGGGTCGAGTTGACCATGTTGACCATGGTTGACTATGTTGACCCTCATGTGAGCTCAAAGGATGAGTCAAATCAGGTTGAGTTGGGACTGAAATGAGTTGGATTTGAATTAAGTAATGGAGTTGACTCAAGTGCATTAAATGAATGGCATTAAATGTGGTGAGTTGGGCTAATGAGTTGGGTGAGTTAAGTTGGAAACCAAAGCGACCTTAAATTCCATTGAATAAAATGGGGAGGTGAGGAGTTACCATGATCTTAAACACCACAAAACAAGTTCCCACACATTGGGTACTTGTGGAGCGGGTTTCCATGCATGGAATTCAAAGGCTTGAGATAAGATTCACCTTGGAAGCTTGGTTGGGTTTCCATCTCATAATGGAAACCCAAGACCCAACATGGGGAGCTGAAAGGATGGTCTAAGCTGAGGCCAAGTGTCCCATAGTTAAGCCATGGGACTCCTTGGTTTGATCAAGGATTAATGAGGGTAAATGAGGGGCTCAAGGGCTGTTTAACAAAAGCAACAAACCACATCCCTTGGCCGAATGTGATCACAAAGAGAACATAGAATTCTCATCTCTCTCCCTCTGTCAAGAACCCATCCTCTTAGTCGAATTATCCTTTGGTGTTTTCACCATTGTTCAAGAATTCAATTAGCTAAAGACTAAGGGAGCAAGAAAGAAGAAAGCAAGGATCAAAAGGAGAGAAGAAAAGCAAAGGAAATTGGTAAGTGTTTACATAAGAATTTAGTTAAATAAATTGGTAAAAGGGAGCATGATTTGGCCAAGGAATGGGCGAATCCATCAAGGGCTTAAACCTTGGATGGTACTGTATAAAAAGGATAAAAAATCGATCATTGGGTTCGGCCACTTTGGATGGCCCAACCCCATGAAATTATTTGGGTATTTTGATGGTTTTTGAAGGCTAAAAACCATGCAAAACCATGGAGATTTTTACATGTTTTAATGAGACACAAAGTATATGTTAAAGAGGTTCAAATCATAGGCCATAGGGTTCGGCCACTTGGGATGGCCGAACCCCATGAAAGGATTTGACAAGCTTATGGTGATTTTTGATGGTTTTGAGAGATAAAAACCATACAAGGTATGGAAGGGTTAAGGTGTTAAAAAAAATGGAGATAAGGTGTATGTCTTTGGTCGGCCAATGTATGGCTGAACCATATCTTTCTTATGGTTAAATTAGTATGTCAAAACCATGAATAATTATGCGAAGTATTGAACCAAGAGAACCATAGGGTTTGGCCATGTGTATGGCCGAACGCATATGGCAGAACCCCATGGACCATTTTATGGGATAAATGGACCCTTGTATGGGTATTTGGATTTAAGTTTATGATTAGTAATTGTTAATGGTTGTTGTGATGTTTTAAAGGTTAACATAGATGAAAGAATAATGGACTTAGATGCTCATTGTTTATCAACAAGGATAGCAAAGAGTAACACCCAAAACCAAAAGGGGTGAGGTTCAGCCATGGGGTATGGCCGAACCCCACCAAGTGATATGCATGGTGTTTGACTTTAAAAAGGTCTAAAGATGTTCCAATGGATGAGGTTATAAGATCCATTCTTTGGTGAATAAAAAGGAACTATAAGGTTTGGCCATGTGTATGGCCGAACCCCATAGAGTGACAATGATGAACGGTTAAAGGCTAGGTAAATGGATGATTTGAATGGCATTTGAATGTAATTAAAATGGATTAAAGGACCAAGTTGGAGATAGTGAGGTTCGGCCAAGTTGTATGGCCGAACCCCACTAAGGTGGATTTGTTTTGATAATAGTGGTTAGCAAGATTAATTATTGGCTAGCCTAGTGGCAAAACCGTAACTATAAGTTATAATGGAATGAAGGATTAAAGGACTTGAAAGAAGGGTCAAACCAAAGTTGTATGGTTCGGCCATGCTGTATGGCCGAACCCTACCAAGTTATATTATGTAATATAAGGTGTTTATGTGGATGGTATTGATCAAATGAAAAGGAAGATCAAATCTAAAGTGGGTGAGGTTCGGCCATGGGGTATGGCCGAACCCCACAAGATGGTTTATGGGATTTAAACCTAATAAGAAATAAAAAAGATATGTTATTAACTTGCTGTTGTATAAACAAGGTAACGGGACTTGACCGGTGCGCGAGTCGTGAACGGGTGACGCTTAAGAAAGAACGGAAATTTAAGAGAACTTTCTGTAGGTTTCCTACCTACTTGTAACCACTGTTATATTGGGTTTTATCATGGTTTTTATGAGTTATGTTGTTATTGTTTTATGTTTCAAATGGGTTTTGAATGTTAAGATATATTTACAAATGACATATATTCATTGACATCTCATGCATGGTATGGGATGATGATTATGGAAACCGGAGCCCACACTCCGTCGGTATGCCCCGTGATGCATCTATGGGGCCTCCTTAGGCGATGAGAGTCCCGCTAGGAGGAATAACTTAATGATGAGAGTCTTATCCATAGGAAATGAGGAGTACTGTGGATTACCTTGACGTGAGAGTCCCGTCAAGTGCTAGCTATGTATACTTGTGATGGGTGAGACTCATTACATTTGCACATACATACATAGCATTGATTTTATATGTTTTTGATGATCAAATATTATGATATATGCATGTTTTTATATACTAACCATGTGGTAGCCCTGATCGGAAAACCTACTGGGCACGTTGATCTAACGCCCTATTTCTATCCTTAGAGGATGATGAAGGAAAAGGGAAAGGAAAAGAGAAGGTCGAGGACCGCGAGGAAAGCCAAGCTTAAGTGCTTGGGTGTTGGATTGGAATTTTAATTACTGTTGTTTGGATACACTTATTATGTGGACTTGTAATAATTTAGTAACTTTGCTATGATTTGCGAATAGTTTTGTAACGCCCGCCCCTTTTCACCGAAATCAGAGTCTATTTTTTTTCTTAAAGTGACAAAGGGGGCAGATGTCACGGCGCGAGTTAAGTCCGAGCTTCTAAAGCCCGGCCCTTAACTGGCCAACCCTACGGGTACGTGGAACGGAGTCCACAGAGAATAGTTTACCTGTAGAAGAAAGCTCACAAAAAGTTACATTAAATGCAGAAAGACATTACAGACTATCCTACCAAATTTTCTTTTCTAGATAGCAGGGAAGATTTCATCATTTAATTTCCAAAATGCCATAACTTCATATGTTTACCACTAAATTCAAAACATAGCAATAAGTCTAAAATATTACATTTCCGACAAGCTAAACTATTTCAAATTACATTATCCAAAATAAACATTAGTAACTATCTAGCACTCCTTTCCAAGCTCCTTAGCTTGGCTCCCGTCTCGTCCTACCGCTTCGCCACCTCCTGCGTCATCAGCTAGGGTAGAAGTAGGGCGTTAGACAACGCGCCCAGTAGGCACTCCGAGTAGGGCTAACACATGGATTAGTAATAACAACGCATATAAAAATATTATATCAAAATCATGCCATTTGGTACAATGTAATGCAATGGGTGTTTTATGTCATTAATCCCACCCATCAATCTCATCATCATTGTACAATGCCCCTTTTTCATCCATACATAATGTTCAAAATATAATCCATACCATCATCGTGCCGTGACCCTCTTGATGGAAAAACCTCATAAAGATATGATCCAATCGTAAAATATCCCCCTTGACGGCAAAGCCTCGTCAAGGTGTCCCCATGCCTGTTCTCGGTCGCCCCGACGGAGCATGGACTCCAGTTTCATTTCATCCTTCCCCTGCCATATCCCTCCCATGCCATGCATGAGATGCAGGTGCCATATGCCATGTAATGAATATAATAACAACCATGACATTTAAAAATCCCATCAATCAAACATATGACTTGATTATCAAAAGTAGATCAAGTAAAGCCTCAATAAACACATCATAGCTTTAAAAGCCCGTTTTAAACCAATTATATGCTTACCAGAGTAAATCAAGTAAAAACCCCTACATAATACATAATTCAAAACCAATATTAAAACAACCCATATAATTTCCAAGATAATTCAAAGCAACCATCACTCAATCCATGGCTTACAAAAAGGTTAGAATCCTACCGAATACCGACTAGCGTCTTCCTTTCGTTTTCGTCCGATAGTCCGGCTACCGTCACGTGTACTACCCGCGATATCCAATACCTTATTAAATTTCCAAATCAGTTCAAGTTTTAACATTTCTAAGCCCATATGAAAACCGGTCACAATTTAGGTTTTGTGGGTCCCATGTCATCTATTAAAGCTTTTAATCCCATAAGTCTTAAAATTCGGCCACCCTAGGCTTTATTAATCACTTATAAGGTTATTACATTAAATCCCCTAAGTCCATGATCAATTTCCATGGAATTCTTGAATTTGGCCACTAATTACGGTTTTGCCACTACCTCATTTTCCATGATTAAACACTCGTTTATCCATGCATGGCTTAATCCATAATTGATCATAGACTTAGATCCCTAACTTAGGTCCATTAATGACCCATTGAACCATGCCATAACATCATTAAAATTAGCCTTTTTATTAATTTCACCATTATTCATTTAAACCCATCCATAACCCCATACTTAACCTTTTAAATGGTTCACCAATGGCCATGGGTTCAAAATACCTAATTCATCAACTCTTCCCATGGGATTTACCTCATGTATTTATCTTCAATGAGTCCATTACTTATTCATTTCCTTTGGAGGCCACACACACACCATTCATCATCCAATTTAACCCACCAAAATGGATCACAATTGGGCCATGGGTTCGGCCATACACCATGGCCGAACCCATGGTGTCCTTTCCCCATTTTTTCTTGGATCTATTTACACCATTTAGGTCCAAAATAAATCCTTCCTTGAGGTGGTTTAAATCACACTTTTAAACCACTACTCTTAGCCCCATTTGGATCACTACATTTGTTCATTTGAAACCCTAACTCATTAACACATTAATCCATCTTTTCCATCCTTTAAACCCATCATTTGATCACCATTACATCACCATAGGGTTCGGCCATTTACCATGGCCAAAATACCTACATTCACCAAAATATTAATTTCATCAATCTTCCCATTTTTTTTCCATGGCTTCATACCCTAAAACCCTAATTAACTTCACACACAACAACCTAGGGTTCGGCCATACACCATGGCCGAACCCATGGTTCATAATTTATTCTCTTTTATACCTTCCAATGCCATAAAATCCATTTGCATTTCATCATAAAACCATTTTTAAAACTTACCCACATGCATTCATTTACAACCCTAAATTTCATTAGCTAAAAACCCTCATTGTCTTCCATTCTTTAAAACCCTAATTATTTACATCAACTAGCTAATCACCCACCATGGGGTTCGGCCATGCTACATGACCGAACCCTATGGCCCATGATTTCCTTCCAATAACCTAATTCCATTCTTAATTTCATAAATTACCCAATGCACATAATCCATTTATTTATTTTCTTACCCTAACCCTAATTTACCCATTTAGGGTTTCCTCCATCTTCCACCCTCTCATTTGATGGGTTTAACATCCATGGCATAAATTTATGTAACCACCATTAAATTCTACAAAAATAAATCCCAAATCTTAAACCCTAAAAATCCAAAATTTCTTGTTTAAGAAATACTCACAATCCGTCGTCTCCTCCGACTTCCGCCGCTCCCGTCGGTTTCCTTAGCCTCCTCTCTCATTCCTCTTGATCTTTAATAGGTCAAGAGGCTTGATCAATGGTGGCAACCCCCAACCTTAGATCAGCCAAGTTAGGGTTTAAATTGAGAGAGGGAGAGGGAGAGGTGATGAGAGAGGAGATGGTAACCTCGACCTTAGAGTAATTTCCCTCCAAATTCCACTTCTTTCTTCTCTTCTTCTCTTCTCTTCTCCTTAGCTCTCTTCCTCTCATTCACTTAGAGCAGTGGGACGGCAATGGAGAATGAAAAATGGAGAGAGCACAACGAAGAGAAGATAAGAAATGGGAAAGAAAATGAGGCTTGACTTAACTACACTTTACCATTAATTACCCCAACAACCCTAAGATATTTTGAAGATATTTAAATTGCTTTATGGTGGTGGTTATCTCAACCACCACCAAGCCCAACGTGTTTCATATTTGAGGTGGGGTAGCTTGGTCTCCCATTTGACCAATTTAACCCCATTTGCTTAACTTAATCACTTGATTAATTAAATTATTAATTTAGGTTAACTTATTTCCATTTAACCTAATTTCACCTCTTTAATTTACCTTCATACTTCCACCCATGGTTGACTAATTCCACCATGGTGGCCGGCCCCACCAATCCTTGGCCCACACGCCACCCCACTTGATGAGGTGGAGGTGGGTCCCACTTGGCCACATCACCTTGGTTTAATTCCAAATAACTTAGGTAATTTAAATTTCATTCCATTCATTCTAAATGAATCACCATTGGGCCCATCGCCCAATTACACTTTCATCTTACCCATTTACCTTAGAGCTTAACCATCTTGACCCATTGGGTCCCAAATGGGTATTTGACCCAATTTGACCATTCTTGACCCATTTAACCCTCATTGCCCCTTTAAATGAATTTAAATCAACTCCATAATCCATTGGGCCATACTTGGGCCTTTGCCCAAACTTTGGCCCATTTACCATCTAATCCACAAATTTTCTAATTTCCATCACTAAAATAAATAATATCCACATTTATATTAATTTAAAAATTCCGGGCCACTACAAGTTTGATGATGGATATTTGGTTTAAGTAGTTTATAATGAATGACTTGTACTTGCTATCTACTCAGTATAATTCCACAATCAGTTAGTTCCGTAATTAGTTTAGTATTATTCCGCATGACTTATTTAATTCCGTGTGTGTGTTGTTTATCATGGTTTAGTCCATGCACACATGGTTGGCCAGTTAAGGGTCGGACTTTGGAAGTCCGAACTTAGCTCGCGTCGTGACGCTCCCCGCTCTCTTCCACTCTACTTATTTATAAAAAAAATTAGGCTCTGATTTTTGGAAGGTTGGAAAAGGGCGGGGTGTTACAGTTGGCATCAGAGCGAAACGGGAAGTTGAATCATCGAAATAAGATTAAGACGGTTTCATGTCTCATCCCAACTGACCGACTCTTTGAGACCGCTGACTGGGGCCCGGATTAATTTACTTCGATAGACTCAGACTGAGCAATCAATCTGAGAGCAACAATGAAAGATAGCAAGGTAAAGTACAATCATCATAAGTGGATATATCAAACATAGCAAAGTAGGATATACTTCCCCGATATCCCCACATTGAGAAACAAACAACAGGAATTTAGAGATTTCCCCCAGAAACAAAGGGAAACAAAGAGTGATGATTTGGCAATTTCCCCAAACAAGATACATGATGTGATATATAGGAAAACTCCCCTAAACAAGAAATACAATATGATGATCAGGGAATTTCCCCAAGTATGTGAACATAGATTCTGATGAGAAACTAAGTCGATCAATGGGTCGATGACGACAATTGGTGGGTATATCGACCCCACCATAGATACAGTAGTTTCATGGTAAAGGTGACGAGGTCACTTGATTATACTAAGACGTGGTATGAGTGCGTCCCTCACGTGATTTTGATGATTGGGACTGTGGAAACCTTGATATGAAGTACGGAGACTTGGTCCTGTAGGGTTACCGTTGAGGAGTGGGTCACTCGCAGGCTTCGCGCTGGAGGACGCTCTCATGGTTATTTTGCACATTTGATGTACAGGATGCGCAGAGCTAGGTACTATTTTACCCCGTGGGGGTGGTACTAGTTTCGTCAGACTTGGATCAACCGCCTTAGAGCTTGAGTGAATCATCTATGAGGTGAAGGGATGCAGGGCGAGGTAGATTGGATCACGTTGGACGTGGGTCTTCCGCTTAGTAGGTCATGAGCCCTAAGTCTTGTAAGGGGTCGGGATACATTTTTGATTGGATATTGTTACCACAGTCATTTAGGGATTCAATCGAGTGTTATACCTACAGATAGAATATCTCAGGGTAGATGATGTGCCCTGGATTAATTATACCAAGGATGGATTGTTTCCATGAATGGATTATAACCATAGGTGGGTTATTTTCATGGACGGATATTAATCATGGATAGATGATACTCATGGACCGAGTAATATCAAGGATGGATTGCTTCCATGAATGGATTATACCCATAGGAGGGTTATATTCATGGATGATTATTAATCAGGGATAGATGATCGGTACTCTCGGCGAGAAGAGGAGGATCGTGAACATTCATCTCGACGGGAGGAAGAAGGAAACAGCAACAGCAGTGTGAGTATACCAGTAGTGCCTCCTGAACTACAGAGCTTGGTTCAAGCGGTAATTACTTCTGTTCTCCAGCAGCATATGAATGGAGGTGGAAGCACAAGCGAGGCCAATAAGCGGGACATGGTCAGGGACTTTCAACAACAGCGCCCTCCTTACTTCAAGGGGAGAGAAAGACCTGTTGGAGAGGAGAACTGGTGGAAGAAAATCTCCTAAATATTGACTCTACTGAATATCAAGAGTCATGCCCACAAGATTCTACTGGCCACGTCACAGCTGATAGATGATGCTGGTAAGTGGTGGGAAGTAGTGGAGAAACAGCAGGCACTTGTGCTAGAAAGGGAAAAGACGGCTATGACCTAGGAGCAATTCTTAGCACATTTCTAGATCACTATTTCCTGGAAGAAGAGAAGGAACGTCAGACCCAAGCCTTTTTGTCATTAGTGCAAGGCTCGATGACAGTAGCTGAGTATTACCGGGAATTTCTCAACTTATCATGCTATGCATTCTACACAGTGGATACGGAATACCGGCGGGCTCGTAAATTTGAATGTGGTCTACGGCCAAACATTAGGGCCAAAGTGACTGTATTCAAGGCAGCCACACTGGCAGAAGTGGTCAGCAGGGCCACCATTGTTGAGTATGAGTTGGCTGAGTCTGTGCGGTTTGACAACCGTCGAGCCCAGAGTGGGAGGGGCACATATCAGCCTAATAAGAAGTTCCGACCGAACTTCAGCAGACCCTCACCATCTGTTGGATCCACTGGGGGCTTTCTTCCCAACCAACCCTCTCAATCTGTAGCAGTCACTCAGGCTTCTAGAGGAGTGAGCAGCTGCTTCCACTGTGATTAGCCGGGTCACTTCAAAAATGACTGCCCAAAGCTCAACAAGCTTTCATACTCCAGGGGATCATTTCGTCCACCGGCCAGACCAGTTAACTCCCGGGGAGGCAGGATGTATAACCAGGCAAGACGGGTGCCTAACCCTACTGGAGCTGGACGATTGTTTTCTCTAGTACCTCCAGCGGATGAGGATCATTCAGTAATTCAAGGTATGGCGGTAGTGAGTAGTTCTTATGCATGCGCACTATTTGATTCTGGAGCTTCACACTCCTTCATAGTTGCATCATTTATAACTGCTACCGGTACCTTAGTTCAAAAATTAGCCACAACACTCACAATTGTATCCCCTGTCTGAGACTAGGCATAGGGACTTATATGCACGGCAGTTAATACTGAACTCACTGGACTCAGATTTGAGTTTAATTATCTGGTACTCAACATGACTGAGTATGATATATTCTTCGGCATGAATTGGTTGGATAAATCCCAGGCCAACATTGATTGTTATCGCCGAAGAGTGACATTTTGGTCACCCGAGGGAAAGCAATATGTAGTTCGTGCAGACAAGCAGAGCAGATTGCAAGAAGGGTTGAACAATTTGGTATTAAATAATATCATCATAAACAAGGCACCAATTACTGAACTTTCGGCAATTGTAAAGAATTTGCGGATGTTTTTCCAAAAGAACTCCCTGGTTTACCACCTATGAGGGGGATCAACTTTGAAATCAAGCTGTATCCTGGTACTTCACCGGTGTCTTTACCACACTATCGGATGGCACCAGCAGAGATGTCTGAGCTAAAGAAGCAAATCGATGAACTGCTCAGGCTGGGTTGCATCCGAAACAGCACATCGTCTTGGGGAGCTCCAGTGTTGTTTGTAAAGAAGAAAGATGGTTCACTCCGAATGTGTGTGGATTACCAGAAGCTGAATCAGCTAACGGTCCGGAACAAGTACCCTTTACCTAGAATCGATGACTTATTCGATCAATTGAGGAGTTCAAGTCACTTTTCGAAGATTGATTTGATGTCCGGATACCATCAAATCCGGGTCAAAGAGGAAGATATAGAAAAGATAGCCTTCAGGATGCGGTATGAACTATATGAGTTTGTAGTCATGCCGTTTGGACTCACGAATGCACCGGCTGTGTTCATGGATTTAATGAACAGGATCTTCCATCCGTATCTAGACCAATTTGTTATTGTGTTCATTGATGATATCTTGATCCTATTTTAAAAGTCAGGAGGAACATGCGGAGCACTTACGGATAGTCTTGAACACCTTGAGAAAGAACAAGCTATATGCCAAAGCCAGCAAATGTGAATTTTGGCTATCTGAGGTTCATTTCTTGGGGACGTTATATCCGAAGAAGGAGTAACCGTGGATCCGGCTAAGGTGGCGGCAGTGAAAGAATGGAAAGCACCAAAGAACGTAACCGAGATCCGCAGCTTCTTAGGATTGGCAGGTTATTATCGGAAATTTATCATGGATTTTTCCAAGATAGCGTCTCCATTGACTCGACTCACTCAGAAAGGAGTCAAGTATGAATCGTTAGATCTGTGCAACCAAAAGTTTGAGGAGCTGAAAGACAGACTTACAACCGCTCCTATTTTGATTTTGCAGGAAAGAGGCAAAGGTTATGAAGTATAATGCGATCATTCAGGAGAAGGGCTGCGGTGTTCACTCATGTAAAGTCATTGTATGGTGGCATATGGTTCAAGACAGTTGAAAATACATGAACGTCTTTACCCCACACATGATTTGGAATTAGCTGCTGTGGTTTTCGCTCTCAAAAGTTGGAGACACTATCTCTATGGCGAGAAATTTGAAGTGTGTTCTGATCATAAGAGTTTGAAATACTTGTTTGATCAGAAAGAACTCAACTTGAGGCAACGCAGATGGATGGAGTATCTGGCGGATTATGAATTCGCACTTCGATATCATCCAGGCAAGGTAAACAAGGTGGCGGATGCCCTCAGCCGCATATCACATACATTAGTGGCATGTTTGATCAGAACATAATGGGAAATGCTGAATACTATTCGAGAGTTCAATCTATATATCACAAATCAGGGGAATATGTACAATTTAATCATACGGTCCAACATAGTTACCAAGATTGAACTAGAGCAACGAGCAGATCCGGAAGTGGAAGGAGATATGGGCCAAGATGTCTACTGGCATAGTCGTACCGGAATGGGAATTACGACCAGGACAAGGTCTTTTATTCCGGGGTAGAGTTTATGTGCCAAAAAGCTGTAGGAAAGAACTATTGATTGAGGCACATCAAACCAAGCTCTCCATTCATCCGGGCAGCACCAAAATGTATCACGACCTCAAGAGACATTATTGGTGGCACGGACTCAAAAGAGATGTGATGGAATTTGTGGCACACTGTTTAACTTGTCAGCAAGTTAAGACGGAACAACAGAAGCCACTAGGGTTACTCAAGCCCTTACTAGTACCAGAATGGAAATGGGAGCACATTTCCATGGACTTTGTGATGGGGTTGCCGAGATCCTCAAAGGACAATGATGCTATATGGGTCGTGGTAGACCGACTGACCAAGTCTGTGCATTTTATTCCTATCAAGATGACGGATTCATCTGAGACGTTGGGTCGGCGGTATATCAAAGAAATCATTCGGCTACATGGCATTCCATGAACTATAGTATCTGACAGAGATGGCCGATTTACCGGTAGAGTGTGGCAGAGCATGCAGTCAGCTATGGGGACAAATCTACTGACTAGCACCTCATTTCATCCACAGACTAATGGACAGTCGGAGAGAACGATACAAACATTGAAAGACATGCTGAGAGCATGCATGTTAGACTTCAAGGGTGGATGGGAGGATCACTTGCCGTTGGTAGAATTTTCATACAACAACAGTTACCAGGCAAGCCTTCAGATGGATCCGTTTGAGGCTTTATATGGTAGACCGTGTAGGTCACTAGTGTGTTGGACAGAGGCTGGCGAGCCTGCACTAATAGGACCCGAGTTGGTTGCAGAGACCACAACGCAAATGCAATTGATACGGCAACATCTATTAACTGCACAGAGTCGTCAGAAGAGCTATGCTAACAAGAGAAGAAGGTTTCTTGAATTTGACGTGGGAGACATGGCGTTCTTAAAGGTCTCTCCACGGAAGGGACACATGAGGTTTGGAAAGAAAGGGAAACTGTCACCAAGATTTGTTGGACCATTTCCCATCATAAGAAGGATGGGGGATGTAGCATACCAATTGGCACTTCCTTCACAATTGGCATCCCTACATGATGTATTTCATGTATCGATGCTGAGGAAGTATAATCCTGACCCTTCCCATGTGTTGAATGTGCAAGATATTGAAGTGCAAAGCGACGTGACATACTTCGAGAGGCCTGTCAGAATAGTGGAGACTGAGCAAAGGGTGCTACGAAACAGAGCGATTCAGTTCGTCAAAGTGGTATGGGATCGACATGGTATTGAAAAAGCCACTTGGGAACTCGAATCGGAGATGAGAACAACTCATCCCGAGTTGTTTATGTAATTTATTTTGGAACCCTACTTCGCTCGATTTTCGGGACGAAAATTTTAAAAAGAGGGTTATATTGTTACACCCCGATTTTTCAAAGATATGAATATTTACAAAAATGCCATTGGAATGGTAAATTAGAAGGTTATGATTGTAGATGAGAAAATGGTGGGGCCCATTGTTCAAATTAAGACCCAATGTGCAAATTATAAGGATCAAATTAAATTAAATGGGTATTGTACATTTAAATGGGTCAAGATGGTTATTTGGGTCAAAGGACCCAATTGGGACCCAATGGGTCATGATGGACTCATTTGACCATTGGGTGAGCCCAATCTTAATTGGGTTAGACTGAATTGATTTGGAATTAAATGGAGGATAAATGGGTAGACTTGATGCAAATGTGTAAATCACATTTAAATGGGTAAACCACCCATAAATGGGTCATGGCGCCAATTGGGTCAATGAGCTAAATAGGAATTAAATTAAAGTGGTGAGTTGAGTTAAATGAGTTGGATGTGGACAGTTGTACAATTCAAATTCAAACAAAGGGGACGGTTGTACAATTCAAATTCAAATAATGGCATACACGTTGGAGAGGTGGGGAGTATTGGTTTATTTCAAATTCAAACAAGGATACACATGGAGAGATAATGGGATGGATGGTTTGTTTCAAAATTCAAATAATGGCATACATGTTGGAGAGGTGGGGAGTATTGGTTTATTTCAAATTCAGACAAGGATACACATGGAAAGATAATGAGGGTGGTTTGTTGTTTCAAATTCAAACAAATGAAGGTGGTTTGTTGTTTCAAATTCAAACAAGGATACACGCTAGAAAGGAAGGGTTATGGTTTAATTTTCAATTTCAAACAAGGCTACACGTTGGAGAGATAATGGGGAGTTTTGGTTTAATTTTCAAATTCAAACAAATGGGGAGTTTTGGTTTAATTTTCAAATCCAAACAAGGTCAAACTCTCCCTCTCCCTCTTGGCTGTTTCTTTCCCTCACACCCTTTCTTAGCCGACCACTCACAAGGACAAAAGAGAAAATAACTTAGAGTTTACATCCCAAACTCCTCTCCCTCTCACTCAAAGCCGATCCTCTCTCAAACCCACAAAATTTGGCCGAACTCTATCTCTCTCTCAAGCTCTCACACTCGGCCAAAGGATCAAGAAGAAGGAGGAAACAGCTACGGAAATAAAGGATTGAAAGAACAAGTCGGAGCGAAGGAAAACCGAAGGAGTCGCGGAACCGGTAGGTATTTTGATTTAAATTTGGTTTAAGGTAAGGCACCATGGCCGAACCCCATGGAAGAAAAATTAAGGGAAGCATATGTTATTTCAATGGAAATGATGAACCACAGGGTTCGGCCATACTCATGGAGGGAAATTAAGTGATTCTTAAAGGGTTTAAAGGATGAAAACCATGGAATGTTGGTTAATGATTTTAAGGTTTTGAATGGATAATGTTAGTAATTTGTGAAAGGGGTTTTAAATGAGGAAAATCATGGAAGAAAATTGGGGGATAATTGTGGTATTTCAATGGAAAGGATGAACCATAGGGTTCGGCCATAGAGTGTAACGCCCGCCCCATTTTCACCGAAATCAGAGTCTAATTTTTTTTTTTTTGAAATGAAAGTGACAACGAGCGCGAACGTCACGATGCGAGTTAAGTCCAAGCTTCTAAAGCCCGGCCCTTAACTAGCCAACCCCATGCGTGCGCGGAACGAAGTCCATGAGAACGGTCCACGCGTAGGAGTAAGCTTGCAGAAATTAAACATTAAAGCGGGGGTTATAATAGAATCTATCCTAGCAGTTTTTAGATAGAAGGGAAGATACATCATTAAATTACTAAAATCTCTCATAATCATAACGTCCAAAATAAAATCCAAACTATGGCAAGAAATCTAAAATTATTACATGCCGACAAGCTAAGCTACTTAAATTACAATTTTCCAAAATAAAACTTAAATAAACTAAGTAGCCTCTTTCCCAAGCTCATACGCTTGGCTCCCGTCGCGTCCACCGTTTCCGCCGTCTCCCGTGTCATCAGCTAGGGGAGAAGTAGGGCGTTAGATAACGCGCCCAGTAGGACTTCGAGTAGGGCTAGCACATGGATTAGTGATAACAAGCATACAAATAACAATATAATAAAACCCATAAAATGAATGCCATGCCTTGGGTGCCTATGTCATGTGTCCCACCTATCATCCATATCATCAAACAATGTCATATCCCCCTTGACGGCAAGGCCTCGTCAAGGTGTCCCCATGTTGGCTTCTCGGTCGCCCCGACGGAGCATGGACTCCGGTTATAGCATATCAAGCTATCCCCATATTTGTTTCTCAGTCGCCCCGACAGAGCATGGACTCCGGTTATAGCACCTCAGGCTATCCCCATGTTTGCTTCTCGGTCGCCCCGACGGAGCATGGACTCCGGTTCCTTTATTTTCCCACCCATGCCATGCATGAGATGTAAGTGCATTATGCTATGTAGTATATATATATAATTCATATCCTTAATATATATAATCCATAGCATTGAATTATAATCCATAGTATTAAAATATCGTCCATAGCATTAAAATATAATCCATAGCATTTAAAACCCATCTTAAAATAAATCATATAATTACCGAAATAAAACAAGGAAACCATCACATACACATAATCCACGACTTACAAAAAGGTAGGAATCCTACTGAATATCCCTTAGCGTCCCTTTACGTTTCCGTTCGATAATTCGGTCGCCGATCGCATACCGTTTGCGATGTCCCGATACCTTATTATACATTTACCAAATTAGTCCATATTTTATCCACGATTAAGTCCCTAACTGATCACAAACTTAGATCCATTAATGATCCCTAACCATGTTACAAGATTATCAAAATCAGCCCTTAACTTAGCCTCATTTCCATTGATTTAAACACATGCATAATTCCAAATTTTTGCCCATTAAACATTCTAATTTTGTGAGCCTAAAATGCAGCAACCCTAAGCTTCATTTAATCACTCATAATGTCATCTTAATGCACCCAAGTTCATGTCCAATCTACATGGGGTTCAGCCATGTACCATGGCCGAACCCATGGTTCTTCATTGTGGCCAATAATTACGGTTTTGCCACTATACTTCCATGGTTTAATATTTCCTCCATCCATGTACATTTTTGTCCATAATTCATCCATATACTTAGCCCCATTAATGATTTGTTAACCATGAAAAAACATCCCTAAAATGAGCCACTTAATTTAATCAAATTTCCAATCATCTAATCCCATACATAATTCCAATTCTTGCCCATAACAAGACCTACAAATGGGTCATGGGTTCGGCCATACACCATGGCCGAACCCATGATGTCTCTTTCCTACTTTTCTTGGGTCCATTTTACCTCATTTGGTCCCACCATAACTGAATTTAAAAACATACATTTATATCATCCTTCCATAATCATCATGAGATATATTTTGGTCCATTAATTTAACCATCATTCCCATTTATTTTTCATGGTTCCAAAACACCAACTTTCCTCAAAGTCTCCCCATGGGGTTCGGCCATGTACCATGGCCGAACCCATGGTCCATAGTTTTTATTTTAAAAACCTCATTTCCACCCATTTAAAACTTTGTTTGAAATACTAAAAAGAAATCCACTTAATTACCATTAACCTTCTCCATTAATTTTCATACTTTTATAACCATTTAATACATCATTCCATCACCATAGGGTTCGGCCATACACCATGGCCGAACCCATGGTTCATGATTCACCTTCATCCACCATTTTTGGAGGCCATTAAATCATTTACATATCCCATGATTTTTCTTGTTTAAAACCCCTTTAAAAATCATTAATATTTACTCAATAACATCTTGACATCATAGATTACCCTTTCATGGTTTTTAATCCCAAAAACCCTATTTAAATTTCTTAATTGCTCACCATGGGGTTCGGCCATACTACATGGCCGAACCCTATGGCCTATAATTCCTTAAAACACCCATACTTCCACACTTAATTAATCTTAATAATGTCCATTTATTTTCCTTAATCTATCTCTCCCATTTCATCCATTTCTCATCTTATCATTGGATGGATCTTAGATCTAAGGCCCATAACATTTGTGGCCACCATTCATTCTAAGAAATGGATTCCATAAACACATC
The DNA here is from genome assembly GCA_013350335.1 of Chimonanthus salicifolius. Classification (NCBI taxonomy): domain Eukaryota; kingdom Viridiplantae; phylum Streptophyta; class Magnoliopsida; order Laurales; family Calycanthaceae; genus Chimonanthus; species Chimonanthus salicifolius. Next base: position 47,053,577 of record CM023542.1, on the reverse strand, counting down.
TTAACCTTTAAAATATAAATTCTTGTTTAAAAATTACTTACCACACCGACGACTCCTCCGGCTTTTCTTTCTCTTTTTGATTTCCTTAGCCCTTTCTCTTCTTCTTCTCCTTGTTGTTCGGCCAATATGTGCTTGATTAAGATGGAGTCTCCAAGGTTTGGGTTCGGCTAAGGTAGGGTTAGATTTTGAGAGAGGGAGAGGGGAGGAGGGGATGGAAAATTACCTCAAGCTTTGGTCTTGGGGTGGTCGGCCAACACTTGGGTTCCTCTTCCCTTTCTTCTAAGTTTCTTCTCCTTCTTTTTCCATGGATGTGGGTCGGCAATGAGAGAGAGGAGTAGAGGAAGAGAGTGAGATGAGAGTGGGCTTGAGTGGTAAGGTGAAAACCATCCCATTCTTGGTTCGCTAGACCATACACTTCCATGATGGCCTTCACCCACCAAGTATGGGCTCCCTTGACTTTGGTGGTGGTGGTTGAGACCAAACCACCACCAAGCCAACGGTTTGGTCTCTTGTGAGGCAGTGGTTTGGTCTTCCCACTTTGACCACTTGACCACATTATGAGAGGTATGGGTCCCCATACCTTGAGTGGTGGTGGTTGAGGTGAAACCACCACCCTAAGTCCATGGTTTCTTTTGTGTTTCTTTGGGTGGTTTCAATGGGATGAAACCACCCTTTGACTTGCCCCTTTGACTTATTCACTTGACCCTAATTTGACCAACCTAATTAATTAAATTAGGTCTTTACTTAGGTTAATTAATTCCCATTTAATTTAATTCCATTAAATTCTCTCTCTAAGAAATCCACCCATGGTTGACCAAGTCAACCATGGTGGACGGCCCCCACCAACACCTATCCTACCCGCCACCTCACTTGATGAGGTGGAGGTGGGCCCCATTTGGCCATGTCACTTAAACTCCATTAATCTTTAACTTAGATGATTTAAAATAATTTAATCAACTTAATCTACTTTAATCCTCCTTAGTCCCCTTAACTTATCCATGGTTGACCAAGTCAACCATGATGGTCGGGCCCACCTTTTCCTTGGTCCACACGCCACCTCACTTTGTGAGGTGGAGGTGGGCCCCACTTGGTTATGCCATCTTAATCATCTCATCATTAACTTAGGTGGTTTAATTCCAATTCAACCCATTTCAATCAATTGGGTCACCATTAGGCCCATGGCCCAATTAAATTATTTTCTACCATTTACCTTAGAGTTTGACTCATTTTGACCCATTGGGTCCCAAATGGTTATCGGGTCCCACTTTGACCATTATTGACCCCTTAAATGATTTCCATCCAATCCATGGTCCATTGGACCATACTTGGGCCTTTGCCCCAAATTTTGATCCATTTAACATCCATGACATCAAAATTTCAATTTTTTCATCATTAAAATAAATAACAGCCATATATATGTTGATTTAAAAATTCGGGCTATTACATAGAGCATGGCCGAACCCCATGGAAGGAAATTAAGTGATTCTTAACGGGTTTAAAGGATGAAAACCATGGAATGTTGGTTAATGATTTTAAGGTTTTGAATGGATAATGTTAGTAATTTGTTAAAGGGGTTTTAAATGAGGAAAATCATGGAAGAAAATTGGGGGATGATTGTGGTATTTTAATGGAAAGGAGGAACCATAGGGTTCGGCCATAGTGCATGGCCGAACCCTACGAAAGAACATTGGTTAATTTTTAAATGGAGTTTGAAGGGTAAAAATTATAAGTTTATGTGTATGATGTTAAAAGGTTTTCAAAGGATTATAAGCATGGAAAGACATTGTTAATATTTTAATGGACGTTAAAGATGGAATATAGACATCATAGGGTTCGGCCATGGTGTATGGCCGAACCCCATGAATCAATTTTCTGGGACATTCATGAACCAGTCATGATTAGATGAATAATTATGTTAGGAGATGAAAATAATGGCAATATTGTAAATGTAGGCTAAAATGAAAGATCATGGGCTCGGCCATGGACTATGGCCGAACCCCATGAACCATGTTAGTGGGTTAGTTATTAGCCTAAGCATGTTTTAAATGAATAAAATGGACAGCCATATATAAGACAATGGCGAGGATGTAAATATGGAAGAAAATATTAAGGGACTTTGTTATGAGTCTAAATATGGTAAATGATTTAAGGGGGGATGAAAAATAAGACACCATGGGTTCGGCCATGGTGTATGGTCGAACCCCATGACCCATTTTATGAACCATTTTTATGGGTTAAGTATGGATCTATGTTTTCGGGACCTAAACATGAGTGACTAAATGAAGGTGACTAACCATGAAAGGAATAATGGCAAAAATGTAAATATGGTAAAAAATGAAAGACCATGGGTTCGGCCATGGTGTATGGCCGAGCCCCATGGGGAGTGTTTTTGGGACTTAGAGATTTTTAAATGATGAAATTATGTGTATTTGGGTTAATGAATCAAAGGGTGGCTAATCTTAGACCCACATGATTAAAATGACCTATGGATTAAAAAGGAACCCCAAAAACTAAGTGGGTGAGGTTCGGCCATAATGTATGGCCGAACCCCACAAACACATATTATGGACTTAGAGATGGTTGGAACATTAGTTGACTTGTTGATATGTAACAAGGTGACGAGACCTCATAAACGGTGCGCGATCGTGAGCAGTTGCCAGTTTAAGAAGCAAGGACACGTTAGTGGTCTTTGGTAGGATTCTACCTTTTTGAAACATGGTTATGTATGATGGTTTTATCTTATTTTGATGAAATTATGTTTATAAAAGATATGTTCCAAATGTGGGTTTAATGCTATGTTTATAATATAAAATAGCATGTGTTTCATTTGCATCTCATGCATGGCATGGGGCTGAAAGATATGTAACCGGAGGGGCCACACTTCGTCGAGGCGTCCGAAAAACCTATGTGGGATACCTTGATGTGCATTTTCATCAAGAAGAAACCGGAGGGGCCACAATTCGTCAGGGCGTCTGAAAGACCTATGTGGGGGTACTTATATGTATTTGTGATGGGTGGGACTCATTGCATTTGACATCATGACATGGCATTGTTTATATGGCCTTTGACATTATGATATTATCTATGATTTGTACTAACCATGTGTAGACCCTAATGGAATACCTACTGGGCGCGTTGTTCTAACGCCCTACTTCTACCCTAGTGGATGATACAGGAAAGGAAAGGGACGATGATCGTGATCGGAGCCAAGCATAGGAGCTTGGATATGTGATTGGATTAGATTTTATTTATGTTACTCATGGACATGTATTTTGAGTAGCTAAACTTCAGGCATGTAATAATTTAGATATTTGCTATGGTTTGTGAATGGTTATTTTGGTTATTCAAGTTAAGTTAATCATTTATAATTGACGGAGTACTTTGCTAACTAAAATGGAATAGATTTAGGTTCTATTATAATCTGCAGTTTATGATATAATCCGCATGTTTATATTATTATGTGTGAACCGTTTTCATGGACTTAGTCCATGCACACATAGGGTTGGCCAGTTAAGGGTCGGACTTTAGAAGTTCGGACTTAGCTCGCGTCGTGACGTCTCGCTCTTTATCTCACTCTTTTTTTTTAAAAAATAGACTCTGACTTTCGGAAGCATAGTGAAAAAGGGCGGGACGTTACAAATCCCACCCATCATCCATATCACAATCACATAGTATTCCTCTTGATGGATAATCCACATCAAGGTATTGTCATGACTCCCCACGAATGCCTTATCGGTCCCACTAAATGGAGCGTGGATTCCGGTAACATTTCAAACACAGTATATCTCTCCCCACGAATGCTTTATCGGTCCTACCGAACAGAGCGTGGACTCCGGTTACATTTCAAACACAGTATATCTCTCCCCATGAATGCCTTGTCGGTCCCACCGAACGGAGCATGGACTCCGGTTACAATTCAATCATACATCCATTGGAATCAGTGTGGATTCCTCCCCCACGGTTGTTTACCGGAAATCCGAACAGAGCGTGGACTCCGGTTACAATTCAATCATACAACCATTGGAATCAGTGTGGATTCCTCCCCACGACTGTTTTATCGGAAATCCGAATGGAGCGTGGACTCCCCTCATTTGATCCCTCCCATGCCATGCATGGCATGCAAGTGCAAACATGCTATGTAATAATAAACATCATAGCATTAAAATCCCATAGTTGAAACATAGTACTTTGATACCAAAATTAACATAGAAGTAAAAACATCACATATACATATTCTATGGTTTTCAATAAGGTAGGAATCCTACCAACGACCAAATATCGTGTCCTTGCGTTTTCGTCCAAAAACCGCTCACCGATCGCACCCCCGGTTGTGGAATCTTTTTACCTTAAATAAATTCCATAAAATAATCAAATTAATTATTCCAGTTGATTTAAACCATTCTTTTCATCCTTCCAATTTAACTTAACCATTTGGAAAATCATATAATATTTCATTTTTAAAAACAACCAGTTACCCACTGCCCACTACCCACTGTCCATTGTCCACTACCCATTGTCCACTGTCCACTGCCATTACCCACTGTCCACTACCCACTATCCACTGTCCACTAAAACTCACTAGTGGGGTTCGGCCATACAACATGGCCGAACCACACTCTTTGGTTTTGACCCCCTTTTTAATGCTGGATCATTTTAATCAATGTGGGTCCAAGATCATTCCATCTTTTGATTTATTAATCCAATCACATAAGTTAATCATTTAACTTGATAAAAACAATATGAGTCCATAAGACATTCTGCATGGGGTTCGACCATACAACATGGCCGAACCCATAGTCCTTTATTTTCACCATATTCCCAGCTTAGCTATCACTCTTTCCATAGCTAATCACTTAACTTATTTACACATAACTTAGGTCCATAAATGATTCATTAACATAAACATAGATCCATAATAAATCCCTCCATTCCTTAGCTTGATCATTCAATCTCTTACACATGCATAGATCTACAAAATGATCTATCAAAATGGTTCATGGGGTTCGGCCATACAACATGGCCGAACCCATGGTTCCTTGTTTCCATCTTCTCATGGTCTAAACACATTTAAATCCGTCAATATTTCTCCATGGGGTTCGGCTATACAACATGGCCGAACCCATGGTCCATTGTTCTTCATCATCTCCTCATTTTAAATCATCATTTACAACATTAAAACCCATTTAAAATCACCAATATTCTTCCATCATTTTCATCCTTTAGAACCCTTTAAAATCACTAACATACTTCCATCATTTTCATCCTTTAAAACCCATAAAAATCAATAACATACTTCCATGGGGTTCGGCCATACAACATGGCCGAACCCTATGGTTCATCATTTTCTCTTAAAAATCACATACCCATGATTAGATCATTTGATGGGGTTCGGCCATACATCATGGCCGAACCTCATCCAATCCTTTTTGTCCTTAATGGTCCTTATACATAAAAATCTAGCGTTTGGCCATGTAAGGTCCAAACCATGATCTTTGATCATTCTCCATCCCTTATATTGAACATGCATGAGGTCCTTATGCATAACAAGATTAGGTTCGGCCATGCAAGGGCCGAACCATATTTTTTGATCATTTTAACCATGCATGTTGTCATAAGCCATATATACATATTGTCCTTAATAATCTTTATATAACCTATCTTACCCATTAGGGGTTTGTCCATTTTCCATCTAAAACCACATTTCAGATTTTTGTATCATACTTCACTTTTATGTCACCTTATTGACATTCCTTGGATGGATTTCAAATCCATGGCCCATAACATTTTGGCCAACTATTTTCAATCCGAAATGGAATGTTCCCTTAACCTCCTTTTAATTAATAAATCATACATACCGATTCCGCGACTCCTTTCTTTTCTTTCGCTCTGTTTTGCTCCTCCGATCTTCTCCTTCTTTAATCTTTTCTTCTTCCTCCTTGATCTTCGGCCAAAGAGTGTTGTTTGAGAGGGAGAGAGTTTAAGATGAAAACCCTAAGAGAGGGTTCAGCCAAGGAGAAGGTTTGAGAGAGGGAGGAGAGGAGGAGAGAATGGAAAAACCCTAAGTGTTTTCTTGTCTTGGAGAGAGGTCGGCCCTAGGGTTTTTTGGTGAGAGGGAGAGAGTGAATGAGATGGAACACTCTCCACTTCTTTTTGTCTCAAGGTGGATTGGCAAGGGAGGGTTGAGATGAGCCCTTCCATCTTGTCTAGGGTTTCTTGGATGAGACCTCACCTCCCAACCACCCTCATTCAATGTGGAGTCTTCCCCATGAGTTCCTTGACTAACCAAGAGGATGCATGCCTTCCACATGGCACACACACCCTTTCCAACGTTTTTTGTCTAGGGTTTCCATTGAGATGGAAACCCTCCACCTCCCCTTTGACTAACCATGAGGACGCATGCCCTACACATGGCACACACACCATCTCCAACGTTTTTGGTCTAGGGTTTCCATTGAGATGGAAACCCTCCACCTCCCCTTTGACTCACTCCATCTTTTCATCTTCCATGTGACTCACCACCCATTCAACTCACTTAACTTAAATAAAACTCATTCTCCTAACTCAAGCATTTGAATTTATTTTTTAATTAATTAATTCCTGAACTCCACTCACTTCACTTAATCCTCTTGGACTCACCTTTGAACTCACCCATGGTCGACCAAGTACACCATGGTGGCCGGCCCCACATGTGCCTTAGTCCACACGCCACCTCACTTGATGAGGTGGACTTGGGTCCCACTTGGCTATGCCACTTTGATGTCACTCCTACACTTGCCACCTCACTTGATGAGGTGGACCCCATGCCTTAGATCTTATTTGGGTCCATGACCCGATCAAGTCAATTCCTTACCCATTTACCCTAAACCTCAATTCATCTTGACCCATTGGGTCCCAATTGGGCATTTGACCCAATTTACCACATTGACCCAATTAAATAGAATTAACCCTATCCATGGTCCATTGGACCATGCTTGGGCCATTGCCCCAACTTTTATCCATCTAACATCCATTCCATCTATGAATCTTAATTTTTAACAATTAAAATAAATAATAGCCAATATATTTATTAAATTGAGAATCTGGGCTATTACATCTCGTTCCCTAGACCAGTCGATATGACCTCTCAGAGTGATTTCTCGTCGGAAAATCATAGGGCTTTCGTTCCTCAAGCCTCTAGAAACCTAAAAATCACTGTGTTTGTGATTTTCGTAGATCTGGTTAGGGTCAGTCCCCATCCCATCCCTCTTTGAACCAGTGTTTGAGGATATCCTCCAAGAAAAACCATGCCTAGGAAGACAGTAGCTTTGACACATCCTAAGCACTCTATAAAGCAAGGTGAATCCAGTCGTGCCAATAGATGGACTAAAAGAACCAAAAAGACAGCCTTTCGGTCTTGCCCTGGGTCAAGCTTTGAAAATCCTGTGTATATTCAGGAACAACAAGAAACCTAACATGAGGTAGGAGAAGACCCATAGTTGACAAAGGTGTCATCTTCGAAGAACGACGAGAGAAAAGGAGAGAAGAAGCAGATGAGGAAAATGGTTGTAGAACCAGAAAGAAAGACCTTGTTGAGAGTGAAGAGGAGAGCGACGACTTTGACGACTTTTGGAGTGACTCTGACGAAGAAAAAGAGTATGAACACCCTTCTCTAAATAATCTGGGCAGAAACGCATTCTAACTTGCAAGGAGAATGGACTATCTTGAAAATAGTCTAGAAAGTATCCGGTTGACTGTTCGGGATCTAGTTGTTGCTGCCTCCTTTTCTGATCGAGTTCCAGATACTCCAACTCCTCCTCCTTCTGCACCCCCTCAAGATAGATCTGCTTAGGATAGTTCTTCGTTGTTTAGAAAAACTATACTTTTGGCATTTTGATTAAGCATCCATAATGCCTCCCTAACAAACACCATATGTACTCAATGCACATTTTGTTATCAATGTAATGATGTGGTTTGGTTTAATGTGATTTGTGTATTGCTGTGTATAAATGCCATATATCTTTTCTGTATGATAGATTAACATGCAGGTTTGAATGAGTTGGTTTTCTATTGGCATGTTAAGGGAGATAAGAGATCGGGCAGTGATGCCATACACAACCTTGGAGTATGGGGAAGCACAAAATATATAATAACTAGCTGCTATCATTGATCATGACAGCTTGTGGAGAAAGGAGAATGCAAGCTTGAAAGCTTGAAGAAAAATCAACTTAGGGGAAGCTAAGTTCGTGGGGGATCAGAGAAGAAAAAGCTAAGAAAAATAGCTTAGAGAATGGGGGAGGAAACTAGAATAAGCTAGAGGCATTAGCTTAGCCCTTGAAGCAATATGCTAGAAATCAGCTCGTGTGAACCATGTGTGAGATTCGATGGTACCTGATCTCAAGAGACATGGGGGAGTGCTTGATCATGATGCTTGTCTACTAACCCTTTGTCAATTAAATGAAAAAAAGGGGAGAAGCTAGGAAGCACATAAACACCAATTAGGAGAATAATTGTTGGAAGGAAGATCCAACTCAAGGAGATTGGGGGAGTCTAGCTAGCAATTCATTTGTGTATTGGGGAGAAAATCTTATTTAGTCCATGGATGTTTATGGTTTGGACTAACCCATCTAATGATTGTCTATTGTTGCTTGCTTTTTGTGCTTAAACAGGAAAATGAAAATGAAGCAAGCTGAGCAATAATATGAAGATCATAGTCTTGTTAATCCATTTGAATATACATGTAATTGATGTAATGTTTTGTATTCAAATTTATTGTAATAAAGGGTGGGCTTGTAATTGACAAAGGGGGAGATTGTTAGTGCCCTGGCTTGACCGAGTCCCTGTTTGTCAATTACATGACTCGGGTAGAAGCACTATGCCATGAAGCTTGAAGACTCAAGATGATCGAGGAAGAAGATCATGCTCCACCAAGATCAAAGCTAAGCATCGTTGCAATCACAAGAACAGGTATATGGCCATAGATGACCCTAGGTGGAACCCACACCTGAGAGAGGACTACTAGGCTTAGTTGCATATGTTGGTAATAAACATAAAATGCTTAAAGAGGAAGGTGAACAATGAATTGGAAGTGAACTTGGGAACATGAATTATGTTCACTGTCAGCACAATAGTTCTGGAACTTCGAACTGTCATTCTGGAAATGCCTCTGACCGAGAGTCTTATATGCACCGACCCCTCGGTGATGAATTTGAACGACCCCTCGTGGTCAACGACTCGTCGGTATAAAACTTATAAGTTCTGGACTAGGTAATTACAAGGGCTCTCGATAAAACAGACATCTCAGTGTATCACGATCGATCGAGAGTAACAGGACCGACCCCTCTAGAAAGGGCGACTGGTCGTTCTGGGTAATAGATTTCCTAAATGGAAACTACTATCAAGCATGTTTTGCACCAGAACGAGCCTCTTGTATGGACCGACCCAGTGGTGCCATGACTGTCGAATTGGCAACACTGACATGTCGACCGGGAAGTAATTATGTCGTTGGGATGCAATTAATGCGCAACGGTCGGGTGGTTGAACGGTAATAAATATGAACACCGACCCATCAGTGTAAGACCCGGATTTTTTATTTCATAAATATATTGGAATGGTTTATTTAATTGTGGATTAATGTCATTTGATATGTAAATAATTGAACTGAACCTTAAATGGGTAAGGAGTTGGGTCACTAACCCAATCAAGATCCAATGGAACATGGATGGGGTTTAATTTTGAAATAATTGGGTAAATGTAATTAAATGGGTCAATTGCCCAATTGGGACCCAATGGGTCATAGATGAGCTGATTTTAGGTAAATGGGTAAGGCTTAATTAATTATGTCAGTTACCCAATTAAGACCCAATTCACAAATCCACCTCATCAAGTGAGGTGGCATGTATGTGAGGTGCCATATCATAAATGACATGGCAAGGATAGGACCCACGTGCCATGTGGTGACCATGTCACAACATGCATGGTCGGCTAAGTCATGGTTGACTTGGTCAACCATGAATAGGTAAGCTCAATTGAGTTCCAATTAGATTGAGTTCACATTTAATTAAGTACAAGTGTTGAGTTTGAAAGAATTAAAGTTGCTCGAGTGAGTGAGGTCAAATTAATGAGTTCAATTGAGTAAATAAGGTTTGAGTTGGAGATGAGTTAAGATTGAAGTTGAGGGGACTTCCATCTCAAGGTGAGTTGAAGAGGAAGATGGAAAGTCTCCATCTCAAGGGACATGGAACCTTGCACACGTTGGGAATACAATGGGACTCATTGGTCAAAGGAAACATTATGAGGAAAGATGGAGAGTTTTGGGCTGTTACAAAGGGATGCCAACCAAGGGGCACATCACACCCCTCGGCCGAATTTCACCTTTTGGAAACAAGAGAGTTCTCTCCTCTTCTTCTCTATCTCTTTTCCATCTACACCATCGACACTTGGAGAAGGTTGCTGAAGAACAAGAACGGAAGGAGAATGATTGAGGAGTAAAGACAGAGCAAAAGAAAGGAGGAGATGTGAAAAGGTATGTCTTAAGCTTAAGAACAATGGATGATTAACGCTAAGGTGAACCATATACTTGGTCATGGAATGGCCAAATCTATGGGTTCCACAATCCATGGAATGGATGGCTAAACTGTTGTAAGCCATGGAATGGACATGTGTTGGAAACCAACAACCAAGGGATTAAATTATAATTATGTTTAACGGCTTAAGATAGGAATAGATTATGAAAAGACTCTCGCTTTGGCTAGAGGATAGAGTGAACTCACTGAGAGTGGGATGAATGGTTTTATTTATGTTTAAAAATAATAAGGAATGGATTTCATGAGGAAGGATCAAGCCAAATATACAAACAAAGTAGACTGACAAACAGTCAGTCGACTGAATCTGACTGAACTGCCGTGGCTGAAGACAGAAAACCATTTCTAGGAGTTTTAACCGACTTAATCTTTAGATTCAGTCGACTGAACCATGTCTAGATTAAAATATAAGGGGTATAATGATGTTTCAACCCACTGAACATGGGATTCAGTCAACTGGAAGAAGACGTATCAAAGAAGTAAAGGGATCTGACCTGTTTCAGCCGACTGAATCTTTGATTCAATCGACTGAATGATTACTTAGCGAACAGGTAAACTGTTGGCTGATCATTCAGCTGACTGAAACATGGATTCAGTCGAATGAATCTGTACTGGCCAAACACACAGTTAATCTAATCCAAAGTCAGTCGACTGAACGGGTGCGAGTCAGGGTTAAAACAATACTTAGTTGGGTTTCGTCCCACAGAAAGTGTATTTCAGTCGACTAAAAGTCTGCGGTAAGGCAGAGAACAGTAACTAGACGTGATTCAGTCTGCTGAAAGTCTGCGGTAAGGCAGAGAACAGTAACTAGACGTGATTCAGTCTGCTGAATCAGGGATTCAGTCTGCTGAATCAGGGATTCAGTCTGCTGAATCAGGGATTCAGTCGATTGAATTCAAAAGTTTGAATTTTTGATATTTTTCATGTATATCTGTTTATCTGGAAGGTTGTGAGGAGTAATTAAATTAAAAGAAAATGAAATTGATATATATATATATATATATATATATATATATATATATATATATATATATATATATGATTAAATTGATAAGGTAAAGAGGTATGATTCACTTTCACGAGAAGGTTAGCGGTTGTTCGTACGAAACAAGAAAAGGACAGTAAATTCAGACTTGGGTAGGATTCCTACCTTGTTGAGATACATGTGGATCTTATATGTTACTGGTTTTATTTTAGTACAATGTTTATTTTGATTAATCAAATGGTATAAGTTTTATGAACTCAATTTAAATGTGTTTTGACATGAAATGGCACTTTTGCATTCATGATCTCATGCATGGCATGGGAGGGAGTTTATGGGGTAGCAAGGCAAGTTATAAGCTGTCGAGACATGACTTGGGGCTTGAAAACTAGCTTGGAAGAAGCTATGTGAACCATTGTTATGTTGGCCTTTGTCCGGGATTGCTAGATAGGGGTGCAGCGTAATTTGGGCCAAAGGGCTCCGGGGTAACCAGTCCAAGAACCCTGCACAGAGGGAGGAGTCCCCGCTCCATCGGTAATTCCGATTAACACATGTGGGGAGGTATAACAATGACCTGGTGGTGCCATCACAAAACACTGCGGACGTAAATGGCCAAGGGAACACCTTGATATGGATTCATTATATCAAGGAAAATGTTGTTATGATTTGTATGGTGTTTGATATGGAGATTGGGTGAGGGATCATTGGCATATGACACCCATGACATGACACATACATTTGCATGATTTGAATATGATTATCATGCACTATTTTTGGTACTATGATATGTTACAGTTTTATCATGATGTTCTTATTCTGATTTTTATATTGATCCTATGTGTATAACCCTATTTGGAATTCCTAGTAGGTGCGTTGACTAACGCCCTACTTCTATCCTATAGATGATGGAACAGGGAATGGAAAGGACAATAAACGTGAAAGAAGTCAAGCTTAGGAGCTTGGGCAGATTATGTTTACTTTACTTGATTAATTTTGGAACAATGTATTCGAGATAATTAGTATTTTGGGATTGTAATAACTTAGTTTATTTTGCTATGCTTGGATGATGATTTGGATATTTAAGTTTTAGTTAATTCAATAGTGATTGGCTTCCTTACTTATTAATATCATGGATATGGATAGTGTTCTATTCATATAATAATTCCGCAGTTAAATTATAAGCGTGTGAACTGTTTTGGTGGACTTGGTCCACACACACGTATTGTTGGCCAGTTAAGGGTCGGGTTTGGAAACTTAGACTTAGCTTGCGTCGTGACGTTTCCGCTCTCTCTCTCTTTTATTTTAAAAAAAATATACTTTGATTTTCGGCTAGTGAAAAAGGGCGGAGCGTTACAGTTGGAATCAGAGCGAAACCGGAAGTGTGAATCTTTCAAGGTAAGATTAATACGGTATTATGTTTCACTGACAAGATAAGAATCCCAACTGACCGACTATTTGGAGTCTGCTGCACGGGGACCGGATTAATTTACTTTGTTGAAAATCAGACTGTAAGCATTCAATCTGAGAACAACACTTGACGAGAAGAGTAGCAACAAGGGAAGGACATCACTATGAGTATGGAATTATCGAACATAGCAAAATAGGACATATTTCCCCAAAACAAGAAACATCAGGATTTCCCCAAAAATGAGAAACAATATATGATACATAGGAAAATTCCCCAAAACAAGAAATACAAGATGTTGATTTGGCAATTTCTCAAACTATGTAAACACAAAACTTTATGAGAAAACTAAGTTAAACGATGTTTCAATACTTAGGAAAATGCCTCCAAAAAGAAGAAGAACCTGACAAAACCCGCATCAGGAGGAAGAGGTACAACATCCACACCAGGAAGAAGGGCAAAACAGTGTTAATATTCCTGAAGTACCTCCTGAGTTGCAGAGCCTAGTATAGGCAGTGGTCACTTCCGTTCTACAGCAACATTAGAACGGCAATGTAGGTGCGACCTCCAATGAATCACAAGACCGGAATATGGTCAAGGACTTCCAACAACAGTGTCCCCCTTATTTCAAAAGGAAAGAGGGACCCGCAGAAGCAGAAAACTGGGTGGAGAACATCACAAAAATCTTGAAGTTACTCAAGATCACCGGTAATGAGGACCGGATACTGCTGGCTGCCTGACAATTGGTGGATGATGTCGGCAAATGGTGGAGAGTCATAAACGTCAACAAGCACAGATTCCAGCGGGGGAAAAGACCGACACAAGCGTTATATCTCTGGTCCAGGGCACCATGACGGTTACAGACTATTATCAGGAGTTTCTCCGTTTATCGTGTTATGCTTTATACATGGTAGACACAGAATACAGGAAGGCTCGGAAGTTTGAACGCGGCCTACGAACTAGCCTAACAGCCAAGGTCACAATATTCAAATCAGCGACTTTGGCAGAAGCGGTCAGCTGAGCAAGAGCTGATGGAAACAGTCAAGTTTATGGACAATCGCCGAGGGCAAAGTGGGGGAAATACTTTCCGCCAGAACAAGAGATTCGACCCAACTTTAGAAGACCCTCACATTCTACTAAGTCAACAGGAGGTTTTTGTCCCATTCAGCCCTCCACATCAGGATCCGTCTCTCAGATTTCGCGAGGTGTCAGCACCTGTTTTCAGTGTGGCCAGCAGGGCCATTTCAAGAGGGAGTGCCCACAGATCAGTAGACCTCCTCACTCCAGGGGTTCATTCCATCCTCCAGCTCGACCAGGTCATTCTCAATCATCCAGAGCATATAACTAGACAGGACGGGCACCTATCTTGACAGGATCTGGATGACTGTATACTTTGGCACCTCCTCCAGAGATGATGGATCACTCGGTGATTCAAGGTATGGCAGTAGTTGGTGGTTCTTATGCTTTTGTATTATTTGATTCATGAGCATCCTACTCCTTTGTATCTGCTGCCTTCATATCTGCTACTGGCACTTTAGTACAACAACTGTCCACCGCACTTACTATTGTATCCCCAATTAGAGACACATCACTTGGTCTGATCTGCACTTCGGTAGACACTGAACTTGCTGGGTTCAAGTTTAAGTTCAACTATCTAGTACTCTAGATGACAGAGTACAACATCATTTTTGGCATGGATTGGTTGGCTAACTTCCAGGCCAGCATTGACTGCCATCTTCTCAGGATGATATTTTGGTCACCTGAGGGAAAACGATATGTGGTACATGCCAACAGACAGAGCATCCCAATGACTAGAAAATTGCACGATGAAATGAACCATCTAGTACTAAACAACATCAGACTAGATAAGGAGCCAATGGCTGAACTACCTGCGGTAGTGAAAGAGTACGCAGAGGTATTCCCGACAGAACTCCCTGGTTTTTCCTCCAAAGAAAGAGATTGATTTCGAGATCAAGTTGTATCCTAGCACTGCTCCAGTATCATTGCCGCATTACCGGATGGCCCCAGGCAAAGATGTCTGAGCTAAAGAAACAAATTGATGAATTGCTCAGACTATGATGTATTCGGAATAGCAGTTCATCTTGGGGAGCACCCATATTATTTGCGAAGAAGAATGACTGGTACTCTTCGGATGTGTGTGGATTACAGGAAATTGAACAAACTGACAGTCAGAAACAAATACCCTCTACCCAGAATTGATGACCTATTCGATCAACTCAGAGGTTCCAGTCATTTCTCCAATATTGATCTGATGTCAGGCTATCATCAAATTGTCAGGGATGAAGCTATAGAGAAGACGGCTTTCAGAACTCGGTATGGACTGTATGAATATGTAGTCATGTCGTTTGGACTCACCAATGCATTGGCTGTGTTCATGGGTCTAATTAACAGAATCTTTCGTCCGTATCTGGACAAGTTCATAATTGTCTTCATTGACGATATCCTGATTCATTCTACAAGTCGGGAGGAGCATGCTGAACATCTAAAGATAGTCCTGGACACTTTGAAGAAAAATCAGTTACATGCCAAAGCAAGCAAGTGTGAGTTTTGGCTATTTGAGGTCAACTTCTTAGGACATGTCATATCAGCAGATGGAATAGCCGTGGACCCGGCTAAAGGGGCAGCAGTTAGGAACTGGAAAGCTCCAAGGAATGTGACCGAAATCCGTAGTATTCTGGGATTGGTGGATTATTATCGGAAGTTTATTATGGACTTCTCCAAGATTGCAGCTCCACTCACCAAACTCACTCAGAAGGGAGTCAAATTTGAATGGTCTGATGTATGCAACCGTAGGTTCGAAGACCTAAAGGAGAAGCTCACAACTGCTTCTAATTTTGCCGGAAAGAGGCAAGGGCTATGAAGTATAATGTGATGCTTCCGGAGAAGGACTTGGGTGTTCTCTCACTCAAAGTCATCATATAGTGGCTTATGGTTCAAGGCAGCTAAAAATCCATAAACGCCATTATCCTACACATGATCTGGAATTAGCCGCAGTGGTCTTCACTTTCAAAAGCTGGAGACACTATCTCTATGGCGAGACTTTGAGGTATTTTCAGATCACAAAAGTTTGAAATACCTGTTTGATCAGAAAGAACTCAACATGAGGCAACGCAGATGGATGGAGTATATGCAAGATTATGAATTTGCACTTCGATATCATCCTGGCAAGGCTAACAAAGTGGCAGATGCCCTCAGTCGCATGACACATGCAACAGTGGCCAGTTTGATTGTGAAGGAATGGGAGATGTTGACCACCATCCGGGAATTCAATTTGTACATCAAGGACCTTGGAAGTATGTACAATATGATGGTACGGTCCAGCATGGTTACCAAGATTGAGCAAGAGCAACGGGCAGATCCGGAAGTGGAAGAAATATGGGCTAAGATGTCTATTGGTGAGGTGGTACCGGAATGGGAATTATGACCGGGACAAGGTTTTTTATTCCGAGGTAGAACATATGTGCCTCAAAGTTACAAAAGAGAACTATTGATGGAGGCACACCAAACAAAACTCTCTATTCATCCGGGGAGCACCAAAATATACCATGACCTGAAGAGACATTATTGGTGGCATAGATTTAAAAGAGATGTGGCAGACTTTGTTGCTCATTGCCTGACTTGTCAGTAAGTCAGTAAGTCAAGACAGAACATTAGAAACCACCAGGATTACTCAAACCCTTACCATTGCCAAAGTGGAAATGGGAACATATTTCCATGGATTTTGTGACAGGATTGCCGAGGTCATCAAAAGGCAACGATGCAATATGGGTTGTGGTAGATCGATTGACCAAGTCTGTGCATTTTCTCCCAATCAAGATGACAGATTCATCTGAGACTTTGGGACGATGATATATCAAGGATATCATAAGGCTACATGGTATCCCCTGGACTATTGTGTCCGATAGAGATGGCCGATTCACAGGCAGGGTGTGGCGGAGCATGCAGTCGGCTATGGGAACCAACTTATTAATCAGTACAGCTTTCCATCCACAGACTAATGGACAGTCAGAGAGGACAATACAAACATTGGAGGATATGCTGAGAGCATGCATGTTACACTTCAAGGGTGGTTGGGAAGATCATTTACCTGTAACGCCCCGCCCTTTTCCAACCTTCCAAAAATCAGAGCCTATTTTTTTTTATATAAATAAGTAGAGTGGAAGAGAGCGGGGAGCGTCACGACGCGAGCTAAGTTCGGACTTCCAAAGTTCGACCCTTAACTGGCCAACCATGTGTGCATGGACTAAACCATGATAAACAACACACACACGGAACTAAATAAGTCATGCAGAATAATGCTAAACTAATTGCAGAACTAATTGATTGCGGAATTATACTGAGTAGATAGCAAGTACAAGTCATTCATTATAAACTACTTAAACCAAATATCCATCATCAAACTATTCGCAAATCATAGCAAAGTTACTAAATTATTACAAGTCCACATAATAAGTGTATCCAAACAACAGTAATTAAAATTCCAATCCAACACCCAAGCACTTAAGCATGGCTTTCCTCGCGGTCCTCGACCTTCTCTTTTCCTTTCCCTTTTCCTTCATTATCCTCTAAGGATAGAAATAGGGCGTTAGATCAACGTGCCCAGTAGGTTTTCCAATCAGGGCTACCACATGGTTAGTATATAAAAACATGCATATATCATAATATTTGATCATCAAAAACATATAAAATCAATGCTATGTATGTATGTGCAAATGTAATGAGTCTCACCCATCACAAGTATACATAGCTATCACTTGACGGGACTCTCACGTCAAGGTAATCCATAGTACTCCTCATTTCCTATGGATAGGACTCTCATCATTAAGTTATTCCTCCTAGCGGGACTCTCATCGCCTAAGGAGGCCCCACAGATGCATCACAGGCATACCGACGGAGTGTGGGTTCCGGTTTCCATAATCATCACCCCATGCCATGCATGAGATGTCAATAAATATATGTCATTTGTAAATATATCTCAACATTCAAAACCCATTTGAAACATAAAACAATAACAACATAACTCATAAAAACCATGATAAAACCCAATATAACAGTGGTTACAAGTAGGTAACAAACCTACATAAAGTTCTTTTAAATGTCCGTTCTTTCTTACGCGTCACCCCTTCACGACTCGCGTGCCGTTCAAGTCCCGTTACATTGTTTATACAACAACAAGTGAATAACATATCTTTTTGATTTCTTATTAGGTTTAAATCCCATAAACCATCTTGTGGGGTTCGGCCATACCCCATGGCCGAACCTCACCTACTTTAGATTTGATCCTCCTTTTCATTTGATCAATACCATCCATATAAACACCTTATATTACATAATATTACTTGGTAGGATTCGGCCATACAGCATGGCCGAACCATACCACTTTGGTTTGACCCTTCTTTCAAGTCCTTTAATCCTTCATTCCATTATAACTTATATGTACGGTTTTGCCACTAGGCTAGCCAATAATTAATCTTGCTAACCACTGTTATCAAAACAAATCCTCCTTAGTGGGGTTCGGCCATACAACTTGGCCGAACCTCACTATCTCCAACTTGGTCCTTTAATCCATTCTAATTACATTCAAATGCCATTCAAATCATCCATTTACCTAGCCTTTAACCGTTCATCATTGTCACTCTATGGGGTTCGGCCATACACATGGCCGAACCCTATAGTTCATTTTTATTCACCAAAGAATGGATCTTATAACCTCATCCATTGGAACATCTTTAGACCTTTTTAAAGTCAAACACCATGCATATCACTTGGTGGGGTTCGGCCATACCCCATGGCCGAACCTCACCCCTTTTGGTTTTGGGTGCTACTCTTTGCTATCCTTATTGATAAACAATGAGCATCTAAGTCCATTATTCTTTCATCTATATTAACCTTTTAAACATCACAACAACCATTAACAATTACTAATCATAAACTTAAATTCAAATACCCATACAAGGGTCCATTTATCCCATAAAATGGTCCATGGGGTTCGGCCATACACATGGCCGAACCCTATGGTTCTCTTGGTTCAATACTTCCCATAATTATTCATCATTTTGACATACTAATTTAACCATAAGAAAGATATGGTTCAGCCATACATTGGCCCACCAAAGACATACACCTTATCTCCATTTTTTTTTAACACCTTAACCTTTCCATACCTTATATGGTTTTTATCTCTCAAAACCATCAAAAATCACCATAAGCTTGTCAAATCCTTTCATGGGATGGCCGAACCCTCCTATGATTTAAACCTCTTTAACATATACTTTTTGTCTCATTAAAACATGTAAAAATCTCCATGGTTTTGCATGGTTTTTAGCCTTCAAAACCCATCAAAATAACCAAATAATTTCATGGGGTTCAGCCATCCAAAGTGGCCGAACCCAATGATCCATTTTTTATCCTTTTTATATAGCACCATCCAAGGTTTAAGCCCTTGATGGATTCGCCCATTCCTTGGCCAAATCATGCTCCCTTTTACCAATTTATTTAACTAAATTCTTATGTAAACACTTACCAATTTCCTTTGTTTTTCTTCTCTCCTTTCGATCCTTGCTTTCTTCTTTCTTGCTCCCTTAGTCCTTAGCTGATTGAAAGCTTGAACAATGGTGAAAATACCAAAGGATAATTCGGCCAAGAGGATGGGTTCTTGACAGAGGGAGAGAGATGAGAATTCTATGTTTTCTTTGTGATCACATTCAGCCAAGGGATGTGGTTTGTTGCTTTTGTTAAACAGCCCTTGAGCCCCTCATTTACCCTCATCAATCCTTGATCAAACCAAGGAGTCCCATGGCTTAACTATGGGACACTTGACCTCAGCTTAGACCATCCTTTCAGCTCCCCATGTTGGGTCTTGCGTTTCCGTTATGAGATGGAAACCCAAACAAGCTTCCAAGGTGAATCTTATCTCATGCCTTTGAATTCCATGCATGGAAACCCGCTCCACAAGTACCCAATGTGTGGGACTTGTTTTGTGGTGTTTAAGATCATGGCAACTCCTCACCTCCCCATTTTACTCAATGGAATTTAAGGTCTTTTTGGTTTCGAACTTAACTCACCCAACTCATTAGGCCGACTCACCACATTTAATGCACTTGAGTCAACTCCATTACTTAATTCAAATCCAACTAATTTCAGTCCCAACTCAACCTGATTTGACTCATCCTTTAAGCTCACATGAGGGTCCACACAGTCAACCATGGTCAACATGGTCAACTCGACCCATTGGGTCCAAATCAACTCAACTCACTTGGTGGTCAACCAACTCAACCACGACCCATTGGGTCCCAATTGGGCATTTTGACCCAATTAACAAATTTTGACCCAATTAACAATCTTATACCAATTGAATACATCTTACCCATTTATTTCAATTGCAACCATATCCACAATCCGTTGGGTCATAATTGGGCAATTGACCCAACACTTTACCCATCTAAGGTATCCAATAATTCACAAATTAAATAGGCAAATTTCATATATATTAATAACATGAAATTCCAAAGTGTTATAGGATTCATGGCATATGACACCCATGGCATGGCATTGACTTGCATGGTTTTGATATTATATTTATCTATGTGATTTTTATACTCACCCATGTGTTTGAGCTTACTCGGAGTACCTACTGGGCGCGTTGTCTAACGCCCTACTTCTACCTTAGATGATGACACAGGAAATGGACAGAGCGAAGGACGCGATCGGAGCTAAGCTTAGGAGCTTGGATAATCTAGTTTCATTTTATTTAAGTTTATTCATGGACAATGAATTTGAGTAGCTAGTATTTGGGACTGTAATAACTTAGACTATTTGCTATGGTTTGGATTTTAATTTTAGACATTTTAACTTAAGGTAATTATTATTAAGTGATGAACTTTCTTGCTATTTAAAATTGGATAGGTTAGAACTCTATTATAATTCCGCACTATGTTTAATTCCGCTATGTTTAGCCTTTGTACGTGTGAACTGTTTTAGTGGACTTAGTCCACGTACACGTATGGTTGGCCAGTTAAGGGCCGAGCTTTGGAAGCTCGGACTTAGCTCGCGTCCTGACGTCCCGCTCTCTCTCACTCTTTCTTTTAAAAAAAAAATAGACTCTGATTTTCGGCGAGTGAAAAAGGGCGGGGCGTTACACGAGAGGAGAATAAGGGACCACAGACCTTCGCGGGAGGGGAGACAACGAATTTGAAACAGTTGTCACTTTCGCAAAAAGTGACCCCTTTTTATTTTGAACTTTCTGTTTCATCGATATGTCTGTTCAACCGACAGGTTGAATTTTTCGACATTTTCCCTTTTTCAACAGTGCTTGATTTAGCACAGAAACGACATGTCTGTAACTCAGACAACCTATTCACCGACATGTCAACAACACCGAGAGGTACATATTGCAGAGCAATTATCCTTGATTTGTGTGGCTTCATGGAGATCCTAATCTAAGCACGACAAACATATATTCATGCATAAATATACCAAACACAATGTCATCCAATCATGCACACACACACATCAATTCTCATTCAAAAGATTATATCTTTCAAAAACATTTTGAATGGAATGTATGGCTTTCCAAGTAGAATATGTACTATAGGTAGGAATAGTACATTCTAGACTTGTATGTGGCCAGTTCCTCTCTTCATGTCATAGCATTTCTCTGCTATGTGAACTCACATGGTCTTTTGTGAGTTCATTTATAGTGGTCTAAGATATGAAAGTGAATCTTAAACCACAACAAAACATGATTCATTGTCTATCTCCTAGGTACAAATATTGCTGGCATTTGGTGTTGCATACACACCCCAACTATTGTCTGTCTTAACAAAGAGTCTTGCCTTGTATCCACCTTCCTTAGATTTCCTTTAAGATTCGATGTTGGTGGATATCTTTTAAGCTTAGGCTTTTCTTGATTTTGCCTTAGTGCTTTCTTTTCCAGATATCTCTTCAGATGATAGTAATTTCTTTTGAAATGTCCATCCTTGTGACAGAAATTGCACTTACTCATTGAAGGGCGAGAGATACCTGTTTTTCTAGCACTTTATGGTTCATAGGTACATTGGTCGGTGAGGCACCAAGTCCAAACCTATCACCATACAGTCTTCTCGAACCAAGGAGTCTTTTAAGCCTTTCATCTCCTTGGGTAAACTTATCTTGGAATTTGTCTTTATGATTTTTCAAATCTTTTACTTCCAAAGACAATTTTTTAGTAGCCTCTTCAACAAGTTTATTGTGGTGCAACAGATCTCGACATCTTTGCAATGAATGGTTATTTCTTCTTGAAGAGTTTTATTAGTCTCTTTCAGGTTTGATTTTTCATTATTAGAGAGTTCCAGTTTGGATATTAGGAGAAATCTTTCAGTTTTTAAATCTTCCACTTGATTTGAGAGGTTCAATTTTTCATTTTTAACCTTGCTGAGTTTTTTAGCCATCCGCTCACTCTCAAGGAACAAGGAACTGTAGGAAGCTTGAAGATTTCCATCATCTTCACGCTCATCTTCTTCTGTTTCAATTGTGGAAATTTCTTGATCACATATGATCGAGGCTATGAAACCTTTTGATACATCAACTTTTCGTCGAGTCTCATTATTTGAATCACTTTCTGATTCAGAAGTTTCAACATGGGTCATACCCACATTCATAGCCTTCTTTATTTTATCCTAATGACACTCATTCATGTAGTGTCCACTTCCTCCACAATTGAAGCAGGTCTGCTCTCTAACCTTCTCTCTCTCTCTCTCTCTCTCTCTCTCTCTTTCCCACTGTTTTCTTCTTGCCTTCTTGGGTATCTTTTACTTGTTTCACCCTTACCCATTCTTCTCAACTTATTTCTTTTAACAAAGTTTCTATAACACTTCTTGGCAAACATTGCCATTTCATCACTTGAGAGAACATCTTCTGAAAAGTTTTCATTTTCTTTAGTTTTCTTTTCTTTTAGAGAAGATTTCAAGGCAATAGATTTATCTTTTGGTTGTTCAAAGTGTAGTTCATAGGTTTGCAATGAACCAACCAAATTATTTATGTTCATTAAGGACACATCTCTGTTGTCCTCCACAGCCACAACATTGGGTCAGCCTACTCGGTCATCCGGGGATCACAAACCACCATCCCACCCTCTGGTCTCCACGTGGGTGAACCACTCAATCCATCAGACCACTGGGGGCACGTCACCAGCCATGTACTCAGGTAGTGTGTCTGTGATGTCCTCTAAGTTGGCATTGGGCGGACTGACACTCAACCCAAGAACTTCCCGGAGGTTTCCATGACCACCTCACAACAGGTCCCTCCTGGGATTCTCGGACACCTCGTCCTCCAAACCGAACCACACCTCCTTCATAGGCATGTCCGAAGATCACAATTTAGACATGACAGTCAAACCTAAACTAGGGAGTACATCCGCCCATCACAAGAGTAAGTACCACAACCACACCAGGGTAGACCCACAACGACCACGACTTTGCCAAAGACCCACGTACCCAAGAGGGGAACACCCGCCAGGTACTTCTCACCTACGGACCTACCAACGAGTAGTCCATAGCTCAACCACAGTCCATTGTGCGGTTTCCCATGACTTTCCAACTCCAACTACTCGACAAACTAGGGGGAGTCTCTAAATCCTGATGTAGCCTAGTACACATGCCCCACCGGAAATCCACACAGTCTAGGTGCATGCCTACACAATTATTTCTAAGCATGTCATCAATACATTAATAACAATTCATAATCAGATACTAGCTACCTCATGCTAGCATATTAAACTTCAACTTGTTATCCTACCATGCATGTATCTAAATCACCATAGTATAATAGACATGATCAATCTACTCTCTAATACATGCTTATCTTGAGCATACCAACATATTATCAAACATAGATACATCATCATGTTATTCAATGAACATATCATCATTCATACATGTTATCCAACCATTCAACCAACATATTCTCATGCTTGTCTAATTCACATGTTATCATATTATTCAACCAACATGCCATCACATGCATTTTGACACTAGTACGCCCGAATGGGTCCCTTGCTACATCAATCATCGTAACCGTTTCCCTGCTGAGTGGCTCAAAACTCATAGGGACCCTCATTCCTCGTACCCCGTGTCCAAACATTATAAGGAAGTTATGTGCTTTACATGTATGCTAAAACAAATGTGATGAGTCCCCTCACCTGTGTGTGCCTTTGAAATCCAAAGCGGAAAAACGGGTTGAAGGGGTTGAAGCAAGCTCCATCTCCCGAAAAGAACAAAAGAATAAGTAATCGAGGTAAATGGGCCAAACTAAGCTTGGTCTGGAAACTGGCCTAAAAGTGGGCTGGATCTAAAACTTAGCCGAAATGGAGCAGGCCTGAAAACTTGGCCTAAAATTGGACCAAGGCCAAAACTCGGAAACTAGGCTGGGACGAACAAAACTATGCAGGAATGGCTAGGCCAGGTATGGGCCGAACTCAAAACTGGGTCGGACCAAACACTAGGTTGGACTGCCAGGCCTAGCAAAAGGGCCTGATTTGCTGGGCCGCAAACAACAAATTGGGCCTGGGTTGCCAGAGCCCAAAAACGAACCCAGCCGAGTCAAGTTAGTGACTCGACTGAGTTGGCTCGACGCCCAGCCTAGAAACAGGGAAAAAGAAGGAAAACAAGAAAAAAGGGAGGAAAAGAAAGGAAAATCAAAGAACATGGAGGAAAATAATGAAAACAAAGAAGGAAGGAGAGAGAGGGTACCTGGGATGACGAGAGAGGGGTTAGAATCTTCCAGAGGGAAGGCACGAGGCTTGATCTGAACCCTAGATCTCGAACAGTAGAGAGGTAAAAGACTGCAACTTGGGCGGGAGGCGGCGACAGAGAGGGAAGAAGGAAAAAAAATATCAGAGAGAGAAAATAGGAAGAAGAGAAGGACGAGAGGGGTGAAAGAGATGTGAGAGAGAGTGAGAGATCGAGAGAGAAGAAAAGAGGGAGAGAGAGGATGTGGGAGGAAGAGGAGAAGAAGGGGTTACGGCACTGTAGTTGCGGCGCTACAGTGTTGCGGAAATGGGAAAAAGAGGGGTTGGGGTTTAGGGGCTTTAAGGACTTAGGGTACTTAGGGTACTTAGGGTTTTGATTTAATTATATTTATTTCATTTCATTTTATTTATTTGTTATTTATTAGCTTTTTTACGAAAAATCAAATCTCAAGCTTTTGAAAACAATTTAAAACTGATATAAATCAAGCGACAAACATCGGAGAGAAAACGTATGATTTTAAAACATTTTTTTGACAAAGTACACAAAAATTTGAAATTACCAAAATGCCCTAAGTCTTCGAACTCAAAATCGGGCAAACAAGGCCCACCGCTGGGCCCACACTCCCCCCACTGCCACCAAAACCCTAAAATCCAGAAAAATCGGGTCGAGTTGTTACACTGAGTGCCCTGCATAAAGGATTTAACCATCCGAGTTGATTTGTGCTAGAACACCTTCATGGGTACTCCAAAATTAGCTCACTATTCTCTATTGTTTGTTTTCTCTTACTTGAAAACAAAAATAGAAAATAAACTTCCATCCCATGATGGAAAATAATGGACCTCTATCCAAGATGAGTTTATTGAAAATATTGTACATCTTTGGATAGCTCAATGGAATCCTCCACCTCTCATAACAAATTGGAGAATCATGATAGAGGTAAACATTTGAAATGTTTCATAGCCTCCGTTGGTTATGTTCAAGGGGGATCCTCAAGTGAATATGAGGATAGTAAAGAGGATCTTAACGAGGATGAATATGAGCTCCAAGAATCCTACGAAGGCCTATACTTAGAGGGTATGAGATTGGTTAGGGATCTTAATAAGGCAAAAATTGAGAATGCCAAACTTTCTAGCCAACTTCAATGTGTTGATATTGAAAATGATCTTCTCTCATCAAATTTGAAAAATGCAAATGATGAAATTTTGAATTTGAGAGAAAATAAAAAATTGCTTCAAGAAAAATTAAAAGTTTTTGAAAATGAAAACTTGAAGCTCACAGAAGTTGGAAAATATCTTAGAGATGAAAATCTGAAGTTGGGATCAGATTTGAAATATCTTAAGAAATCTCAAGATATGGTTACCCAAGAAAACCAAAATTGGAGAAATCTATAAACTTGGGTAAACTTCAAAGTTAGCATGGTGATGGTCACTCTCAGTCAAACCTTAAGAGACCCATGAACCAATCCATACTATGTAGAAGCCACACCACACACTCACTTCTATAGTAAAATGTTTCTATTGTGGATTAACAGGGCATTTCAAGCATGAGTGCAAGATAAGGAGAATGCAGGTTAATTCAAAGGTGGTTGATGGTCTTCCTCAAGGACCAAGGAAGTGGAAAAACGAGGTGCTTGGAAATTCACACCATGCAAAGAAGAAAAATGTAAATCAATTTGTGAATGTTCCTCGGAAACACTTTTCACCTCACACTTCACATCGTCCCTACATTAGCAAATCAAAAAGGGATAGACCAAGATCTCCTTATACTACGGTAAGAAATATGAGAAGGAGAGTCTTGTCTCAATCTTTTGAATTTGGGCCAAATATTAAAAATAGGAGATTGAAAAAGCCCAACTTCCAAAAATTTGAGAGGAAAGGTCCAGATTTAAATTTGGTATGGATCCCAAGGGGATAGGACCTTACCCATGCCCTACATTGGTCTAAGGCTTGAGCTTAATTTGTATGTCTCTAGACAAATTGTAGTTGAACTCAAACTTGGTATAAATGAGTTCAAACAACCAAGTGTTGTGGCATGGCACATTTGACCTCTTGCAAGTACTTGATTTCATTTTTCCTGGCTATAGTGTTTATCGTTCTTAAATGGTCATAGAGTTGTGGACTTAGATTCCTAGTCCCATAATGTTTGCTCAAATGTGTGAAGGGCTACCATTGCTGGTATCACATTTGAAGCACGATTTGGAATCACCTTTGGTATGTTGCCGTCATTCCATGTTCTTGTTTGATTGGTGGAATGATCATGTGCAAAATGTTTGTGTGGCATATATGCCTTTAATTAATAGAATCATAGTTTTATATGCCAGGTGTTCTCACGTAGGCTTGCACTTATGCTTTATTATTGGAATATTTATTGTTTCATCTCATTCCATGTATTAAGTTATCTTTTGGGAATGGATGGACTTTGTGCGTTGCCTCATGTCTCACTTGTATGTACTTGCATTCGTTGTTTTCATCTCAGATTTTAAATTGGTAGAATCTTGTTGTGTGAGATGATCTTGTGCACATACATAGTGTTGTTCCATTCCAACTTACAAAATTTTGTGAATCTCTTGTGAATGGGACTTGCTCCATGCTTGTGAATGGTATTTGTTGATCAATGTGTGATCAAAGGTTCTTCATTGGTAATTCATTCATGTATCATTCAATTCAAACATTCATAAATTGAATGATAAAGTTGATTAAAAGTATGGGAGCTAATCTGGTGTTTGGCAAACACTTGTATGCTATACATGGAGGTCATTTCTTTTGCACCTTTACTTGATCTCATATTGGTATATCTTGGTGAAAATTGAAATTTTTTTGCAAGTGTTTGTTGGTTATGGCATATCATGGCCTTTTATACTTAATGTATATTTGTGTATGCCATATATCTTCATACTTCATTTCCATGCCTTTTATTGGTATATCATATATGAAATGAATGTATGTTTGTGTGCTTGGTCTTCATTCCTATACTCATTATTGGTATACATTATGAGGAATGATTTCGGTTCATAAGAACCAAGTTTTTGCCAAACTGTGAATGCCTTAGCATATGACATCACACATGGGCAAAAAACTTTTAAAATGGTAAATTAAAATGCCCAAGGTTATTGGATTAGGTTTAGATCAACTCTTTTTTAAGAACGGACTCTTAATGGTAAAATGATCCAAAATCCAATCAATTTGTGCAAGTGTCAGTAATTTGGTTGAATCATCAAATGGCACAAATTGGTGTGTGAATGTAAAAGTTTTCATTGGCATTCAAAGGTGGATTGCAAAACTTGTTGCCTTGTGGACTTACATGTTTCACAGGCACACACTCTCATCCCTTAATTTGCAAATCTTATAGGGATGTATTATGCTATTTCCATGTCTTGATAATGCACTATCTTGGAAAATATTTAGACATTGGAAATGTGTTTTTGGAAGAAATGTTCAAATGAGTTATATTATCCTTTCTCTAAAACTGTCTTTGGTATGCACCATAGAGGCTTGGCTTTCAAAGAGCAAATATGGGTGATGCCAAAATATAGATTGATTGGCATTGTAAAAGCCAAAATGGCTTTGTGGTCCAAATGTTGATTGACTTGGTGCATTGTGCTCTCAATTTTTTTAGCAAGGGAAAGCATGCCTTGGAATGTTGTATGGGAAGAAATCAGCCTCCATCTTCCAAATGCTTAATGGTGTTCCAAGGATAGGTGTTTGTTCATTCAGTGTTCACTTATTGGAGCATGTTTTATTGAATGAACTGATTGTTTGATGCATTGTGCTCATTTTGGTAATTATTTTTGCATCATACTTGTTTTGTGAAGATCAGCCCACAAATCTTGAAAATCATACAGTTTTGGTTTTAGTATGTTATTGGCTTGGCTAGATTCTTCATGGTTTATGAACTATGTGTTTCATTGACATATTGATATAGTTCATGTTGAATTCACTCATATGTATTCTTCATGGAAAATTCCTATTATGAGTGATTCCCTCCTTCTAACATGCATGAGTTGGTTTCATATTGACATTTTTGAAAAACCAAATGCATGATCCCCTCCTTCTCCATCTCCTCCTATTCCAACAATTAGGACTTGTTGAAGCACAATAAATCTGGTATATTTGGGCTTAATACCCTTTGTCAATTTATGACAAAAAGAGGGATAAATTTTGAAGCTTTATGAAAGCTTTGGGGAGACTTCGGAAGCTTGAAAGAAAGCTTGTGTTTCAAGCTGAAGCTTACATATCTTAGGGAGAGATGACCTTTAAGGGAGGATAGTCTTTGATTAAGGGGGAGATTAATCAAGACTAAGACGGGGTTTAGTCCATGTGCTATGGGGGAGCACTATGTGCTTATGGACTAACATTTAGGGAGGAGACTTCTATGCTTCCACCATTGCTTACATTGTTTGTATATACAGGTACATTGGCACACCTTGAGGGGGAACAAGCTGAGCAAAACAAGAAAGAGCTGAAGCATAGAGTTTATGGTCTTTTCATTTGAATATGTACTTATAATTGTTGTATCTTTTGTATTCAAATGATGTATATTGGGTTGGACTAAGTCATTAATCTGTATTCATTAGCTTAAAGGTATTTTGTAATGGAAATTGACAAAGGGGGAGATTGTTAGTGCCCCGGCTAGTCGAGTCACCTATTTGTCAATTCTATGACTTAGGTGAAACACTGTCTTGGAAGTTTGAAGAAATATTCAAGACTCAAGTGATGAAGATTGAATCAAGAACTCATGCATTGGAGGATCATGTGCGGATTCATCATCACTGTGCATGGCAATCACAAAGTAATTGGCCATAGATGAATTTAGGTGATACCCAACACCTTAGAGAAGACCTTCCATAGTCTTATAACACATATTAGTAAAACATAAGTAAGCCTAGAGAAAATGGACCAAGGACTTAGAGCATCCATCAACAAATCTTGACGAAAATGTTGAGTGTGAAACTCTCATGACTTGGGAGACTCTTTCAACCAACCAAATATTGTAATCCACTATTAAAACCACTATGGTTATATAGATCATTGAAATATCTTTTCATAGATCCCAAGAACACTCAAAACGGAGTTCAGGAGGCCAAGATATGGTCATTTTAGGGAAAGACAGTTTTGCTGAAAAGCCCAGGACCGACCTGTCGTGGATCATGACCCGTCGGTGGACCTAGGACAGACCCCTCGGTAGAAACGACCTGTCAGTGTGAAAAAGACTCATTCTGACTGCCAAAACACTGTATTTTTCGCTTCTCCGCAGACAGAGACTCTCATGGGATCACGACCTGTCGGTGAACCCAGGACTGACCCCTCGTGGATACAGACCTGTCGATTGCGTACGATTTATATTCGTTGCAAACACACTCAACTCTCAACCGTCATATTCCAACGGTCATTTTTATGCACCGGCCTCTCGACTAGAACAATCCCTTGGTGACTGGGACTTAGAAAACTTTGGGATGCTTATTTAAACTCCGGATTATTGAGGTATTGGTTGGACCCTTCAACTTGAAAAATCTTAAGGCAATCCCAAAGATCCCACGCCTCTCCCAACCTCTCTCAAACACACATTAATCACTTGGTAAATCATTTGTGTGATCATATCCTCTCTATATGCCTTCACCTTTGTAAACCATTTTCCAATCAACCATTTGATTGAGATAGAGAGAGAGAGAGAGAGAATCAAGCCTAAGATCAACTTGCAAATCCATATCCTAGCAACCTTGTCCCAATTTGTGATTGCAAATACACAAGGCACATCTTGAACATGACATTGGGAAGGAGAAATCTTCAAGAAGCATACATCTACAAGTGAGCTCATTCAAAGGCAAGTGCTTCTTAGTGATTTTATTTTATAAATCATCTTGTGAAGTGGACTAAGGCAAGGAAGACGAAACCAGTAAAAAAATTGAGGGATAAGGAAGTAGACCTTGGGTTGGTCGAACCTTTCAAAATCTAGGACAAGTGGATTAAGGAGGCTTGGCTCCGGAACCACTATAAAAAATCTAAAGCGTCGTCTCTGGCACATGTGGTGGGTGAAATTCCCAGCCAAGCTAGTAAGGTGGAATTCCTACTCTATTTATGAGAGTGTAAGTCCCCACATAGTGAATTCGGGATAACCCAAGGTTGAGTGAGTCCTTAGAGTGGATGTATGTTGTTTAACCGAACCACTATAAATTGGTCTTGAGGGTGTTGATCTTTATTTGTGTGATTGTTCTTATAATTGTGCACATTCTAATAACACAACACATATGCATCTTGATTAACTTCTTATTTACGTTGCAAACATTTCATTTAATCAAGATAATTGCTAAGACCATAAAAATTGGGGATTGTCCTATTCCTTCCGCCCCCCCCCCCCCCCCCCCCCCCCCCCCCCCCTCCTTCCTCTAGGGACAATCTGGATCCTTGTTCTAGCACCCAAAGGGATTTTCACAAATACTATGCACCTCATTTCTTGCATCTTCCCTACATTGGCACATCCATTAGGGATACGTTAAGATCTCCTCATTCTTTGAATAGGAACACCAAAAGGAGGTTCTTGTGTCAATCCTCCGGAATTGAGCCAAATGTTCAAATTGGTAGAATCAAATTTCCCATATTCCAAGGACTTGAGTAGAAAGGTTGGGATCAAAATTTCATATGGGTCCCTCAGGGATAGGACCTTGGTCATGCCCTGCAATGGTCTAAGAATTGTGCATCATTGGAGTATCTCTAGACCAAGTATAGTTGAACTCAATATTTGTTCAAATGAGTTCAAACAGCCAAGTGTTGTGGCATGAAACATTTAACTCTTTTCAAGCACTTGATTATACTTTTCCTAGCTATAGTATTAATCATGTTTGATGGGTCATAAAGTGTTGGACTTACATTCCAAGTCCTAAAATTGTAAACTTAGATGTGTTAAGGTTTAACATTGAGTGTAACACATTTAACACATGTTTGGAATCTTAGTTGGTATCTTGCTTTCATTCCATGTACTTAATTGGTATATTTTTTGTGGTATGAATTTGTGCAAGATATTTGTGTGGCATATATGTTTTTATTGATATTACAATCCACCTCCCTTAAAAAGAATTTTGTCCCCGAAATTCAATCATTCTGGGCTATAGCTTTCCCTCCAAAATCTCACAAATCCTATAGGGCTTCATCCATAGGGCCCACAAATATATATACACTGGTCGACGGTCTCTCTGGACTCAACCAAACAATGTCATCAACATCCTCAAATCACAAGTGGACAATGCAATAGGGCCAACACCATGGCTCTCATATTGCAGCTCAACATCACACATAAAATTTGCATCTCAAAGCAAATATGAGGTCTATAAGTGTCTAAAAGACCTTATAATTCAACACAAGGAATACAAAATCTGGGTACATCTCATCAAGACACTCTTCGAACTAGGAGTCTTGAAGACTTCTAAACAATAAATATCGAAGAGTCCGAGATACGCTACACCCTATCACAAGCACGATAGATCATTAACTCTCGCCACTTTACGGCCAATAACTTGGAGACTAAAACCTCTCCAATAAACTATGTCGTAGCCATACACATATTCATACATGCTAACATCGATTGTCACAGAATTCCAAAAGTGTGACATTGCTTAACGGGTCCTTGTAAGTCCGACTAGACCAATACACAGAGGGTTTGCAAATTTATGTTACCCTTTTAAATATTACTTGATCAACTTAAGGTGCAGTGGAATAAATTAGTGTGTGAGTGAGCAATCAACAATCCAGATTCAAGATGATGCAAACAATCAAACCAGAACACCAATCACACAGATGCACAATATTTGTAAGTGGTTCGGTTCACCTAAACCTACATCCACTCTTAGACCCACCAAACCTTGGGCTATACAGAAATAAACTATGAAAGGGTTTCTCACCCTCACAATGCACCTAATGAGTTTTGACCACCTTTGGTCTACTACTCAACTCCTATTTTTTATGGTGGTTTGAGTACAAAGCTCTACTTCACATTACAATGATGATGTTTAAATAAACAAAGAAACACTTGCCATGGAATGTGCTGAACTGGAGTAGTTTTGCTTCTTCAAAGATCTTACTTGCTTTGGTCTTTAGATCTGAATCTTCACTAGTGGAGGCAACCGCAACAGGACTCCAAGGCAAAGACAAAAGGATTCTAAAAGGTGTCCTAGATGGTTTTCTCAAAGTCTCTTCTTCCTTAAAGGATTGGTCATCTTCCTAGATTTTCATGGAGGTTTGGAAGGAAGAGATGAGAAGGAAATGGCTTGGAATACCCTCTGATAGATTAGGGTTTCATTTATGGTTTCACTGGTGTATTTAAAACTAAGAGAGGCCAAGTATATATATAGAGTTTCAACTTAAACTAACGGCTACTTCTCGAAGGCCTCGAGAGCCTCCTCGAGGGGCTCAGGAGCATACTCTTGAGGGGCTCGGGAGCATACTCTCGAGGGGCTCGACCACCGTATTTGGTAATACCAACTTAGGGTCAACTTGTGGTCAAACAGGGAAAGTACAACTGGATGACAAACGGCTAACCTCAAGGGGCTCGGAGTCCTCGAGGGACTCGAACTGGGAATGATGAAGAACGATAGACAGTTCCTGTTGCCGAGGGGCTCGGACTGGGAAAAAAATTGTTTGTCTAGAATTTGTGCTTTATCCCTTTATTTCATAATGGGGTTTTCTTAAGGTCACCTAATTGATGCCTAGGGTTAATCTATGTTTAACATACCCGAATAAGTTGTCAAACACATGATGACATGTCCCGGTAAGCTCAGACCTCGAATCTTCTGATCTTCACATCTTCCAAGCATCCAAGGCAAGTAAACACACTTGGTCACGGAATTGACAATATAAAGGCTCGGTCCAACCGAGGCACTAACAATCTCCCCCTTTGTCAATTTCGTGACAAACCCTATACTCTAACAAAGAGAACCACTTTTTAAACAAAATACAAGCCTTGAAAAAAATTACAACACATTCAATGACCATTTACAAGACTTGACATGACATAGATTGAGTCTTTTGACTCTCTTGTTCTTTCTCTTTTCTCCCCCTGAAATTATGCCTGAAAAAAAAATCCAGCAAAAGGCCCACAGGCATCTAGGTGGGATTTTGAAATTTCTCCCCCTCAACATTAGTACCATTTTCTCCCCTTTTCTCCCCCTTTTTATCATAAATTGACAAATGGAACTAAAGAGAGATAAATAATAAAGTATTGGACAAAAAAAAAATAAAGAATTCACCAAACATGTACAAAAAAATTCATTCATACCAAAAGATTAACCAAATTGAAACAATGAATGATCCACCACCCAACCAATTTTTCAAATCCTCAAAAACACATTTTTCCTATAAGGCACAGAGAAGATCTGAAAAATATCACAAGGACCTAGCTTAAACCTGTAACGCCCATCCCTTTTCACCAAAAAATCAGAGTCTATTTTTTTTTTTTGAAATAAAAAGTGACAAAGGGCGCGGACGTCACGACGCGAGTTAAGTCCGAGCTTCTAAAGCCCAGCCCTTAACTGGCCAACCCTACGTGTGCGTGGAACGAAGTCCACGGAGAACAGTTCACACGTAGACGTAAGCTTGTGGAATATTAACTAAGTGCGGAAATTATCATAGAGACTATCCTACAAATTTGAGATAACAGGGAAGACACATTCATTTAATTTCTAACATACATTAAACTGATAATGTCCAAAATAACATCCAAACATTGCAAGTAAGTTAAATTATTACATTCCGACAAACTAAATTACTCAATTTACATTTTCCAAAATAAACATCAGTAAACTATCTAGCACGCCTTCCCAAGGTCCTCAGCTTGGCTCCCGTCTCATCCTTCGCTTCCGGCATCTCCTGTGTCATCAGCTAGGTAGAAGTAGGGCGTTAGACCACGCGCCCAGTAGGACTCCGAGTAGGGCTAACACATGGATTAGTGATAACAAAGCATATAGATAATATTATAATAAAACCATGCACTTTGGGCAATGCCATGCAATGGGTGTTCTATGTCATGAATCCCACCCATCAATCTCATCATCATTGTACAATGTCCCTTTTTCAACCATACATAGTGTTCCAAATAAAATCCATACCATCATCGTGCCATGACCCTCTTGATGGAAAAGCCTCATCAAGATGCGATCCACACTAGGCATCCCCCTTGATGGAAGAACCATCATCAAGGTATAACAATAAATACAACATCCCCCTTGATGGAAAACCATCATCAAGGTATCATAATTACAAAGGTCCCCCTTGATGGCAAAGCCTCATCAAGGTATAATAATACATATATGAAATATCCCCATACTTGTTTATCGGTCGCCCCGACGGAGCATGGACTCCGGTTTCATTTCATCCTTCCCCTGTCATATCCCTCCCATGCCATGCATGAGATGTAGATGCCATATGCCATGTCATATATGTAACTCATAGTCATAAAACCCATCATAAAAACAATGCCATGATTATCAAAATAAATCAAAGGAAACCCATCACATAATACCAAAATCCAAAACCCATCTTAAAAACAACCACATGATTACCAAAATAAATTAGAGGAAAACATCACATGATACTACATCCAAAACCCATCTTAAAACAAACCATATAATTTCCAAACTAATTCAAAAAAATCATCACTCAATCCGTGGCTTACAAAAAGGTAGGAATCCTACCAAATACTGACTAGCGTTCTTTCTTTCGTTTCCGCCCTACAAACCCGGTCGCCGATCTGCGTAACGTTGCGATGTCCTGGTACCTTATTACATATTAACAATTAGTCCATGTTTTAACCATTTCTAAGCCCATACATCATGCCTTAGTGGGTTTTCCTCATTTTGGCCAATATTTACGGTTTTGCCATTACCCTTCCATGGATAATTCATTCCCTCTTCCATATACATTATGGTCTATAATGGATCCATAACTTAGACCCATTAATGATCCATAACTTAGGTCCGTTAATGACCCAGCAACCATGTCATGTGATCATAAAATTAGTCCTTTTATTAACCTAATCCTTATTCCTTTAAACCCATACAAAACCCCATACTTAACCCTGTAAATGGTTAATGGATCATGGGTTCAAAATACCCAATTCATCAAATCCTTCCATGGGGTTTACATCATGCATTTAACCCACAATGAGTCCATTATCCACTCATTCCCTTTATTCATAATTGATCCACACACTCACCAATCATGAGATACAACCATATCTTAACATAATCCCCATTAACTAAAGCATATCCATAGACTTTAATCTTAGCCTATCCATTGGTTCACAAAAATGGGTCCATTGATGTCTCATTAACTATGACATAAGAACATTAGCAATTAACCATTTAATTAACCTAACCTCCATTTATTTAAAACACAAATATATAACCCCATACTTAGACCATTAAGTGGCTCATAACAATGGGTCATGGGTTCATTAAAAATCAGCCCTTTCAACTTAACCAAATTCCCATTTTTTTTCCTTGGTCCTTGGTTACACTTTAGATTCATCACAAATCCCTCCATTGAGAGAACCTAAACCATACACTTAATTCATCATTCTTTAATCACATTTAAGTCCATTAACTTAGCCACATTTAAGTCCAAAATTGATCCATAACTTAGATCTATTAGTGACCTATCAACCATAACATGAACTCATTAAAAATAAGTCCTTAACTTAACCTAATCCCAATCAATTTAAACACATTCATACTCCAATCTAACCCATCAAAAGGCTCACAAATGGGCCATGGGTTCGGCCATACACCATGGCTGAACCCATGGTGTCCTTTTTCCCATTTTTTTTTTCTTGGGTCTATTTACATCATTTAGATCCAAAATAAATCCTTCCTTGAGGTGGTTTAAATCACACTTTTAAACCATTACTCTTAACCACATTGGATCATTAGATTTGGTCAACCTTAATTATATTTAAGGTTCATTCGAAGCCACCAATATTTCCTTATTGTCTTCATGATCCAAATACTTTTAGATCCACCAAGAACCTCTCCACGGTTTTATTTTTTTTTAAATCATTATTTCTACCCCTTTCAAAATCATTACATTCATTCATTGAATTTTTAAAATTCACTAGCCACTTACATTTAATCATTAACCACTTAAAACCGTAAATCATTATCCATTGCTTCCATTCTTACAAACCCTAATAATTTAATCAATCACCTACCATGGTTTTTCTCATAAAAACCCCTTTTTAATCTTCCAACATTTAATCATTAAAAACCTCAAAATCATAAACCATTCTCCATGCTTAATTAATTTAATTTCATAATGTCCTTAAACCATGCTTTACACAATTCTTAGTACCAAAATCTTTAATGTATTTATTTTTCCTTAACCTAATTTATCCACTTTGTTCATTTATTCATCCTTCCATAGAATGGATTTGAGATCCAAGGCCAACAATAATTTGGCCACCACTAAATTTACAAAAATGGATCCCAAATCTTAAACCCTAAAAATCCAAATCTCTTGTTTTAGAAAATACTTACAATCCGTTGTCTCCTCCGATTTTCTTCGCTCCCGTCGGTTTCCTTAGCCTCCTTTCTCCTTCCTCTTGATCTTTGGTCGGCCAAGATGTTTGATCAATGGTGAAAACCTCCAAGCTCAGGATCGGCCAAGGTAGGGTTTGCTTGAGAGAGAGAGAAAAGGAGATGGTGAGAAATAAGATCCCAACCTTTGATCTTGGAGTGGTGGGCCTTTACTTGAATTTTTTCTTCTCTTCTTAGCCTTCTTTTCTTTTTTCCTCCATGGTTTTCTTCCTCTCCACTTCTTGGGCATGAGGGACGGCTATGAGAGAGTGGAAGAGATGGAGTTAGTGAAATGAAAATGGGATAAGATGAAAACTCATCTTATCTCTTTGGTTTCATAAGTTACCTTTAGCATTAAATCTCCCAACCACCCCACATGAGATATTTCTCATGCTTTTTGACCCAACCACTAGCCAACGTTTTTTTTTTTTCTTTTTAGAATGGGTGGTTTTGGTCTTCCATTGACCATTTGACCACCACTTGGATAACTTAACCATTTAATTAATTAGATAACTTAACCATTTATTTCCCACCAACCACACAAGATCTTTATCATGCTTTATGCTTTATGACTCAACCACCATCAAGTCCCAACGTTTTTGGTGTTTGAAGATAGGATTGTTTTGGTCTCCCCTCTTTTGACCCCTTTGACCATGATTAGATTAGTTTAGTTAATTTAATTAATTTGATCATTAGGCTAAGTTAATTAATTCCCACCTAATTTAATTCCATTAAATTCCCTCTATGAAATCCGCCCATGGTTGACCAAGTCAACCATGGTGGCCGGCCCCACCAATTCTTGGTCCACACGCCACCTCACACGGTGAGGTGGAGGTGGGTCCCATTAGACCATGTCACCTTGGTCAACTTCAATTAACTTAGGTGATTTAGACCCATTCCAACTAGTTGTATCACCATTGGGCCCATGGCCCAATTACATTTATCCTTACCCATTTATCTTAGAGCTTACATTATCTTGACCCATTGGGTCCCAAATGGGTATTGGGACCCAATTGGACCATCCTTGGCCCAATTAACCATTATTGACCCCTTAAATGAATTTAAATCCAATCCATAGTCTATTGGGCCATACTTGGGCCTTTGTCCAAATTTTGGCCCATTTACCATTTATTCCATCAATTTTCCCAATTTCCATCATTAAAATAAATAATATCCACCTATATATTAATTTACAAATTCCGGGCCATTACAAAACCTCTAACCTTAGGAACCCAATTTCCATTGAAGGTTGA
Source organism: Chimonanthus salicifolius (assembly GCA_013350335.1). NCBI lineage: Eukaryota > Viridiplantae > Streptophyta > Magnoliopsida > Laurales > Calycanthaceae > Chimonanthus > Chimonanthus salicifolius. Next base: position 47,015,075 of record CM023542.1, on the reverse strand, counting down.
GGACTTACATCCTTGAGATCTCTGAAATCCGCTCTCCTTTTATCAACATCTTTTGAGAGCTCATTCACCAATTCCTTTAGTTATTGAACCAAGGGATCATATTGATTTCCTCTATACAAAACTTTTTTATTATTAGCCCAAGGTTTTACCTTAGTTTGATGTTGAATAAACTTATCTCTGTGATGCTTCTTTCTCAGATTACATTCAAACCTCATGTGACCATTCTTTCCACAATAATAACATGTCGCATTTGGAAGTGTTGAGGATGCATGCACACTTTTAACAAATACAGTTTTGGAGTTGGATTTCTTATTGATTCCTGTCTAAAACTAAGACTAGATTTATCTCCAAACTGTTTTCCACTGTTTAGAAGTTTTTCAAGTTTTTGCTCCCCTTGAATAAATTTTTCTTCAAATTTTGTTCTGTGACTCCTCAATAGATTTAAGTCACATTCCATTTTTTGTTTTTCACTTCTAATTTTTTACTCAACTTTCTTTAGTTTTAAAATTTCATCTTGAGCCAATTTGAGCATTTGTTGAAGACTTAAATTTGCATCTTGAACAATTTTTAAGTCTTTTTCAAATGTTTCTTTTTCAGTTTTTAAAGTATTTTCTAGTTTAACATTTTCATTTTTAAATATACTAATTATTTTAGCCAACTCCTTTCTTTCCAAAAATAAAGCATCATAAGCTTCTTGTAAGGCATCTTCCTCAATTTCTGATCCTTCACTATCACTTTTAACATTTGGAGCATTTTGAGGACCATGAGAGATGGAGGCTATTAAAGCTTTGACATTTTCAGCATTTTCATGGGTTGACACATCGAATTCACTCTCGGATTGTGATGTGTCTTCTTCCACCACAGTGGTCATGCTTTCTTTTTGGAACTCCTCTTGATGGACATTCATTAGCGAAGTGCCCATATCCATCACAATTAAAGCATTGGTTTTCTTTGGGCTTACATTTTTCTTTAATTCTATCTCTTGACTCTTCGTTTAAAAAATGTATTTTACTTATATTGAAATCTCTAGAGTCTTCTCTTTTAACTCTTCTTTTGTTTTTCCTCTTATTAAAGTGTTTAAAAAAAATTCTTAGCAAGAATGGCAACAACTTCATCTCAATTACTCTCAGAGTCATCACATTTTTCATCTCTTTTATTCTCACTTTTTAAAGAAGATCTTAGAGCAATTAGACTTCTTTTTTTTTTGGATTTTCATCATCAAGATGAAGTTCATAAGTTTGAAAGGACCCTACTAAGTCATCTACCCTCATTTGTGCCACATCCCTATATTCCTCAATCGCAGTTACTTGAGATTTGAATCATTTGGGACAAATTTCTTAGAATATTGGTGCATACCTTAGACTCAGGAATTCTCTCACCGAGGGCCCACATGGAGTTTACAATATCACTTAGTTTTGAATAGAACTCCATGAACATTTCATTTTCCTCCATATGTATAGTATCAAACTTTGATCAGAGGATTTGGAGTTTTGACCTTTTGACAACATAGGTCCCCTCGTGAGTCCTTTCTAAGATATTTCAAGCATCTTTGGCTGTCTCACAAGTTATTATACATTTATACTCATCTGATGAGACAACACAATTTATGGCGTTGAGGGCTCTACAATTTTCATTATATAGGTTTTTCTTCATATTATTTCAAGTGAAGTAATCTTTAGGTTTGTATCCCATTATTTCTTTTGTGGATTTGTCATATCCAACTTTGGATGATTTACCAGTTATTTCTTCCATGGGTTGTTCCCAACCTCTTAACAATGATTCCCAAACGGCTCCATCAAGAGATATGAAGAAACTTTTCATTTTAGCCTTCCAGAAGGCATAATTCGAGCCGTCAAAAAATGGAGGTTTGGAAACAGGCTGACTTTCTCCTTTGCACATCATTTAAGAGGAGGATCACCTTTAGACGGATAAGTACTATAAAAGGAACCTTGCTCTGATACCACTTGTAAGTCCGGCTAGACCAATGCACAATGTATTTTGCAATTTATATTACCCTTTTAAATATTACTTGATCAACTAAAGGTGCAACGGAACAAATTAGTGCGTGAGTTAGCAATCAACAATCCCGATTCAAGATGATGGAAGCAATCAAAGTCATCTATGACCAATTACCTTAAGTGATTGCCATACATGTGTTGATCTATTGAGTCTTCATACTTCAACCAACACTTGAGTTTTGAGTCTTGAGCTTCTCTTTTTAAGGCAAACCTTCTCCTAAGTCACGAACTTGACAAACAGGTGACTCAGCTAGCCGGGGCACTAACACAACCAACTCAAAATCAGCAACATACTTAATAATACGAGTCAAAGTATATAATGAGTTACTTGGTCACTCATATCTATACTCAACATGGTTTTATTAGCATCTAGTGAATAAATACTCCAAGCATCATCAACAATTTCCAAGTATCACATTCAATTATCAGATTGTCCAATTAAAGTCCTCCACAATTGCATATGGTTAGCAGGAGTACACCCGAGTAGACCCTCTGCCACATAATTATTTCAACAGTTTTCCCTTACCGAGTGGCTAAATAAATAGAGGGTTGCACACGGGTCACTCCATGTCCAAAGATAACGGTATAATATATGCAAGTGTACGCTAAAACAGTGATAAGTCCCCTCACAATGTGTGTGGAGTCGAAAGTTCGAAGCGAGTAAACGGCTTGATGAGGTGAAGGGAGCTCAATTTGTTGAAACAAGGAAGAACGAATAAGTGAATAAGAAAAAATAAACTAAAAAGAAACCAGACTGAAAACGGGTCTAAAACTGGACCGAGCACAAAACGGGGTGAGTTGGGTCGGCCGAAAACAGGCTCTGAAAATGGGTCGGGATTGGAAACGGGCCGAGAAATGGGCCAGGCCTGAAAACCGGGTCGAACACAAAGATAATGTCACAACTAAGTTTAAGAAAGAAAAATTAAAGTTAAATTAAATTAAATATCAAACTAGTCAATACATCTTGAATGAGTGGTTTGAATACCTAAAATAAAATACAAGAGAATTAAAATACTGGATAAACAAATTGAAGACTTTAAAATCATTAAAATAATTAAAATACGATATACAAACAAAATATCTAACATAACTAAAGACAAGAAATAAATTTGCAAATAAAATAAATGACAGAATATAAAAATGAATAATTTAAAGGTGGTTATGGAATTCTTATTTCATTGCCCAAAATAAATAAATAAATAAGAGATCTAGATTTGAAATTCACGCTTAGAATTCAAATATCAATTTACACCATTTAATTAAAATTCATAATCTTTAATCTAACTGAAGTCTAGTTCTTAGATTTAACACTTATAACCTAAGTACTTTAATTAAACAAAGAATACAAAATTAAACTTAAAAGAGAGTATAAAAAGAAATCTGAATAATCAGACTTTTCAGAATTCTAATGGCACATCACTTATTTATTTCATGGATAAATTCAATTACAGTCATACATAAAAAGTGAGAACAAGAAAACAAATTGGAGACGTAAATTTACAACTCTCACTTGTAAAATCATGTAGGACCTCTTGCCTTCTTGTCTCTTGATCTTTTCTGCTTAGCCTTTGGTCCTCTTGAGCTCCAAGTCAAATTCGATTTTTACAATGGTTGAATGGGGTATTTATAGGCTCAAGAAAAAGATAGATGGATGGGATTAAATCTGGGTTTAAGTTAATGGATGAAAGGATGGAATTAAATCTAATGGAATATGGGTGATGGAGATTGAAAGTTGGAAAACTAGGGCTTCTCTATGGTGTACACGAATTTGGGTAGATGGTGGCTTGGTGGCTAATGAAACTTGGAGAGAAAGAATAGGAATTGGAGAGAAAATTGGGACTTGGATTGGAAATTGGGCATGGTCGAATTTGGCTATGCAATTTAGGGTTTTGGGTTGTGCAATGATATGAATGGCTAGGATTGAAAGCTAAGATGGATGGATGGATGAGATGATGTGGAGAGGATTAAGATTAAGACGGTTTCATATCTCACTGACAGATAAGAATCCCAACTGACCGACTCTTCGGAGTCCTCTGACTGGGGGCCGGATTAATTTACTTCGATTGACTCAGACTGAACAATCAATCTGAGAACAACAATGAAAGATAGCAAAGTAAAGTACAGTCATCATAAGTGGACATATCAAACATAGCAAAGTAGGATGCACTCCCCTGATATCCCCACATTGAGAAACAAACAACAGGAATTTAGAGATTTCCCCAGAAACAAAAGAAAACAAAGTGTGAAGATTTAAGCAATTTCCCCAAACACAATGCATGATATGATACATAAGAAATTCCCCAAAACCAAGATTGGTTTTATTAGAACTGCTGTTGATTATTTATGAGTTCTATGTTATGATACAGATATGTCGAGTAACGTGGAGTATACGGAGTTGTGGGACAAAGGAACCTCTAGCAATCCAATAGACCTAGTTTCGTCTTCTAACAACTCCAGCGTGGAAGTTAACGTAGACATTCAAGAGGGAGACCTCCAGGAGGTTGAAATGATAGCACCTTTTCCAGAAGAACATAATGGAGAGGGTGAGGACAGTGCAAACATTCTTGCAGTACCTCCTGAACTACGGAACCTAGTACAAGCGGTAGTCACTTCTGTTCTATAGCAACTCTTGAGCGGAAATGGAGATTCAACCCCCAATAAAACACATGACCAAAAAGGTCGGGGTGGGGGAAATACTTTTTACCCTCGCAAAAGACTCAGATCCTACTTTTGGAGATCTTCAACCTCTACTAGTTCCACTGGAAGTACCTGTTTCCAATGTGGTCAGCATGGCCATTTCAAAAGAGTGTGCCCACAAAATGGTAGATCTCCCCATTCCTGTTTCCGATGTGGTCAGCAGGGCCATTTCAAAAGAGAGTGTCCACAGAACAAAAGATCTCCTCACTTCAGGGGTTCTCTCCGTCGTTCGGCTCGACTAACTCAGTTACAAGGATCTGGACGAATGAATACTTTGATTTCTCCTCTAGAGACGGTGGATCATTCAGGTAATTCAAGGTATGGCAGTAAATTGTAGTTTGTATGTTTATGCCTTATTTGATCTGCTGCCTTCGCACGATGACGACTATTGGTGGATATATCGATTCAACAATAGATATAGTGGCCCCATGGTAAATGTGATGGATCTATGGATGGATGATTTCCATGAATGGATTATACCCATAGGAGGGTTATATTCATGGATAATTATTAACCATGGATAAATGATACTCATGGACAGAGTGATAACGAGAATGAATTATTTCCATGAATGGATTATACCCATAGGTGGGTTATATTCATGGATGATTATTAACTATGGATAGATAGTACTCACTGGTAGATGAGTAGCTCAAGGATTGTTTTCCATGAATGGATTAGACCCATGGGAGGGTTATATTCATGGGTGATTATTAAACAGGGATAGATGATAGTTAATGAAAGAGAGATACCAGGGATGGATGTATTTAACCATGGATGATTATTCCCATGGTGGTTTGGATTGCTGCCGGGTATCGGTATCGTGGAAGTTGGAACAAAAGGTGTTAGTCACATAGTGACATATGTGCAAAATTTTGGAGATGTATTTAACGGAAAAGATAAGAGCCTAGTGAAACTCGAATGGGAAGCTATGGGTGACTGCCGAGTTAGACTGATCACCTGACTCTGTAGTTAGCCGATGGAATTCCAGGAAAGTGCAACTAGAAACCTAGTTGCAATGAAATCAGAAAAAGCTTTGAGCATAGGCTCGCATTGACAGGCTACCTCACACAGAGTGTAGATGAAAGAACGTATTGAGCAGGTACGTATGGAAAATATTATGAGAGCAGCTAAAGTGAAATAGAGTAGATTGATCTACGTGAGATCACAAATGGCTCACGAGAAAAAGATATAACATGAGACAGAACAAAAGGTGTTACGAAACCGAGCGATTCAATTTGTCAAAGTGGTGTGGACCGACATGGTAATGAAGAAGCCAATTGGGAACTTGAAATCGGAAATAAGAATAGCTCACTCTGAGCTATTATGTAAATCGTTTAGAACCCTACTTCGCTTGATTTTCGGGACAAAATTTTAAAAAGAAGGTTATATTGTAACACCCCAATTTCTCAAAGATATGAATATTTACGAAAATGTCACTGGATTAGTAAATTTAATAGATGTTATTGTAAATGAGAAAATGGTGGGGCCCATTGTTCAAATTAAGACCCTATGAACATATTATAAGGATCAAGTTTAAGTAAAGGGGTAATGTACATCAAATTGGGTCAAAATGGTTAATTGGGTCAAAGGACCCAATTGGGACCCAATGGGTCATGGTGGACTTATTTAACCATTGGATAAGCTCAATTTTATTATGGTTAAGCTGAATTGATTTGAAATTAAATGGAGCATAAATGGGTAGGCTCGATGCAAATATGAAAATCACATTTAAATGGGTAAACCACCCATAAATGGGTCATGGCGTCAAATTGGATCCATGGGCTAAATGGGGACCCAATGGGTCGAGTTGACCATGGTTGACCGTGTGGACCCTCAAGTGAGCTCCAATATGAGTTAAATCAGGTTGAGTTGGGACTGAAGTGAGTTGGAATTAAATTAAGTAAAAGAGTTGACTCAATGCATTAAATGAATGGCATTAAGTGAGGTGAGTTGGGCTAATGAGTTGGGGAGTTAAGATTGGAACCCAAAGAGACCATTAATTCCATTTAGTCAAGTGGGGAGGTGAGTAGTTGTCTTGATCTCAAAGACTCAAAGACAAGTAATGGCACATGTTGGAAGTGAAGTGGTGCCTTGGCCAAGCCAAGGGTCACCATGGTTGGGTGCGGCCTTAATGAGGAAAGATGGAGGGGTCTTTCCATCTCAAGGGATGCATTGGTTGGTGCCAAGGGATGCATTGGTTGGTTCCAAGGGATGTCTTGGTTTGTGCCAAGTGACTCCTTGGTTTCATCAAAGAGTAATGAGGGTAAATGAATGGTTTTTGGGGCTGTTATACAAAGGAGATAAACCACCACACTTGGCCAATTTTCATCCCAAAGAAACCATAGACTTCATCTTTCTTTCCCTCTCTCAATAACCCACCTCTTGGCCGAATTACCCTTTGGTGTTTTCACCATTGTTCAAGCATACAATCAGTCAAGGATCAAAAGGAGAGCAAGAGGGAAGAAGCAAGGATCAAAGGCAAGAGGAGAGGCTTAGAGAATTGGTAAGTACTCCATAGAAATTTGATTAATAAAGTTGGTTAAATGGAACATGATTTGGCCATGGGATGGCCGAATCTACCAAGGGTTTAGAGTATGAATATTGATATTTAAAAAGATAGAAAACATGGACCATAGGGTTCGGTCACTTTGGATGGCCAAACCCCATGAAATAATATGGTTATGTTGATGGTTTTTGTAAGTTAAAAACCATGCAAAATGATGGATAGTTTTAGATGTTTTAATTGGACCTAAGATGCAAGTAGAAAGGGTTTTAAATCATGGATTTGAATGTCATGATTTGGCCATGGAATGGCCAAATTAATCAAGGGTTTAAACCTTGGGTAAAGGTGGTTTAAAATGATAAAAATGGATCATTGGGTTCGGCCACTTTGGATGGCCGAACCCCATGAAATTATTTGGGTATTTGATGGTCTTTGAAGGCTAAAAACCATGCAATACTATGGAGTTTTATATGTTTTAATGAGACACAAATTATTGTTGGTTACGTAATATTTTCAAAAGGTCTAAAAATATGATTAAATGGTGAAGTATGAGGAATGGATAAAAGAACCAAGGATGATCAATTGGGTTCGGCCATGAGTATGGCCGAACCCCATAGAAAGAGGTATATGTCATGATTGGGGGTTTGAAGGATTGAAATGAGGCCTAATTTGGATTGGTGAGGTTCGGCCAAGTAATATGGCTGAACCCCACTAAGGTGGTTTGGTTATATGGGCTTTGACTATGAAGCAAAATTAAGCATTGGTTAGGCCAATGGCAAAACCGTAAATACAAGCCAAATTGTATTATGAAGGGATTGATCAAAGGATTTGAAAAGAAGGGTCCAAAACCAAAGTGATAAGGTTCGACCATGTTGTATGGCCGAACCCTACCAAGACATGTTTTGAAAGGTGAAGTGTTTAAGTAGTTATCAAATGTAAAAAGAAGATTAAATCCCAAAGTGGGTGAGGTTCGGCCATGGGTAAGGCCGAACCCCACAAGATGGTTTATGGGATCTAAGCTTGATTAGAAATCAAGAAGATTAAGTACTAGCTTGTTGTTGTATAAACAAGGAAACGGAATTTGAACGGCGTGCGAGTCATGATCGGGTGAAGCTCAAAAAGAACGGACGCTTAAGCGAAGTTTCCGTAGGTTTCCTACCTACTTGTAACCACATTTATACTTGGTTTTATGATGGTTTTTATGAGACATTGTTATACTATTATTTATCATATTGGATTTGAATGATGAGATTTATTTACATGTTGCATATATTCATGGGCATCTCATGCATGGACAATGGGATGATGATTATGGAAACCGGAGCCCACACTCCATCGGTATGCACGTGATGCAACTGTGGGGCCTCCTTAGGCGATGAGGGTCCCGCCAAGAGGAATATCATGATGATGAGAGTCACATCGGCCTCCTTAGGTGATGAGGGTCCCGCCAGGAGGAATATCATGATGATGAGAGTCACATCGGCCTCCTTAGGCGATGAGGGTCCCGCCAGGAGGAATATCATCAAGAAGAAATGAAAGAGTACTGTGGTTTACCTTGACGATGAGAGTCTCGTCAAGTGATGGCTATGTATATATGTGATGGGTGGGACTCATTATATTTGCACTTACATATATAGCATTGATTTCAGATGTTTTTGGATGATCATATACTACATAGATGCATGTTGTATATACTAACCATGTGGTAGCCCTGATCGGAAAACCTACTGGGCGCGTTGATCTAACTCCATATTTCTATCCTTAGAGGATAATGTAGGAAAAGGGAAAGGGAAAAAGAAGGTCGAGGACCAGGAGGGGAGCCAAGCTTAAGCGCTTGAGTGTTGGAATGGATTTATATTTTACTGTCATTTGAATTACATTTTATGGACATGTAATAACTAGTAACTTTGCTATGGTTTGATATTGGATGCTTGGTTTAAGCAGTTTTAATGGGAGACATGTACTTGCTATCTATTCAGTTTAATTTCACAATTGGTCTAGTTTTATTCCGCATGACTTGTTTAGTTCCGTGTGTGTTGTTATTCATGGTTTAGTCCATGCACACATGGGTGGCCATTTAAGGGTCGGACATTGGAAGTCCGAACTTAACTCGAGTCGTGGCGCTCCCACTCTCTTCCACATTACTTATAAAAAAACAATAGACTCTGATTTTCGGAAGGTCGGAAAGGGCGGGGCGTTACAAATTACATGTGTGAAATTCAAATGGATAGACAAAAATCTTGTGTGATATGTGGAGGATAGGATAGATGATGTGGAGATGAGGTGGAGTGAATTGGACAAAAAGTTTAAGGATTTTCCATTGTGTTATGCACTTGGAGGCTTCCAAAAAATGTGATTTTCGTGTGGAGTGGATTTGGATTGTCTTGGGAAGCAAATTAAACTAATCCTAGGGTTTTATTAAATGGATGCATCAAATGAAGAGCTATGATTAATTGGTTAAGATCTAATGGCTTTCATATGTGGTGGATGATCTAAATGGATGGATGAATAGGTAATGCATGGATTCTTGTAATCCTATGGTTAATCTATAGGATGGATGAATTAGATAACTTAGATCTAAACATGATGAATGGATGGTTTGGATCGGATGGGATGGGAGGCTCTAAGGTTTTCCTAATTAAATGAATGCAAGTGGATGGCTTGGATGGAATGCATGAAATGAATGGTTTGGATTACATGGTAGGGGATAATGGATGGTATGGATCAGTGATTGAAATTTGGATAATTAAGATTGCATGGATAAGGAATTGGGTTTTGGATATGGGCTTTGTGGATGTGGATTTGGGCTTAGGGTTACAAAATTTGAATATGAACCTAGAGCATTGGATCTTGAATTGGGCTTGGACCTCTTGGATTTAAGTATGTGGACTTGGGCTTGCTGTACTTGGATTCACTTAGGCCTGTCTCACATTGGCAAATGCGCATGGAGTGCTTCGTCTGGCTGTTGAGTCTAAAAATCTTACATTTTTACCCTTTAATTCTTATTGAGTTAGCCTTGATTTTGTATATAAAAGATACGTTTAATGGTTTTTTCTAGTTTTGTAGATTAAAATATGGAAAAACATGAAACAAGCATAAAACAGTGGATAATTGCCGGAAGAGAGCTTAAAATGGAAATTTTAGAATTTCATAATTAATCCATGCCATTTTAGGGTTTTAAATGTAAATTGGATAATCTGGATCCATTTATGAGAGTCTAGATTAATTCAATACGTAGATTTATGAGTGGTTTGATTAATTATTTAATTTTAAAATCAAGTTTGCAATCAATGAGGCCAAGAGTTGAAATCAAAATCCATGGGCCAGAGATCCCACTGCAATTGGGCCAAGCTTTGCTCCAAATGCCAAACACTGGGCACTCCATGCTCATTTACCAATGTGGGCCAGGCCAAAGTGAATCCAAGCCCAGCAAGCCCAAGACTCCAGCCCAAGAAGTCCAAGTCGAATTCAAGATCCAATGCAAAAAAGTCTATATCCATGATCCATCCTACTCATTTAATCTCAACCATCCAATTTCCAATCTCCCATCCACACCACCCATTAACCCAATCATGAAATCCAAATTGTTCATTTCATTCATCTTATGCATTTCATATCATCAAACCCTAGATCCACTTAGTCAATCCAACCCATTCATGCATCGTGATTAGCTCTAGGTCATTCAAGTCATCCATTATATAGATTAACCCTAGGATTGTGATTATCCATGCATCCCCTAACCATTCACTAAATTAGATCATGCATTTGTCATCAAAGCCATTAGATCTAGGTTCATTTAGTCCTAGCCCTCCATTTCATGTTTCTATCTCATTAAACCCTAGGCATCTTATGAAATCCTATAATCTAGCACCTCATGCACATATCCAAAACACCTCACACGACACACCCATTCTAGGAAGCCCTCATGCGCATGCAACCTTAGGAGAATCCATATTCTTTGTCTCCACTCCATTCCACCTCACCCAATCTTATCCCTCCATGCCTTGCTCGATTTTTACACTATAATTTCTCCATGTATTTGAGTCAAATCCCTTCTAGGTTCATTGCATACACCTCATATCCTTATCATGCATTGCATTATTCAAATCTTGCATTATTTCATCTCATTCATGTGCATATTGCATTGGGTTGACCTCCATGTCTTCATCCAATCATCTAACCATTCATGCATTTAGACATTTAATCTTGTCCATCCATTATCCTGCATGCATAAACCCTAAAACACAATGCCAAATTCGACCAAGCCATATCCAATCCCTATTTTCTCTCATTCCTTTCTTTCCTCCCAAGACACCTTAGCCACTAAACCACCATTCACCTAAATTCGTGTGACCCTATGTAGTAGCCCTGGTTTTCTAGTTTTTAATCCAAGCCTACCCATGTCTAGTTAGATTGAATCTCAACCTTTCTTCCATTAACTTAAACCCAGATTTAATCCTAGCCATCCATCCAATCCTAAGTCCTATAAATACACCCATTCACCATTGTGAAACTCGAATTTGTCTCTGGAGCCAAAGAGGACCAAAGGATTGGAAAGAAGACCAAGGAAAGACACAGAGATCTATAGTGCCATTTGTAACACCCCGCCCTTTCCGAGAATTTCAGAGTCTAATTTTTTTTTTTAAAAAATAAACATCGGAAGAGAGCGGGCGGCGTCACGACGCGAGTTAAGTTTAGACTACCCAAGTCTGAACCTTAACTGGCCACCCATGTGTACATGGAATAGACCATGATAGTGAATCACACATGGAACTAACATCAACATGCGGAATAATCTAGATAATTGCGGAATAGAAAGACGAGATAGCAAGTAACAGTCTTAAATATTAAATAACATAGATCAACCATCCACAGGTTATTATCCTAATCAAACCATAGCAAATAACGAATTATTACATGACCAGCAATAGTATTCAAATGACAGTAATATAACGTAATCCAAATCCATCATTAAAGCACTTAGGCTCAGCTCCCCTCCCGGTCAATGACCTTTCCTTTCCCCTTGCTTGTACCTGCAACCTCCTCTGAGGATAGAATTAGGGCGTTAGATCAACGCGCCCAGTAGGTTCCCGAATCAGGGCTACCACATGTTAGCATATAAAACATGCATATACATAATAATAATACATGTGAGACAAAATTCCATAAAAACATGCTATGTATGAAATGAACATGTAATGAGTCCCACCCATCACCATTCAACATAGCCATCACTTGACGGGATTCTCATCGTCAAGGTAACCCACAGTGGTCTTTCGGACGCCCCGACGGAGTGTGGCCTCCGGATTCCTCCTGATGGGATTCTCATCATCAGGGTACCCCACAGTGGTCTTTCGGACGCCCCGACGGAGTGTGGCCTCCGGTTACAACAACATCATCCCATGCCATGCATGAGATGTCTATGCAAACATGTCATTTAGAAACATAACTTTACAATCATATAAGTTATCGAAATCAACATAAAACAGCATATGAAATAGTGGTTACAAAAAGGTAGGAAACCTACTGAAGATTCACTTCAATACTTGATCTTTCTTTCGCGTCACCCGGTCACGACTCGCACTTCGTTCAACTTCCGGTACCTTATCCATATAACAATCAATAAATCATACTATCACTTACTTGTTCATTCATATCTAAGACCCAACTACATCATGTGAGTCCTTTGATCAATCCCTTCGTTTGACTTGTATTCACAGATTTGCCATTGGTATAACCAATGTCTAATCTTGCTCATAATCAAAGTTCATAAAAGTAATCTACCTTAGTGGCTGGTTATTTACTTATCACTAAGTCCAAAGATAAATCCATATGTTTACTTAATCCAACTCATACAACCAAGTCATAATCTCCAACAAAACAATCTATGGGGTTCGGCCATTCATATGGCCGAACCCTATGATCCTCCTACACAATGATCCCATCATTTGTTTACAAGTTAGGCTCTACCATTTAGCCATATTAACTACAAGGTTCAGCTATCCCATGGCCAACCCAAAACATCAACCATAACCCTAAGTAAACCAATTAAAAACCATAAAGCAACCCATGGGGTTTGGCCATTCACATGGCCGAACCTCATGGCTCTTTGGGATTCAATTCTTCTAATAATCTTTCATCATTTATCCTGTATCTTAGGCATAAAAACAGCAAACCTAATTCTATTTAAACTCCTATAGAAACCCCATGGTATTGCATGGTTTCTAACTCTTTGATTTCACAACAATCATCAATCTCTTTCATGGGGTTCGGCCATTCAAGTTGGCCGAACCCTATGTCCATGAATTGATCCTTCAAACATGCATTAGGTGTTATTTAAATCATGCAATATCAGTATCCTTTTGCTGCCCTTATATCTCTTAGAAACCCTCTAATTAAATTCATCCAAACAGTCCATAAAAGTCCATGTTTTCCATGTTTCCCAACATGAAAACCAAGATTCTTTTACATGGGGTTCGGCCCTCCATGGTGGCCGAACCCAATGGTTATGTTTACTGTTTTTAAACCTCAGATAATCATGTAATAACAGTAAATAAAAATCAGGTTTTACCTTTCAAACAAACATCCAAAATCAACACAACTCCATGGGATTCGGCCATCCAAGATGGCCGATCCCCATGGTCCATTTTTTCCAATTTTAATCCACTGATTTAGACCACATAACTTCCACCTTTTCTGATATCCAAACCCATGTTTTAACCCTCTTTAAAACATGTATTTTAAATCTATTACAAACATCTAACATCAGTCCCAACTTATATGGTTTTAACTTCTAAAAACCATCAAAACCTTGATTTTAGACCATACAAACTTCAGTCCCGATGTCAATCAGATCCATGTTTTTTAACCATTCTAAAACATGTATTTAAATCTTAAATCAAAACCCAAAAACAGTCCACAAAATCCATGGTTTTCATGTTTCAAAACATGAAAACCAAGCCATCTCTTACATGGGGTTCGGCCCTTCATGGTGGCCGAACCCAATGGTTATTTTTACCATTTTAAATCCTCCATAATCAAGGTTAAACATTGGTGTATTCGGCCATGACCATGGCCCAATACATACCCCACTTTATTAATCCAAAAGTCCATGAAACACTTACCAAATTCCAAGCTCTTGTCTTGCCTTTTGATCCTTGCTTCCTTTCCTTCTTATTTCCTTCCTTCTTTCTTAATTCCTTGCTGGTTTAAGCTTGAATAATTGATGCTAAAAACCTCTGCTGTTCCACTTAAGCAAATGAATTGGAGAGAGGAAGAGAGAGATGGAGAATCTTGGCTTTTCAATGGTGAAAAATGGCTAAGATGGTGTTTGTTTCCTTTAATAATTCAACCCTCAAAACCCCTCCACTTCCTCATCAATTCTTGCCTAAACCAATGGGACACTTGCTGCCAACAAATGCACCCTTTGGCATTCCAACATTGAAGGCTTGGGGTTTCCAAATGGAATAGAAACCCCCCATATTCCATTTAATGTTTTGCATGAAACTCTCCATAACAAGTCCCCAAAGTGTGGGACTTGTTTTGGTTTGTTTGAGATCACCACACCTCCTCATATTCCACTTAACTCACTGAATTTTCAGCCCATTTGACTTCCATTTTTGACTCACTCAACTCAATGTCCAACTCACTATAATTAATGCATTTCATTCAATGCACATGAGTTAACTCAACCCTTGATCTAATTCCAACTCACTTCAGTTCCACTCAACTGATTTAACTCGTGTTTTAGCTCCCTAGAGGGTCCACACGGTCAACCATAGTCAACTCGACCCGTTGGGTCCACTTTTAGCTCCTTGACCCGTTTTTGACTCCATGACCCAATTATGGTATTTTGGTCATTTCTAATTGGTTTTTACATATGGATCAAGCCTACCCATCTTTTCTCCACTTGATTTCCAATCAAATAGGCTTAACCCCATTTAATTTAAAATCACAAAGCGGTCAAATAATCCAGTAAGACCCGATGGGTCCCATTTGGGCCCTTTGACCCATTTAGCCATTTTCGACCCAATTGATGTAAATTACCCATCCAATCAAACTTGACATTCATAATGTGCTCATATGATCTTAATTTGAGCAATGGGCCATACCATTTCCTTACTTAACATCACAAAATAATTAATTTAACACATCAGGGGCATTTTCGTAATTTATCCACTTCATTGAGAAATTACCCATCCAATCAAACTTGACATTCATAATGTGCTCATATGATCTTAATTTGAGCAATGGGCCCCACTATTTCCTTATTTACAATCACATTTATTGAATTCACCAATCCAGGGGTATTTTCGTAATTATTCCAACCGTTCAGAATTCTTTGACCCAATTAACCATTTTGACCTAATTTGATGTACATTATTCATCCGTTATAATTTGAACCTTATAATATGTTCATAGGATCTTCATTTGAACAATGGGCCCCACTATTTTCTCATTTAACATCATAATTAATAAATTTACCAATCCAGGGGCATTTTCGTAAATATTCATCTTATTGAGAAATCGGGGTGTTACAATATAACCCTCTTTTTAAAATTTTCGTCCCGAAAATCGAGCGAAGTAGGGTTCTAAACGATTCCATAAATATCTCAGAGTGTGCCATTCTTATTTTCGATTTCAATTTCCCAAGTGACTTCTTCATTACCATGTCGATCCACACCACTTTGACAAATTGAATCGCTTGGTTCCGTAACACCTTTTGTTCTGTCTCATGCTATATCTTTTTTTCGTGAGCCATTTGTGATCTCACATAGATCAATCTACTTTGTTTCACTTTACCTGTTCTCATAGTATTTTCCATACGTACCTGCTCAATATGTTCTTTCATCTACTCTCCGTGTGAGGTAGTCTGTCAACACGAGCCTATGCTCAAAGCTTTTTCTGATTCCATTTTAACTAGGTTTCTAGTTACATTCTCCTGGAATTCCATTAGCTAACTACAGAGCCAGGTGATCAGTCTAACTCGGCAGTCGTCCATAGTTTCCCATTCAAGTTTCACCAGACACCTATCTTTTCCGTTGAGTATATCTCCAAATTTAAACACATCTTTCTTTGCACATAAGTCTCTATGTGACTAACAACTTTTGTTCCAACTTCCACGATACCAATTCCCGGCATCAATCCAAACCACCATGGGAATAATCACCCATGGTTAAATACATCCATCCCTGGTGTTTCGCTTTCAGTAAATATCATCTATCCCTGTTTTATAATCATCCATGAATATAACCCTATGGGTATAATCCATTCATGGTAACAATCCATCCTTGGTATTACTCTGTCCAGGAGCATCATCTAAACACAGTTACTAACCATCCATGAATATAACCCAGCTATGGGTATAATTCATTCATGGAAACCATCCATCCTTGGTATCACTCTGTCCATGAGTATCATTTATGTGTGATTAATAACTATCCATGAAATAACCCACCTATGGGTATAATCCATTCATGGAAACCATCCATCCTTGGTATCACTCTGTCCATGAGTATCATTTATGTATGATTAATAACTATCCATGAAATAACCCACTTATGGGTATAATCCATTCATGGAAACCATCCATCCTTGGTATCACTCTGTCCATGAGTATCATCTATCCATGATTTAATATCCGTAAGAACAACATTCAAATGAATCACTATAAGACTGTGGTAACCATATCAAATCACAATTATATCCTGACCCCTTGCAAGACTTAGGGCTCATGACTTACCAAGCAGAAGACCCACGTCCAACGTGATCCGGTCTACCTCGCCCTGCATCCCTTCACCTCATAGGTGATTCAGTCAAGCTCTAAGACGGTCACTCCGCATCTAACGAAGCTAGTACCACCCCCACCAGGTAAAATAGTACCTAGCTCTGCGCATTCTAGACATCTAGTGTGCCAAACAGTCGTGAGAGTGCCCTCCAGCGCGTAGCATGCGAGGGACCCACTCCTCAATGGTAACCCTACGGGACCAAGTCTCCGTAATTCGTATCGAGTTTCCCACAGTCTCAATCATCAATATCACGTGAGGGACGCACCCATACCACATCTCAATATACTCCAATAACTTATTCACATACATCTCAGTGTCAAAGTCTTCATGAACTCCTAAAGTTGCATACTTTATTGAAAATCATTTAAACTTCTATCACCATACAAGGGTTGATAGGGTAAAACAAACCCTTAGAATCACAAAATACACCCTTACAAAATATTTCCATTTCCCTAACCTTTCTTTCTACCTCTTAACCTAGTCTTCCGTAGAAGACCCTGCATCATCGTCAAAGAAATTGTCAGGGCATGTCATCGACACGTGCCCCAACACTCCGCACGTCAAACAGGGTATTATTCCCGGTCCTCCAATGTAAGGACAATTAGTCCTCTCCTTCCCGTGCCCGTGCAGTCCACAAACAGGGCAAATGACCTCAAGGAGGTAGGGGCAGTAAGTACAATTGTGCCCCTCCTGATTGCACAACTCGCACATATACCCGGGCTCTATCTCCCCTACAAATTCTCTTATGTTTGGGACATATTCCTCATCCTCTTCGGGTACAAAGGCCCCAACATTGTACTCGGGTGATCTTACCTCCATGTCCTGACTGTTTTCAACTTCATTGATGAAGTTTGGTATGCTAGCATCGTCGGAAGAAGAAACTAGGTCTATCGGACAGCTAGGTGTCCCTCTGTCCCACAACTCGGTGTACTCTATGTTGCTCGTCACATCTGTATAACAGCAACAAAACATATCAATAACAACCATAAATCAAATCAAACAAATCATTGTTTTGGGGAATTTTCCCTAATCAACATCTTGTACTTCTTATTTGGGGATTCTTCCTATGTATCATATAATGTCACGTGTTTGGGGAATTTACCAAATAAACATCTTGTGTTTCTTGTCCTTGGGGAAAATTGCCAAATAAGCACTCTTTGTATTTCTTTGTTTTTTGGGGAAACTTCCTAAGTATCAAGTATCATTTCTCAATTTGGGGAAGTCTTTATGTTCTCTTGTTCTCGGGGAAAACCTCCCTAAGTATCATGTGTTTGTTTCTCCATTTGGGGATATCAGGGAAGTGTTTCCTATGTTGCTATGTTTGGTATATCCATTTATGTTGACTATACTTCCTTTGTAATCTTTGTTGTTCTCAGATTGATTGTTCAGTCTGAGTCTACGAAGTAAATTAATCCGGCCCCCAGTCAGCGGACTCCGAAGAGTCGGTCAGTTGGGATTCTTATCCGTCAGTGAGACATGAAACCGTCTTAATCTTACTTCGGAAGATTCAACTTCCCGTTTCGCTCTGATACCAACTGTAACACCCCGCCCTTTCCGAGAATTTCAGAGTCTAATTTTTTTTTTAAAAAAAATAAACATCGGAAGAGAGCGGGCGGCGTCACGACGCGAGTTAAGGTTCAGACTTGGGTAGTCTGAACTTAACTCGCGTCGTGACGCCGCCCGCTCTCTTCCGATGTTTATTTTTAAAAAAAAAAAAATTAGACTCTGAAATTCTCGGAAAGGGCGGGGTGTTACACCATTCAATTTTGCAGTGACTTTCTTATTGCAATTTGAATTTCCATCTTTCTTGTATTCAATCAATCCTTTATTTAATTTTTTTCAATAAATAATCAAAGGACATGCATTTAGAATCTTGAAACTGTAACACCCCGCCCTTTTCACTCTAATTTTCAGAGTTTATTTTTTTTTTTTAAATATAATAATCATGTGATCGGGGCGGAGTGTCACGACGCGAGTTAAGTTCGGATCTCTAAATCCGATCCTTAACTGGCCAAGCCCATGTGTGTATGAATTAAGTCCATAAAATGAACCACACATGGTACAAATACAACTTGTGGAAATATACTTAGTCTTAGTCTAACTGAGGAATAGATCCTAAGACTAATCCATTTTAAAACTTAAGATAGCAAAGTACAAGATTTATTCTCCAAAATTATCAAATAACCTTAGTCTACCATTCAATCCAACCATCCAAAATAAATCAATCCACAACATCTACTTATCTACTTATTACAAGCCAACATAACTAATTACCAAATTACAGTGTTCGAATAAATCAAATGACAAGTCCATAAATAGTCCATTCAAAGTTCATTCCAAATCATTCAAAACGCCCAAGTTTCCTTGCTTGGTCCTCTTCTCGATCCACGTTCTTCCCTTTCCCTGCGTCATCCACTAAGAATATAGATAGGGCGTTAGATCAACGCGCCCAGTAGTGTTTCCGAATAGGGCTACCACATGGTTAGTCAAAATCATGCAAATAGTGTAATAATACGTGTGTGACAAAATTCCATAAAACATGCTATGTATGAAATGAACATGTAATGAGTCCCACCCATCACCATTCAACATAGCCATCACTTGATGGGATTCTCATCGTCAAGGTAACCCACAGTGGTCTTTCGGACACCCCGACGGAGTGTGGCCTCCGGATTCCTCCTGATGGGATTCTCATCATCAGGGTACCCCACAGTGGTCTTTCGGACGCCCCGACGGAGTGTGGCCTCCGGTTACAACAACATCATCACCCCATGCCATGCATGAGATGTCTATGCATACATGCCATTTGTAAATATAACATAACATTCAAACAACTTATCGAAATCAACATAAAACGGCAATATCATATGTGGTTACAAAAAGGTAGGAAACCTACACCAAATTCACTTAGATTGACTCTTCTTTTGAACCGTCTCCCGTTCACGACTTGTACACCATTCTAGCAAATCCAATACCTTATTTACATAGCAGCAAGTTAACATTCAAAACTGTACATTTCGATTCAGTCGACTGAATTACGCGTTCAGTCGACTGAATTAGAAGTTCAGTCGACTGAACCACAGATTCAGTCGGCTGACTTCGAGTCAGATTGCCTGTTTGTCTTGACAGTTCAGTTTCAGTCGACTGAAATACACATTCAGTCGGCTGAAACATGGTTCGTACCCTTTCAGTCGACTGAATCATAGATTCAGTCGGCTGACTTTGAATCAGGTCATCTGTTTGTTCTGCTAGTTTATTTTAAGTCGGCTGAACTACCAATCATTCATTTACGTGTTTAACAAGCATCCATTCACTCAGCTGAAACTTCCAGAAACTCTTTCTGCTTCCAGTCACCGTTAGTTCAGTCGACTGAATCCCTCATTTAGTCGGCTGAAACTCCCAGAAACTTATTTCTGATTCGTTCATTGTCAGTTCAGTAGACTAAATCAATGATTCAGTCGACTGACTGTTTTGTCAGTCTTCTCCATTGCATATTTTTTATTCATCCTAATCATGCACTTCCTACCAATATTTAACCCTTGTTAGATTCGGCCATCCAATGGCCGGATCATGATTTAAAAATTGTTTATCGAAAACCTACCGTTTCCGCGACTCCTCCAATTGATCTTCACTCCGGCTTGTTCCTTTCCCTTTCTTAGCCTCTCATTCTTCTTGATTCCTTGATGGTCAAGGACTGATTAAGCAACCAGCTGCTGCTCTTATTTTTAAAATGTAGGACACGGCAAAGAGGTAGAGAGAGAGAAAGAATATTGGCTTTAGATGAGAAACCTTGATTCCCCCCTCCTTTGCTCAATTTGTGCTTTTGTCTTGGTGAAAGAAAGCAACCAAGGACTGATTGCAAATCAATGACTAGCTGCTGTTCTCAGTGTTTGGAGAGATGGAGGATGCCCAAGAGAGAAAGAGATAATGATAGAGAATGAATTCCTCTTGACTAATCAACTTCAGCCCAAGGTTTAACCTTGTGTAACTCACTTCTCCATAATTAAAATCTTTTAAGTTCCTTGGGGTTTCATCTATGGAATGAACCCCCCCCCCCAGCATCCAACGTCTCTATTTTCTTTGGAGGTGATTGTTTGCATTCTCTCCATTATCCTTGCATGTGTAACTCTTAAATCAGCCATCCCACTTATCTCCATTGTAGTCGTTACATGCATACAATGTTCTCATGCATCCAACGTCCCATGATGTGAATTTCAAAATGTTACTCTCATTTCCTTTATCACTTGAATGGGAGTTACATGCATGGATTATAAACCTATCTATTGGCTGTCCTTTGAAGACCCAAACCATGTACACCCCACCATTTCCAACGTGCCTACCATTTGCATTTGAAATAAACCTCCCACCTTTGTAACTCCCAAAAACGCCACCTCCATAAATTTCTTATCTTGGAGTTACATGCATGAAGTACCTCTCCCATGCAATTCCAACGTTTTTCATTGTTTAAAACCTTGCAATCAGCACACACCACTCTCATTCACTTACTTGAAATATTTATTCATCCAACTCATTATTTAACTCACCCAACTTAACTCATTCATTAATGTAACTCAACTAATAAATTCCACTCAACTCCATCATTTATTTCAACTCAAACCCAACTCAAACATTTAACTCATCTTAACCCAATTAAGTTTTGAACTCAATTAATGGTCAAACATGTCAACCACAACCCATTGGGTCCAATTTGGCCATTTTGACCCTTTTTAACAAAATTTGACCCAATTATGATTTCCGGCCCGTTTAAGTTCATCTTATACATTTATTTGTTTTGTAATCAAAACTACTAACCATGTGGTAGCCCTATTCGGAAACACTACTGGGCGCGTTGATCTAACGCCCTATCTATATCCTTAGTGGATGACGCAGGGAAAGGGAAGAACGTGGATCGAGAAGAGGACCAAGCAAGGAAACTTGGGCGTTTTGAATGATTTGGAATGAACTTTGAATGGACTATTTATGGACTTGTCATTTGATTTATTCGAACACTGTAATTTGGTAATTAGTTATGTTGGCTTGTAATAAGTAGATAAGTAGATGCTGTGGATTGATTTATTTTGGATGGTTGGATTGAATGGTAGACTAAGGTTATTTGATAATTTTGGAGAATAAATCTTGTACTTTGCTATCTTAAGTTTTAAAATGGATTAGTCTTAGGATCTATTCCTCAGTTAGACTAAGACTAAGTATATTTCCGCAAGTTGTATTTGTACCATGTGTGGTTCATTTTATGGACTTAATTCATACACACATGGGCTTGGCCAGTTAAGGGTCGGATTTAGAGATCCGAACTTAACTCACGTCGTGACACTCCGCCCCGATCACATGATTATTATATTTAAAAAAAAAAATAAACTCTGAAAATTAGAGTGAAAAGGGCGGGGTGTTACAGTTGGTATCAGAGCGAAACGGGAAGTTGAATCTTCCGAAGTAAGATTAAGACGGTTTCATATCTCACTGACGGATAAGAATCCCAACTGACCGACTCTTCGGAGTCTGCTGACTGGGGGCCGGATTAATTTACTTCGTGGACTCAGACTGAACAAATCAATCTGAGAACAACAGTGAAAGATAGCAAAAGTACAGTATTATAATTGATCTATCAAACGTAGTAAAATAGGATATACATCCCCCAATATTCCCCAAATTGAGAAAACAAACAAATAGGGATTTAGAAACTTCCCCAAAAAACAAAAGAAAACCAACTTTGCTTATTTGGAAATCTCCCCAAAATTGTGAAAAATACAAACTGTACGTCGAAACTAAGTCAATAATGTTTTCATGACTTAGGGAAATGGCTCCAAAGAAAAGGATCCCTCAGAACCAGAAAGGGAAGGAAAAGGTGTTGCAAATCACGCAACATGAGAAAGTGTTATCACAACACGGAAAATCTGTGCATGAGAGGGAGCCGTCTATACATGAGAAAGAGGTAACCCAACCTAATGAGGAGTGATCTGTTCATGAAAAGTCGCACAATGGGGAAGAATCACAGCACTCTTGGAGGGAAGAAAAGGGGAGTGAGAATGCATCACGGAAGGAGGGAGAAGGGAACAATGGTGTACATATACCACATGTGTCGCCTGAGCTTCAGGGCTAAGTCCAAGCAGTGGTAACCTCTGTACTCCAGCAACATATGAATGGGAGTGAAAGTTCCAGGGATACCAGTGACCGGAGTATGGCACGAGAATTTCAACAACAGCGCCCTCCCTATTTCAAAGGGAAGGAAGGGGCTGTCGGAGCCGAGCATTGGCTGAAGAAGATCACTCAGATCTTAAAATTACTTAAGATCTCTAGTCATGCTGACAAGATTCTACTGGCTACTTCACAATTGATAGAAGATGCCGGTAAATGGTGGGAGGTGGTGGAGAAGCAGAGGGCACTCATACCAGTTAGGGAGAGGACTGGCCATGACATGGAATGAGTTTTCAGCAACCTTTCTGGAACACTACTTTCCGGAGGAGGAGAAGAAGCGACAGACGGAACTTTTTCTGTCCTTGGTACAGGGCTCTATGACGGTGGCAGAGTATCACCGTGAATTTCTCAGTTTATCCATTTATGCATTCTATATGGTGGACACAGAACTTCGCAAGGCAAGAAAGTTTGAGAGGGGTCTACGGCCAAACATCAGGGCCAAAGTGACCATATTTAAGTGCACCACATTGGCTGAGGTGGTCAGCAAGGCCACAATAGCAGAACAGGAGTTGAATGCAATAGTGCGGTTTGACAATCGTCGAGCTCCAAGTGGGAGGGGTGGGTTTCAGCCTAACAAGAGGTTCCGTCCTAACTTCAGTAGACCCTCACCATCTAATGGGTCCGCGGGGAGCTTTCGTCCCAACCAGCCCTCCCCATCTGCATCAGTCACCCAGTCATTCAGAGGGGTGAACAATTGTTTCCATTGTGACCAGCCGGGTCACTTCAAGAGAGACTGTCCAAAGCTCAATAAGCTCTCATATTCCAGAGGATCTTTCCATCCACCAGCTAGGCCAGCTAACTCCCGAGGAGGCAGGACTTATAATCAGGCGGGGCGAGCGCCTAATCCTACCGGATCTGGACGACTATTTGCTCTGGAACCTCCTGAGGATGTGGATCATTCTGTGATTCAAGGTATGGCCGTTGTCAATAGTTCTTATGCTTATGCATTGTTTGATTCTTGAGCATCGCACTCTTTTATATCTGCATCCTTTATAACTGCTACTGGAACACTAGTTCAAAAGCTGTCCACCATACTCACAGTAGTATCTCTTGTCGGAGACACGTCTTTGGGACTCATATGCACGGCCATAAATACAGAACTCGCTGGACTCAGATTTGAGTTCAATTATCTGGTACTCGACACGACTGAGTACGATATTATATTCGGCATGGACTGGTTGGCTGGTAATGAAGCCAATATTGATTGTTATCGCTGAAGAGTGACATTTTGGTCACCCGAGGGAAAGCAGTATATACTTCGTGCCGACAAGAAAAACAGACTGCAGGAAGGGTTGCATCATGTGGTGTTGAACAATATTGTCATCAACAAAGCACCAGTCACTGAACTTCCAGCAATTGTGAAAGAATTTGTTGATGTCTTTCCAAAAGAACTCCCTGGTATACCGCCTATGAGGGAGCTAAATTTTGAGATCAAGCTGTATCCTGGTACCTCACCAGTGTGCTGGACCGAGGTCGGCGAACCTGCACTGATAGGACCCGAGTTGGTTGCAGAGACTACTGCACAGATCCAGTTGATACGTCAACATTTGTTGACCGCACAGAGTCAGCAAAAGAGCTATGCTGATAAAAGGAGGAGGTTTCTCGAATTTGAAGTGGGAGACATGGTATTTTTGAAGGTCTCGCCACGAAAAGGGCACATGAGATTTGGGAAGAAAGGAAAATTGTCGCCAAGATATGTGGGACCGTTTTCAATTATCAGAAGGATGGGAGATGTAGCCTATCAGTTGGCACTTCCCTCGCAATTGGCGTCTCTACATGATGTATTCCATGTGTCGATGCTGAGGAAGTACAACCCTGATCCGTCTCATGTTTTGAATGTGCAAGATATAGATGTGCAAAGCGATGTCACTTATGTCGAGAAACCGGTTAGAATATTAGAGAGTGAGCAAAGGGTGTTGCGTAACCGAGCGATTCAGTTCGTCAAGGTGGTATGGGATCGACATGGTGTTGAGGAAGCCACTTGGGAACTGGAATCGGAGATGAGAACATCTCACCCTGAATTGTTTGTTTGATTTACTTTGAAATCCTAGTTCGTTCGATTTTCGGGACCGAAAATTATAAAAAAGAGTATTGTATTGTAACACCCTGGAATTTCAAAGTATCATTTTATATGAATTTATTCGTATTTACGGAATTGCCATTGTGATATATTTGAGTTAAATTTAAATGGGTCAATGGGTCAAACAAGACCCAATGGTTAGTAGTTTTGATTACAAAACAAATAAATGTATAAGATGAACTTAAACGGGTCGGAAATCATAATTGGGTCAAATTTTGTTAAAAAGGGTCAAAATGGCCAAATTGGACCCAATGGGTTGTGGTTGACATGTTTGACCATTAATTGAGTTCAAAACTAATTGGGTTAAGATGAGTTAAATGTTTGAGTTGGGTTTGAGTTGAAATAAATGATGGAGTTGAGTGGAATTTATTAGTTGAGTTACATTAATGAATGAGTTAAGTTGGGTGAGTTAAATAATGAGTTGGATGAATAAATATTTCAAGTAAGTGAATGAGAGTGGTGTGTGCTGATTGCAAGGTTTTAAACAATGAAAAACGTTGGAATTGCATGGGAGAGGTACTTCATGCATGTAACTCCAAGATAAGAAATTTATGGAGGTGGCGTTTTTGGGAGTTACAAAGGTGGGAGGTTTATTTCAAATGCAAATGGTAGGCACGTTGGAAATGGTGGGGTGTACATGGTTTGGGTCTTCAAAGGACAGCCAATAGATAGGTTTATAATCCATGCATGTAACTCCCATTCAAGTGATAAAGGAAATGAGAGTTACATTTTGAAATTCACATCATGGGACGTTGGATGCATGAGAACATTGTATGCATGTAACGGCTATAATGGAGATAAGTGGGATGGCTGATTTAAGAGTTACACATGCAAGGATAATGGAGAGAATGCAAACAATCACCTCCAAAGAAAATAGAGACGTTGGATGCTAGGGGGGGGTTTCATTCCATAGATGAAACCCCAAGGAACTTAAAAGATTTTAATTGTGGAGAAGTGAGTTACACAAGGTTAAACCTTGGGCTGAAGTTGATTAGTCAAGAGGAATTCATTCTCTATCATTATCTCTTCCTCTCCTGGGCATCCTCCATCTCTCCAAACACTGAGAGCAACAGCTAGTCATTGATTTGCAATCAGTCCTTGGTTGCTTTCTTTCACCAAGACAAAAGCACAAATTGAGCAAAGGAGGGGGGAATCAAGGTTTCTCATCTAAAGCCAATATTCTTTCTCTCTTTCTACCTCTTTGTCGTGTCCTACATTTTAAAAATAAGAGCAGCAGCTGGTTGCTTAATCAGTCCTTGACCATCAAGGAATCAAGAAGAAGGAGAGGCTAAGAAAGGGAAAGGAACAAGCCAGAGTGAAGATCAATTGGAGGAGTCGCGGAAACAGTAGGTTTTCGATAAACAATTTTTAAATCATGATCCGGCCATTGGATGGCCGAATCTAACAAGGGTTAAATATTGGTAGGAAGTGCATGATTAGGATGAACAAAAAAATATGCAATGGAGAAGACTGACAAAACAGTCAGTCGACTGAATAATTGATTCAGTCGACTGAACTGACAATGGATGAATCAAAAACAAGTTTCTGGGAGTTTCAGCCGACTGAACTATGGTTTCAGTCGACTGAACTGATGATGAACGAATCGGAAATAAGTTTCTGGGAGTTTCAGCCGACTGAATGAGGGATTCAGTCGACTGAATTAACGGTGATTGGAGGCAGAAAGAGTTTCTGGAAGTTTCAGCCGATTGAATATACGATTCAGTCGACTAAATGGATGCTTGTTAAACACGTAAATGAATGATTGGTAGTTCAGCCGACTGAAAATAAACTGGCAGAACAAACAGATGACCTGATTCAAAGTCAGCCGATTGAATCTGTGATTCAGTCGACTGAAAGGGTACGAACCATGTTTCAGCCGACTGAATGTGTATTTCAATCGACTAAACTGAACTGGCAAGACAAACAGACAATCTGACTCGAAGGCAGCCGACTGAATCTGTGGTTCAGTCGACTGAACTTCTGATTCAGTCGACTGAACGCGTAATTTAGTCGACTGAATCAAAATGTACAGTTTTGAATGTTAACTTGTTGCTATGTAAATAAGGTATTGGATTTGCTAGAATGGTGTACAAGTCGTGAACGGGAGACGGTTCAAAAGAAGAGTCAATCTAAGTGAATTTGGTGTAGGTTTCCTACCATTTTGTAACCACATATGATATTGCCGTTTTATGTTGATTTCGATAAGTTGTTTGAATGTTATGTTATATTTACAAATGGCATGTATGCATAGACATCTCATGCATGGCATGGGGTGATGATGTTGTTGTAATCGGAGGCCACACTCCGTCGGGGCGTCCGAAAGACCACTGTGGGGTACCCTGATGATGAGAATCCCATCAAGAGGAATCCGGAGGCCACACTCCGTCGAGGTGTCCGAAAGACCACTGTGGGTTACCTTGACGATGAGAATCCCGTCAAGTGATGGCTATGTTGAATGGTGATGGGTGGGACTCATTACATGTTCATTTCATACATAGCATGTTTTATGGAATTTTGTCACACACGTATTATTATACTATTTGCATGATTTTGACTAACCATGTGGTAGCCCTATTCGGAAACACTACTGGGCGCGTTGATCTAACGCCCTATTTATATCCTTAGTGGATGACGCAGGGAAAGGGAAGAACGTGGATCGAGAAGAGGACCAAGCAAGGAAACTTGGGCGTTTTGAATGATTTGGAATGAACTTTGAATGGACTATTTATGGACTTGTCATTTGATTTATTCGAACACTGTAATTTGGTAATTAGTTATGTTGGCTTGTAATAAGTAGATAAGAAGATGTTGTGGATTGATTTATTTTGGATGGTTGGATTGAATGGTAGACTAAGGTTATTTGATAATTTTGGAGAATAAATCTTGTACTTTGCTATCTTAAGTTTTAAAATGGATTAGTCTTAGGATCTATTCCTCAGTTAGACTAAGACTAAGTATATTTCCGCAAGTTGTATTTGTACCATGTGTGGTTCATTTTATGGACTTAATTCATACACACATGGGCTTGGCCAGTTAAGGGTCGGATTTAGAGATCCAAACTTAACTCGCGTCGTGACACTCCGCCCCGATCACATGATTATTATATTTAAAAAAATAAATAAAATCTGAAAATTAGAGTGAAAAGGGCGGGGTATTACAGAAACATCCAATTTCTGATTTCCTTTTATGATTGTTCTCGATTCGATGTTAGAGTTGAATGCTTTAATTATTTAATTAAACATGAAAGAATTAGAACTTAGGTTACAATTATCAAATCTAAGTTACTAAGGTTTGATTTTATAAATTAAAGTTTATGATTTTTAATATTGATGATGAACATGAACTAGATCTTAGATTTTTACGCGAATTTCAAATCTAAGTCGCTTGTTTATTTAAATGTCTTTGGTGATGAACGGTCTTTTCCAACCAACCACCTTTTACTTTCTACATATTTATTTTTTGAAATTCTAATCTCTGTCATTTACTTTTCTTGCCAATTTATTTTTCATGTTTATTTTATTTCACTTGAATGTTGTATCTTAGTTTTATTTTTAAATCTTAAATTATTTTAATGTGTATTTATTTCATGTATTTAAAACCTCCCTAATAGTTTGATTAACTAGTTAAGATTCAATTAGGCTTTGATTTTGTGAATTGGAATTAGTGTTGAGATTGTTTATAAACCCTTTATTAAAATATTATTTTAATTACTTTTAATAATTGTTCTAAATGTTGTTTTTTTGAATTTAACTCGGAAGTGCACGAACCATTAAATAGTGTAGTTAATGAGTGCGAGGTCGAACCCAAGGGAAATCAACAAAATATATATATAAAAATAAAAACTGGTACCATTAAAATAATGTCATCTAAGAAATTAACATTTTGGGATTTAAGCTAAATATGATAAATTTTCTAAAACATGGAGTTATAATCTTAATTTAGCAAAATTCTAGATTTAGAAAACCAGTCTTTAAATAATTATCTAACTTTGGAATTTTAATAAAATACGAGATCTAATTTTATCGTACAAATCAATGATTTATAGATTTAATTAAAATGGTGAAGTGAATTTAAATAACCTCAATCTAATTTAAAATGCACAGTTAAGAAACAAATAAAATATTTCTAACCTAGTTAAATTTTATGAATAAATAAAAGAATAAAATAAAAACAATGAATTATTTACCTAGTTTACAATGGAATTGAGACAATTATCTAAGGTGGCATGTTATTCCATTTAAAAATAAAGTTATGGCCTAGACTATGAAATCCTCTAGAATTATGAAATATAAATTCAAGTCTATCATTTAATAAAATTCTAATTAGAAAATTATGACATCCACTAAATTAGAAATTTTCAATTCAAACCTTAGGTTTGGGCAGAATTTACACTTGTCTTTCCAAATCTTAAAAAAATTGTTCTTAGAAAGAACCTTAGACTGGGTAGATCAAGTTCAACCGATCCTAACATTGGTTCTACTTTTCCTTAAAAAACTCTTAAAATAATATTTTTCATAACATTAATAAAAAGAATTGAAATAAAATTAAAACCATCATCATAGAATATCAAATAATTGGAAGACCATGCATCTAAATGAGCTACCATGAATTTCATTAAAAAATTAGAATATAAGAAAATACAATGCTTTGGAACTTATTGCATAAAAATAAAAAATAAGAGACTTACAAGAAATAAAATTTTTCTTTTTTTGTCCTTTAGCTGTCCAAGTTTCAACCCCTCTCAATGCCTGTTCAAATTCAATTTTCATTCTGCAGAGACGGCTTGAATTTATAGAGGAGTGGAGAGGGTCAAGTTAGCAAGGAGGGACCCATAAAATTTCAACTGAATCTGTATATTTGTTGGCCGACGTTTCCCCTTTTTTTTTCCATTACACGGTTCAAAGCAGCAAATCTTCTCCTTTTTATTTTTTTCATTTCGTGGGACAGTGGGTAGAAGGATCGGCCAACACTTTTCTTTCTTTCCTGTCTTTCATTTATTCTCTTTCCATTCTCTGTTAGATTCGGCCAACTTGTATGGGCAAGAGGCAAAAACGTGTACGTACTATCTTTCCATTTTTTCATTCCTTCTCAATCTCCTTCTTATCTTTGCTGAGTCATAATCAAGATCGTCCTCTTATTATTCTAATTTCAACAGATATTTTCTTTGTACACACGATTCAGTAGTAGATCTTCTTTCCATTTCCTTCTTCTATGGATTTCTCTAGCTTGCTCTGTGTTTGCTAGATTGATAGCCACCTTTCTTTTTTCTATCTCATCCATATCTTTCTTTGCTGAAACACAAGGATTTAGTCGAAACTCTCGCTGTTGTATTGGCTTGGTTAGCAAGAATTGGCCAACACCCTTTTCACTCAGCCAATGTGTATTCTAGATTTCCCTTTGCCTTTCTCCCATCCTTTTCCTTTCGCCAACACATCACCACCATTCTTGGGATTCCTATTCGTTGTAGGTTTGGCTAAATCAGCCAACGTTTTTCCTTACTTTTGCCCTGCTGTACAGGTTTTAAGGTGGACACAAATCTTCTTTCCAAATCAGCCAGCACCTTCTTGTTTAGACCTGACTCAGCCGGCCATGTCCAGCTTTGTTTTTCTTTCAATTTGCATTCCTCCACCCGTACTTCATTTGTTCTTTATGGCACTCCCTCTACAATCTGGCTGATTTGAAGCTGTATTTTTTCTTTGTTCCAGCTGATGCTTGCTTGACTTGTTTCCTACCATCGGTGATGCTTCGAATCTGCAGTAGCACGGGTCTGATTTGGATCAGATTAGATGATGTTCTCTGGTTGCAACGTTGCTATTATTGTTGTTTGAATCCTTCTTCTGTTTTTATTATTTTTCTTCTTCTTCAGTTTCACAATAGTTGTTGCCTCCTTGCTGTAACTTCTTTTTTTTTTCTTTGCTGATTTTCTCAGGTGCTTCTCTGTTTTTTAGTTTAATGACCCACCTCCTCATGGCCATTTTATAAATCTAATTGATCTTGTATCAAGCAAACTCTCCATTCCATCTCCTGTATGCTTCCATGTATATTTTAGGCACAATTCCCCATTTGCTTTTATAGCTATCCTCTTTAATACATGTGGATTGCTGGTTGCTTTATACATGAATATCGACAGAGGATTTGGGGAAACTTGCATCTGTAGCCAATTTTCCAATGATACAAGGATCGGCCACACAAGTGGGATTGAACTCAAAGTTGGCCATGGGCTTTTTCATGTGGATTTCATAACTCTCTGAATTGTTTCATGTCTTGAACTTTTATTGAGCTTCAATCGTGGACTTTTTTATTGGCTTTGTCTTGTGAAGCGGCTTGAGACTGGATTAGTGTGCCCCTTTAGTATGTTGTAATTTTTACCACCTTTACAATTAAAATCTAAAAAATGATTATCAAAATTCAAATTCTCATTATGGGATTGAATTACAATAGTTTACAATAAATCCTAAAATTAGGTGGTAAAATTACAAGCTTTCCAATTTCGACAATGTGGCCCAATTTTTGCAATTTTCTTCAATTTTCATTCCAATTTTTTGTATTCTCTAGAATATACTGCAAAACTCAAAAATAACATAAACATTTCTAATATTTAAAAAATAAAGACTAACTAATCCAATATTATAGGGTAAAATGGTAATTTTATGATGTTTATCAATTACCCCTAAACTTAGTTTTTGCTAGTCCTCGAGCAAAAAAAAAACTACTAACTAAAAATTAAAATCCTAAACGACCCCACTTTCGTTTGTACTCTTGATTGCATTTAGCATATGCAACAAGCCTTTGAACCCTTAGCTCACCACTAGTGGATGAGTTGTAGTCTCGTGAGGGCCTTCAGTGATGATACCCACAAACATCGATTTCTTTAGTAAAAACACAGACAAAAATCTAAATATCATTCAATTCTAAAATTCATTTTACAAGTCTTATACTCGAAGTGTAGTGTGTGCTTAGCCAATATTAAGACAACCCACATTCTTCAAATAGACATAAGTTTTGTAACCACCTTTGGAAAATGTGTTTTGACTTCAAACTTCACCAGATATATCTCTCAGAAAGACTAACGCTCAGAGGTTTGAATTTATTTTCTGTCAAAGTATATGTGAACGAAGTTTACATATTCAAATCAAAATTCTCACATATGTATTAAACAAAAATGGCACAGATAAAGAAAATAATTGATCTCATGAATAGATGCCACTTTCCTAAGAACATTGAGTCAAACACCATAATTTTCCTTCCTCTATTCTTTACATGAAATACATTATTTAGACTTAGGATCAATAGGACTTCCTAATAGAATTAAACGTGGCTTAGGACCGGTCATATCAAAGAAAGGATAAAATACTCTAAAAATTAACACTTTGATAAGAAAAGGTTAGAGGTCTTCATAATATGAACGGGATAGTTTTCTTCTAATATTTTTCAATTTTTTTATCAAAGTATTTATTTTTTATTTTTCAAATCTTCTTTTATTTTCTTTTTCAACATCCCTTTTTGATGTATGGATGCTCCCATTTTTTTTTCTTTTTCACCATAAAATATTTTCAGTGAATTCCATCCCAAATTCTTTCTTAACCTTTTCTCATATGAAGATAGGTCATGTATATAAAATTTTGGCTCAAACTCCATGTCTGAAGTTGGGTATGCTAGATATGTCTAGTCAATAAAATAGGCTATATTAGGTTCAACTGGGAACTATCAAGATGAAATGACCAAAATATGTGGGTTTGAAGGGTCAAACGGTCCAAAAATGGCCTATATCCTATCCCAAGCTTCATAAGATGATTTCTTTGCTTCAAGTAAATTTGGAAAAATTTCTGGCATAATAACTTAAATTTTATGGCGTTCTTAGTAATGTGACCAAATCAAAGGATAATGAGATCTCTCAAAGACCTAATGCGCTTATCAAAGAAATAAGAGTTTGCTTATAACCCTCTGAAGGATAGAATGGCTCTAAAGCTTAATAGGTTTAAGTCTCCACTAGTATTCCTTCGGTGATCACTCGACTCATGAATATATTTTTTTTCGTACTAACATTAATATGGCTGTGCACAGGCATTTCCGAGCATAAATCCTATAAAATGTTTCCGAAAAAGTATGATATAAAGATTTTTATTTACGTCTTAATGTTAAAAAGATGACTCTTTTTACGTCAGATCGTCAAGACGCATGTTTTTCTTAAACCTAAATTGACAGTCTTGTTATGTACCAAGGAGTCTCAACTTTTACTTACTCTACCTTAAAAGATTAAGTCTCCCTCTCTCTGCTTAAGAAAACTATGAATCGTTTAATGTCAGATTGTCAAGATGTTTATAGTCCCTTAAGCGAAAATCAATAGTTCTTTGGACACCAAGGAGTCTCAGTCTTTCCGGACTTACTCTACCTTTGACTAAATCCAAATAAATCTGTCTATTTCCACTTATAGGTCTATGCTTTGTTGCTATCACACAATGAACTCCTTGATCATAAATTATTCCATTACAATTCCCACGTCCACATTTGTGATAAATTCCTAGCCTCTTAGCTTTCCTCTTTGCAGCCAGAGTGCTTCGACCATAAAGAGGTCGGGGTTGCTCCTCTTGGATTTCCAGCTTCCTCACCCTCATAGCTAAGGAAATGATTTTCTTACACAAATCTGGGGGAACTTGTGTTCTAGACAGACAAACTGCGAAGACAAAAGCTCGACCGTCTACGTGCATGACTCCTATCCAGTTCTTTAATGTCTGCTGGTCGCAAAAACAAAATAGATGATGGATGCTGTTATTTTTTTTTTTAGATGGATGGTAAATGACCTCAGTACCCCCAAACTTAAATTGAATATTTTCTTCAATGTTCCCTAATCTACACTGGCCAGGTGTAAAACAAGAATATTTTAGAAAACGAACAATCGGGGCTCGGACATACCTTGAATGCATGAGGTGCGAAATTGACCAATAAAGAATCCTAGAATGATTCGATGAAAACCTAAACTAAACACTGAAGACTCAGACAGACTCAAATACAGATAGATGGATAGGTGGGTTTGGGTAATGGAAAGGATGAAGATGGGTAGGTGGGTGAATGGATATGGGTCATTGAATCAGTCTTGGTACACAGGATCGGCTATCGGGACCTCGTTTTCTTCTTCAGGAATGGGGAACTCTAAAAATGACTTTAATCATTGCCCATTAACCTTGAACGCACGACCACTCGTAGGATGCCTAATCTGTACTGCTCCATGTGGACCTTAACTTCCTAGGAAAAAGAAGCAGCCTTGAATCTTACAACAAGAGCTTTTGACCAACTGTAAAAGATTTTCTCAAGATATGTTTGTCATGAAACACTTTCATCCGGTCTTTGTACCTTTTAGCCGTGTCATAGGCTTCAATTCGTACCCCTAGCTCAATCAGCTGAAGTTTCCGATGTTGGCCCGTAGAATCTAGAGCAAAATTGAAGTTCTAGATTGCCAATTAGGCTTTGTGCTCTAGCTCGACCGGAAGATGACAGGTTTTCCCATAAACCAGACGTTAGGGTGACATTCCTATAGGCGTCTTGAAAGCTGTACGGTATACCCATAGTGCATCAATGAGTCTGGAAGACAAATATTTTCGGGTTTGATTGACTACATTTTCAAGAATATGCTTAATCTCTCTATTCGAAATTTCCACTTGGCCACTTGTTTGCGGGTGATAGGGAGTAGCTACCTTATGCGTCAACCCATATGATTTTAGTATGTTGTCAAATGGGCGATTACAAAAGTGTTTACCTCATCACTAATGATGGTTCATGGAATTTTAAATCTAGAGAAAACATTTTCTTTAAGGAAAAGGATTAGAACCTTGTGGTCGTTGGTTTTGCATGCCACCGCTTTGACCTTCATTGACACATAGTCGACCCCTACAAAGAAATATAGATTGCCAAAAGAATTAGGGAATGGTCCCATGAAATCGATGCCCCAAACATCAAAAAGCTCAATGGTTAAGATGGGGTTTAAAGGAATCATATTACTACAGGAGATACTAACCAATCTTTGACATCTATTACACGAGACACAGAAAGTGTGGGTGTCTCAAAACATGGAGGGACAATAAAATCCACAATGCAAGATTTTTACAGTTGTCTTTCAAGTGCTGAAGTGTCCTCCACAGGCCAGGTCATGGCAGAAACTTATGACACGTTGTTGCTCTTCTTCTGGGACACAACGACGAATGATTTGGTCTGCGCAGTATTTAAACAGATAAGGGTCATCCCAGATAAAACTTTTGACCTGTACCAGAGACTTAGACCTATCTTGCTTAGTCCAATGAGGGGGCATTTGACCAGTGACAAGATAGTTAACAATATTCGCAAACCATGGTACTTGGGACATTGACATGAGCTTGTTCATCAGGGAATGACTTAGTGATACTGATGAATCTCATCAGTGAACTTAGTTATCAATCTAGACAAGTGGTCTGCTACCACATTCTTGGAACCTTTCTTGTCCTGGATTTCAATGTCTAACTATTGTAGCAACAGGATCCATCGGATCAGGCGGGACTTGGAATCTTTCTTAGAAAGAAGATACTTAAGTGCTGCATGATCAGAATAGACAATGACCTTCGAACCCACTAAAAATGATCGAAATTTGTCTAGTGCAAATACGACTGCCAACAACTCTTTTTTCGTGGTCGAATAGTGGAGCTGAGCGTCATTGAGAGTTTTGCTGTCATAGTAGATAATGTGAGGCAACCGATTTAACCTTTGTCCCTAACACGACCCCTACTGCATAATCAGAGGCATCACGCATAATTTCAAAGGGGAAAGACCAATTAGGTGGTTGTATTATCGGAGTGGAGGTCAGAGCAGTTTTCAAATTTTCAAAGGCATAGACGCACTCATCATCAAAATCGAAACTAGCATCAATGGTAAGGAGTTTACAAAGAGGTTTAGAAATTTTACTAAAATCTTTGATAAACCACCTGAAAAACCCAGCATGGCCTAAGAATGATCTGATCTCTGTAACGGTTTGGGGTCTTGGTAAATTAGATATCAGATTGACCTTTGCTTTGTCTACTTCGATACCCTTTTCATAGATAATGTGCCCAGTACTATGCCCTGTTTCACCATAAAGTGACATTTTTTCCAATTCAATACTAGGTTCTTTTCTTGGCACCTGATTAGCTCAAGGCTCAAATGGTGCAGGCACTGGTCAAAAATAGAACCAAACATTGAGAAGTCATCCATGAAGAGTTCTAAGAAACGTTCGACCATATCGGAAAAAATGCTGATCATGCACCGCTAAAAAGTGGCGGTGACAGCAGTCAGCTTTCAGAATTTAATGCAAACTCTCCAACCTGTTTGGATGCGGGTTGGAACCAACTCATTATCCTGATTCTTGACTACCGTCACACCCAATTTATTAGGTACATCTTGTATCGAACTCACCCATGCACTTTCAGAGATTGGGTAGATAATACCCGCCTCGAGGATTTTTAAAATCTTGGTTCTCACCACATCTTGTATCGCCGAATTTAGTCTTTGTGGTTCTCTAGATGTCTTGGAGTTTTCTCCAAATGAATTTTGTGCATGACCATAGAGGGGCTAATTCCTTTGAGATATGCAATGGACCATCCAATAGCTTCGCGGTGATCTCTTAAAACAGCCAAGAGTTTAGACTCCTGCTCAGAAGTTAAATCGGAAGCTATGATAACAGGTAAATTGTCTGGTGGTCTAAGATAAGAACATTTCAGTGTCTCAGGGAGTGGCTTGAGCTCTAAATTTGGTGGCTTCTCGATAGAGGGGATTGGAACAGATTGACTAATAGGGGAGAGGTTCGAATTTGGTGAGCCTTCACGCATATGGAGATGCATCAAACATAGCTTTCACTTCTTGTTTACCATTTTCATTGAATTCTATGCTAAAAGTGGATAGAGTTTTCTCAATTGGGTCATCGCAAATGAAGTGAATGAAGGACTCTTGGACAGAACTCTAGATCATATTAACCTCGTACAGATCATCTGTACAGAGAGGTTGTTGACATAGGCCATGCACATTGAGGTATGTCGTCAGATCTTCGAATGATAATTTAATCATACCATTTTGGAAGTTGATAACAACTTTTGCGGTGGCCAAGAATGGTCGTCCAAGAATAACCGAAATATGCCCACTTTTGTTTTGAATGGGCAGTGTATCTAGCACCATAAAATCGACTGGAAAGTAGATTTGTCTACTTTCACTAGAACGTCTTCTATCACACCCCTCAAAATTTTTACAGAGTGGTCAGCTAACTGTAGTGTGATAGGCGTCGGTTTCAGCTCTCCCAACCCCAACTGCTCATAAACGGAGTATGGCAATAGGTTGACACTAGCTCCCAAATCTAATAACGCCCTGTCAATTTCATATGTGCCAATGGTGCATGCAATGGTTGGGTACCCAAGGTCCTTATGTTTAATCGGGAATCATTGTTGGAGGAGAGCACTCGCATTTTTTGCTAAAAATGCCCTTGTGGGAACATTAGTTCTCCTTTTTGCCATCCAGAGGTCTTTGAGAAACTTTCCATAGGAAGGTATCTGATTGATGGCGTCAAGTAGAGGAATGTTGATATTGACATATTTGAATACCTCTAGTATGTCACCATAAGGCACCCCTTGCTTGGTGATGAGCCTTTGAGGGTATGGAGCCCTAGGTACGTATGGTTTCCTAGCAGATGGGTCCAGTGCGATTTGGACTGGGGATGGACTCGATGGGTTATCTTGATGCTTGGATTGACCAGTTGTCTGGTCATCTGGTTGTCCAGGCATCTCCATTTTATTGTCTACATGTCTCCTGGATCTCAAGGTAGTAATGGAGTTATCGCCTTCTGGATTAGACGATGAAACCTCATTCTGGCCCTTCGGGTTTGGGATAGGCTGATTGGGAAATCTACATTTCTCCCTATCTCCTATTGCAGTGGCTAATTGCCCAAGCTGTGTTTCAAGCTTGTGCATAGCCTGTTGGGTAGACTGCATGAATTGCTGCAACGTATTCTCGAGAGAGGGCTGATGTTGTTAAGATTGACTGGATTGATAGGATTGATTTGGCTGGGTTGGATGATTTTGAGATGGGTAGAATGGCTGGTTCTTAAGTGGTTGGTACGGTGGACCTTGATATTGAGGGGGTCCATGACCTATTGGAGGTTGATTCTGACGCCAAGAAACATTTGAATGGTTCCGCCAATTAGGATTGTATGTGGCAGAGAAAGGGGTTCCCTGCTGTCTTCCAAAACTATTGAGTGCGTTGGCCTGCCTCGGTTGAGCACTCAGCATTAGATCCTAAGGAAGGACAGTTTTGGGCAATGTGTCCTAGGTTAGAATACAATGTCCAAACTTCAGCATGCATTCCTAATGATGGGTTCATCACCTGAGATATTGTTAAAGCATCGATTTTCTTTGTTAAGTTCGCAATTGCAAGCTTAACGTCGAAGTCGCTACTAACTTCGTATAGGCCTCCTCTCTTTGAGTTTTGTGCTGAATTCTCTCTTTTGGGGAAGTCCCATCACTGAGAACTTTTCACCAATGATTTTAAGAAATTCCATCCATTATTTACAGTTAGCTTTAAAAATTCCCCACCCTTCATAGACTCGACCATTGTGCTATTCAATGTGGTTAAACCATCATAAAAGAATAGCACAAGTCTCTCCATTTCAAGTCTAATGACTCATAGAATTGTTCACCCTTCTTCTGATTAAAGTTTAAAATTTCTTTCTTGAGGGCGTTAGTTTTAGATACAAAGAAGAATTTATTCAAAAACTTGTTGGCCAACTGATCCCAAGTTGTGACGGAATTTGCAGGTAGAGAATTTAGCAAGGATTTCATTTTTCCTTTGTGAGAGAAAAGAAATAAATGAAGTTTAATGGATTCATCAGTGATGCTTTGAAGTTTGATGGTGGCGCAGATTTCTAAGAATTCTTTAACATGTAGGTAAGGGTCCTTCTGATCAAATCTATGGAATGCAGGTAAAAGATGTAATAGGCCTTGTTTGAGTTCAAAGGCTACATTAGTTGCTGGAACAACTATTGCTTGATGATGTATTGGGTGTGACTGCTGAAAAGTAGTATTGGAGGGTTTTCTCTTCTTACTCTTTCTCCGGCCATTTTAGGTGATGGTGGTGGTGATGAAGGTGGACTGTCTATGACTGAGCGAGACTGAGCTCCGAACGCAACGATCGGTAAATCGATAGAAAATGTAACTATAACCAAACGATTGTCAAAGTCACGACACCAATAATTCATACACAGACACAATCATTCACGCTCAACCAAATTCACAAAAGAAAATGCCTAAATATTATCCTAAGGACTGTCTCTAGACTTGCTCCTACTTTTCTCTCAAAATAACGTAAGTCTCTAATGAGAGTTTAACGACAAGATGGCTAGGTAAGTTCCCAGGTAAGTGGGGGAGCACAGACGATATCTCTTCCCAACTTATCCTTAGATCATGCTCGACCTCATGTCTTTGTGACTGAACTATCCTTAGACACCATTCTTGAAGATAAACTATTCACCGGTTACAAAAATTAATTTAGATCGAAAAGGTTTCTAATGAGCATGAAACCCTAAAACCTAACTGAAAGTTCCCATTTTCAATGTGCTAGAAAATCATATTGACCCTAGAGGGGGCATGAATAGGTCAATCCCATTTTTAATGGTGTTTACAAATTTATTGATTATTTAAGGTGTAGTGGAATGTTTATCAAGAGATTTGGTTAGCGTGATAATTTGATTAAGCAATCACACTAAGTTATGACCATTTACATATAGTTTGATTATCGATGCTGGTGTGCAATGTGTATGATGAGATAATCAATATGCAAAGTGATATGTGTTAAGAAGAGTACTTAAATACTAAATACAAACACACATAGATCAAACACCATAAGACCAATTTTAAGTGGTTCGTTTAGGCAACCTACATCCACTGTTAGGACTCGCTCAACCTTGAGCTATCACCAAAATCCACTAATTGGGGACTTACACCCTCGCAATTAGAGTAGGAATTCCACCTCACTCAATCGGATGAGAATTTCACCCACCACTGTCGAATAGGAATTTCACCTATCCATTTGGCCAGGAGTTCGACCCACCTCTGTGCTAGAGACAACGTTTTAGAATTTTTTATAGTGGTTCCGATGTACCTCCCCTTAATCCACTTTCGGAACAAAGGTTTTAAAGAAAATTAAAACCAAGAAGCACTTGCCTTTGAAGCTCTTTCTTCTATTGTGTGCTTCTTCGAGATCCCACCCATGTTTGCCAACGCTCCGCTTCGTAGCCGTCATTTAGCAATCACAGTCCAGGGTGTCAAATAATCTAGTTCTACCAAAGGTTTCCTAGTTTATGGTTCTCTCCTACTCACTTTCAAACTCAATCCTCAGATTGGTTGTTTATGAGTTTTCATCTTTCCTCTCTCTCTCACAACTCAATCCATTTGATTGGTTGTATTTGATTCCCCTAGTGTAAGCACGAGAGAGAGACTGATCCTTCTGTTGGCCCTTGTTTAAGATCACTCGTAAAGATGAGGGTCCAACTGATCCGTTCGAAGGATACCAACTGGTTGCATAAAGGTTGGTTTATAAAGCGAAGGTAACCAGTTGTAGTAACAGTAATGTACCGACAGGTAGGTCGCACCAAGGGGTCGGTGACTAGAAATGTTACCATTACAATTCCGACTGTTGTGCATTAAGTGCACTCCCAACGGTAATATTCTTTCTCGGTCGACATGTCGTTTGTCGCCGATGGGTCGACATTTATGGTATCGAGTGGTCGGTCCATACGAGAGGTTCATTCTGGTGCAAAACATGCTTGACAGTAGTTTCAACTTAGAAACTTGTTACCCAGAACGACCTATCGCCCATTACCGAGGGATCGGTCTTGGTATCCACATGAGTTCAGAGTTTCAGAACTCAAGATCTTCATCGAGGAGTCATTGACAACGAGGTGTCGTTTCAGCCTTTCACCGAGGGGTCAGTGCATACGAGACTCTTGATCAGTGGCAAACCCAAAATAACAGTTTAATGTTCCAGAACCTAATGTCATTTGGGCCGACTAGTCTTTGACCACGATGGGTTGATCATGACTGCACCGAGGGGTCGGTAAGATAAGACTGGTCGCGACGACAGTGAACTTTAATTCATATTTCCAAGTTTGCTTCCAATTCATTGTCAAACAACCTTACTAGGCTTCATATGATTTTAACCATTTGTTCTTCTAAGCCTAGGGATAGTCCTCTCTAAGGTGTGGATACCACCTAAAGTCATCTATGGCCATAATACATGTTTTGTGATTTCCATAACGATGAGCTTCAATCCAGTGGAGCATGATCTTTTCTCTTGATAATGTTGGGTCTTCAAGCTTCCAGCAAGTGCTTCTTTTTGAGTAATGTAATTGACAAACATAGGGGCTTCGCCAAGCTGCAGCACTAACAATCTCCACCTTTGTCAATTTCATGACAAAGCCTAAAACCTAACCCATTTACAAAGCCACCATTATTACAACATATTTGAATACAAAAATATTAGATTGATTAAATGTACATATTCAAATGGAAAACAAGATTATGGTCTTCGTATATTCTTGTTCAGCTTGCTTCATTTCATTTTCATGTTCAAGTACATAAGCAAGTAACAATAGAAAATCATTAGAGGGGTTAGTCCCAAAATATAAATATTCATTCATGGACTAAATTAGATTTGTAATCAAGCTCCCCCATATTCTTTGATTTCCTAGTGACTAACACTACCCATCGCTTATCGAAGCTATCAACTATCAATGTTGAGAAGATTTCAACTCCAATCTTCTTGAGTTTGATCTCTCAAACTCCTAGCATAGAAATTTCCCTATGTCCATTCACTTTGATGTCTTTTAGCTTCTACTAATTTCTCTCCCATTTTGTCATTCAATTAAAAAATATTAGCAGGTAGACATCGATTTTTAAGCACTCCCCCATGTTTTTGCATTTAGTACTTAACTAAGTTCTGCTCCAACTCATGGTTCTCCCCTATGGTTCAGTTCACACTTTTCGTGCATTAACGTTTGGTTGCTCCTTCACAGGCTAAGTTACAGCTTAGCTGATTTCTTCCATGAGTTACTCTAATGTCCTAACTTCCCTAGAGTCTTTTCCCCCATTCTCCAAGCTACCTCTTGTAGCTTTTTTGACTCATCTCTCCCATAGAGTAAGGTATATTTTCTAGCTTCTCCAGATTATCTCCCCCATAAACTTAACTGCTTCTAAGTTGATTTTCCTTCAAGCTTGCATTCACCTTCCTCCTTATACTGTCATGACCAGTGACAACAGCTAATTAACACATATTTTGTGCTACCCCATTCTCCAAAGTATGTGTAATTTCACAGCCAGATTTCTATCTCCCTAACAGCCTGCATGTTAGTCTGTTTTACAAAATCCATGTAAACAATTGACATGAGATAGAATGCAAAATTGCATCAAATCAACACGCATACTAAAATAACCATATCATTTCATTTATCAGTATGTTCATTACATATGATTTAGAGGGGATGAGGGGGCATCAAAATATCAGAAGTATACTTTTACATGAAAAACTATCCTAAGCTGATTCATCTTAGGAAGATGTTCATTGAGATCTAGGAACAATATCCTCTCCGTGGAGTTTCTGGACAACCACCTTGATCTCGTATACTAATTTTTCAAGGTCATCCATACTCCTTTCAAGCAAGGAGACTCTTTCATCAAGGGGGATATTCCTTTGTCGAAGAGATTGAAACTCTTTCAGAAATACCTCAGACATACGTGTTTTTTCTTCTTTAGGATCCTCGATTATGATTACTTTTTTTTCAGCTCTAA
The DNA here is from genome assembly GCA_013350335.1 of Chimonanthus salicifolius. Lineage (NCBI taxonomy): Eukaryota > Viridiplantae > Streptophyta > Magnoliopsida > Laurales > Calycanthaceae > Chimonanthus > Chimonanthus salicifolius. The sequence continues at coordinate 46,971,948 of CM023542.1, read as the reverse complement.
TATCTGGTACAGTATTTGAGGCAAGGGTTTTTCTGCCAGGAGTACTCTTCTGAGCATAGCCAACAATGCTAGATTCAGGACCATCCCGTGAGAACCTAGGTAATCTCCTGAGGAAATGGGGTTTGGACTCAGCGATTTTTTCGGTGGTCGCAGACCAAGATTTAGTTGTCTCCTTTTTCGGCATGATTGTTAGGGAAGAGCTGACCAAGGCTTTTCCGAACACTAAATCTCATAGCCACCATGACAACTTCGCTTCTAGAAATGTAGGAAGAAAAAACACTAAGGTTTTCGGGCGAGATTTCTCTCTTGGAGGTCCTAACGGCTAATCTAGGGTATGGGAGGAGAGGAGGAAATCGCAGAGCATCAGCGGGAGGGGAAACGATGATTTGAAATGATCTATCATTTTCGCAGAAAGAGACCCTTTTTAACTTACTCTTTCTGATACACCGACCAGTCGTGACCAACGACTTGTCTATGTCGATATGTCGATATATACCGACCTGTCTCCCTTTGCAATTTTTCCCCCTTTCAGACAGTGTTCTAAATTCCCACAATACCGACATGTCTGTACCTTCGACTAGTCTATCCTTTGACCTGGGTTTTACATTGAAGGAAGACTGGGTATGTGTGTGTGTGTGTGCACTTGTGATATTCATAGTCCATCAAGTTTTGCTTATACACCTTTAATGCTAGTGATGATACATACATTCACACCTCATCTGTGCCATTTGAAGATTCAGTTTATCCTTCTGAAGATAAGCACAAACCATGGATTTCAGATCTATTTTCCTGGATCCAAAACAATCCAAGATTCTAGGACACATTTAATTCACCAATTTAAGAATATTGTCCAAGTGTGTGATGTCATAAGATGCGACATCTCTAGATTTTAGCAAGGCAAGGCATATATGAACATAATTCATTCCACATAATGTATAAATTGATATTTATTGGAATGAAACTCAAAGCACACTAGTCATACATTCATTTCCAGATTTGAGTACTGATCAAGCATACATGAATGAAGTATGATCCTTCACACACAACTCTTGTGCCTGTTATCATGTTATTACCTATAACATGATGAGCAACTTTACCATTCTTTCAAGACAGTTCTAATTTCTTGAAAGGAGTAGGTACTTAAATGGATTATTCGGTCCTTACTTTGGTAGGTCACACAAACTTTAAAAATCCATTTAAGGACATAGAGCATGTTTCACTCCTTATATGATTCACAAGTTTAGGAACTTGGAATGAAACGACACTGTGTATGTGTGTTAAACCAGTTTTAATCACATACATACCCTATACATGAGGTAATGCACATACTACATTCATTTCCTAAAGATGTACAAATCAGATGGCATATGAAATGAAATGAGATAAGTATATTCCTATACAAGAGTGCATACCAATATGTACAGACATATATCTTACAGTAGATCAATTGAACAATCAAACAAGAACATGAATCAAATGTAAGATACACAATGATTCCAAACCATGTTTCAAATGTGACACCTACAGTGGTATCCCTTCTTACATTTGAACCTAACTTTGTGAGACTTGGAATCTAAGTCCACAATCCAGTGATGGCCTTTTGTTAAATCTGGTCTTATTCATGGGTGCCTTCCCATTTGATCCTATGGTTCCACATTCCAAAATTTGTACCATGATGTTGGTCTCTAAACATCTCGGTACATGGCCTTGTAGGACACTTGGAGGATACTACCTTCATCAAGTTCCTTTATTCCATCTTCTTCTTCTCTTAGAGGATATAGCTTGGACTTTTTAATGGATGAATTTAATCAATCACTTGTATTTTTCAGCACACAAATTCATTGATAGGTGATGTTATCCATTGGGCTACAAGAGGCGATTTTTCAGTGGATTCTTCCAGCCTCTTTTGTTGTTTCATATTTTTTAAATATTTTGACAGCATATCATAAATTAATGCTATATATTGTTGGTTTACGTGCATAACTAATTCACCATAAGTCCAAGCAGTTTTGGTCGTTGGGTTTTGGTCGTTGGGCTTAGTAGTCACGAAAGATGAAGGTTTATCCAATACATCTTCCATAGGCACAGACCACTTTCTATTTACCTATTCCCAACTATGCTTTAATGATGAAAATATTTTATAGTTCTTCGCTCTATTGTCATACAAAACGAAGTTTTGGGAATGTCATGGCTTTCTCTTATAGCCATTGTTCTAGCACGGATCAACTCGGATGGTTAGATCCTTTCTCAAGAGCACCTCGCTTTGATACCAATTTAAAATTTCCATTTTCAATGTCCTAGAACATCATATTTACCTAAGAGAGAGAGGGGGGGGGGGGGGGGGGGGGGGGGGGTTTGGGTTGATTAATAGGTCAATCTCATTTTTAATGATGTTTACAAATTTCTTGATTATTTAAGGTATAGCGGAATGTTTATCAAGAAATTTGGTTACTGTGATAATTTCATTAAGCAATCACACTAAGATTATGACCCTTAACATATATTTTGATTATCGATGCTTGTGCGCAATGCGTATAATGAGATAATCAATATGCAAATTGATGTGTGTTAAGAAAAATACTTAAATACTAAATACATAGATCAAACACCATAAGACCTAATTTAAAGTGGTTCGGTTAGCCAACCTATATCCACTGTTAGGACTCGCTCAACCTTAAGCTATCCTCAAAATCTACTAATTGAGGACTTACACCCTCACAATTATAGTAGGAATTCCACCTCACTCAATCGGCTGGGAATTTCACCCACCACTGTCGAATAGGAATTACACATATCCATTTGGCCAGGAGTTCCACCCACCTCTGTGCTAGACACAATGCTCTAGAATTTTTTATAGTGGGTTCGGGGTGCCTCCCCTTAATCCACTTTCAGAACAAAGGTTTTAAAGAAAATTAAAACCAAGAAGCACTTTCCTTTGAAGCTCTTTCTTCTGTTGTGTGCTTTTTCGAGATCCCACCCATGTATGCCGACACTCAGCTTCGTAGCCGTCGTTTAACAATCACAGTCTAGGGTGTCAAGGAAACTAGTTCTACCAAAGGTTTCTTTCAAGCTTCCAAAATCTCCTCCAAAGCTTACATCAAGCTTCTAATATTTCTCTCCCTAAGCTTCATAAAGCTTCAAAACTTCTCCCCTTTATGTCATAGATTGACAAAGGGTAATAAGCACAAATATACATTGTTTAGTGTGCTTCAACAAGTCCCAATTGTTGGACTGAGAGGAGATGGAGAAAGAGGGGCAAGGACCACATGCATTTTCATGAATTCTAACAATTTTTGAAAACGTATGTTATGTACGCAAGGGGAGGGAATCACTCATATAATAAATATTCCATTAATGAACATATGAGTGAACACAATCATGAACTAAATAAACTATACATCGATTTGAGCACATAGTTCATGAAAAACAAGGATGATGCCAAATCAAATACCTATATGAGCACATATGCATCAACCAAAATCAACATGTTCATTCATACGAATGATACACCAATAATGAGTTTGTGAATGAACAAGTACCTATCCTTGGAAATCCATTAAGTACATGGAAGATGAAGCCTCATTTATTCCCATACATTTTCCAAGGTGTGCTCTCCCTTGCACAAATTTTTTAGAGCACAATGCACCAAGTCCAATAACACTTGGACCACATAACTATGTTGGCGTTCATTACCAAGACCCATTTGGTTTTTAGGATTCACCTTTAAGAATTGAAAGCTCCAACATACGTGCATAAACTAATTTTGGAGAAGGATAATATTTTAAGTTGAGCATTTCTCCAAAACACATTTTTAATGTCTAAAATGATTTTCCAAGATAGTGCAATAAACAAGACATGGAAATACATAGCACGTCCCTATACAAATTTAAGGGATAAAAGAGTGTGTGCTTGTGATGCATGCAAGTTCACACACATTTGTGCCATTTGAAGATTCAAACCATTTCACTAATGTAGGCACAAAAAAATGGATCTTAGATCAATATATCAATTTGAATCCAACTAAAATTTTGATGCCAATCCAATCCAATAACTTTGGGCATTTATAAGTTTACCAATTTAATCAACTTTACCCATGTGTGATGTCATATGATAGGGAATTCTTAGGACTAGCAAAACTTGGTACTTATGAGCCACAATCATTCCTGAAGATATATACCAATAATGAGAATATAGGAATAACAAACAAGAACACAACACATACATGTTGTGCAATGAAACCCACAAAGAAATCACAAAATCACATAATCACATACAGAAATGAAGAGGATAAAGATGAACATAGAGATTTATGTGGTTCGACAACCTTGCCTACGTCAATGGAGCGTGTAACACGAATCCACTAAAAAGAGGAATCATTACAAAGGATTAAACCCAAAAAAACCTCAGTCTTCTCTCTCTCTGGTTTTTCCCTTATTAGTGCCCCGGCCTTGCCGAGTCCCTGTTTGTCAATTCCATGACTCGATAAGAAGCACTTGTTAAGAAGCTTGAAGACCCAAGATGATGAAGAGTGAAGTTCATGCTCCACCAAGTTCATAGCTCATCGGTATGGCAATCACAAAAATAGATAATTGGCCATAGATGACCTTAGGTGGTACCCACACCTTAGAGAGGACTATCTCTAAGCTTTGTTGAACAAATGGTAAATCCATAAAGAAGCCTAAGAGAGGTTGTTGGACAGTGAGCTTGGAAATATGAATTAAGTTCACTGTTAGCTCGACCAGTTGATCTCACCGACCCCTCGGTGGAGACAGGATAGACCCATTGTGATCAAGGACTGGTCAACCAGTTTGACAGAAGTTCCTGATCATTGACTGTCATTATGGACATGCCTCTAACCGAGAGTCTCGTATGCACCGACCCCTCGGTGATGAACTTAAACGACCCCTAGGGGTCAACGACTCGTCCATAAAAGACTTGTGAGTTCTGGACTGTGAACTCGAATGGGCTCTCTAAGAAACAAACATATTGATATATCAAGACCGATCGAGAGTAACAGGACCGACCCCTCGGCAAAGGACGACAGGTCGTCCTAGGTAACAAGTTTCTAGACAAAAAACTACTGTCAGCATGTCTTTGTCCCAGATCGAGCCTCTCGTATGGACCGACCTATCGATGCCATAATTGTCGAACCATCGGCGACACTGACATGTCGACCGGGAAGTAATATGCAGTTTGGAGTGCATTTAATGCTCAATGGTCGGGTGGTTGAATGGTAATAAATATGAACACCAACCCATCGGTGCCACCGACCTATAGGTACTAGACAGTTAGAAAGACTGTTAATACTCCTCTATAAATATGAGTGTTGCGTGATCGTTTTATTACCTTCCTTGAGCTGAGAAAAGTTATATACTTTAAGGAAAAATCAACACTCTTGTGAGAAGAATCATAAACAACTAATTTATTGATTGTGTTTGAAAGTGAGAAAGAGAGCAGGAAAGAAAGATCATAAACAACCAATCAACTGATTGAGTTTGCAAGTGAGAAAGATATAAACTAGGAAACTTGAAACCAGTTTCCTTGTCACCCTAAGATTGTGATTGCTTTATGACGGCTACAAGGAGGAGCGTCAACACAGTGGGTGAGATCTTCAAGAAGCACACATCAGCGAGAAAGAGCTGTAAGGCAAGTGCATTTTGGTTTTAATTTTATTTTAAAACCTTTAACCCGAAAGTGGATTAAGGAGGATTTGCTTCGGAACCACTATAAAAAACTCTTGAGCGTTGTCTTTGGTACAGTGGTTGGTGGAAGTCCCCGCCGAATCAGTGAGGTGGAATTCCTACTCTAATTGTGATGGTGTAAGTCCCCACATAGTGAATTTGAGGATAGCTCAAGGTTGAGCGAGTCCTAACAATGGATGAATGTTGGCGAACCAAACCACTATATATCTTGTGTCATTGCGCTTATGGTGTTAGAGTTATTTTCTTGTATTGATTGTTAATCATATATGCTAACACACATACACTTGATTGTTGTATCCGCTGCATTTAATTAATCAATCAAATGAATCTTAAAAATGACCAATGATCTTAAAAATGACCAAGATTTTAGATTGACCTATTCATACCCCCCCCCTCCCCTCTCTCGGGTCAATCGTGTTGTTCTAGCTCCCAATGGAACTTTCAATTGGTATCAGAGCCTAGTACTCGTTACAAGGATTTAATCATTGAGTATATCCAAGCTAGAACACCATGGGAGACAGTCATGCAATATCCAAATGCCCATACTTCGATATATCAAACTATGCCTCATGGAAGGCTAAAATGAGAAGTTTCTTTATTCCCATAGACTCATCGGTATGGGATATTGTAAAAGCTGGGTGGGAGGAGCCAATGGAAGAGAAAATGGTAGTATCTGCCACAATCGTGTTGTTGACACCCAACCTTTTTCCTCGTGGAGCCTTACTGATAAACTGATTAGATATCTGATGGCAAAGCCATGAATGCCCTTAATTGTGTAGTTTATAACATTGAATGCAGGCGGATCATGACCTGTAAGACTCCAAAGGATGCATAGGAAGTCCTGGAGAGAGCCCATGAAGGCACCTCAATAGTCAAGAGGTCTAAACTTCAGATCCTCTAGAATCAGTTTGATACTCTTAAGATGAGGGAGGATGAAGTCTTCATGGATTTCAATTCCCAGATAAGCGACATAGTAAATCAGATGTACGCTTTAGGGAAGGGATACCTGAGGACAAGGCATGTACCAAAATTGTTCAGAATCTTGCTGAAAGATTCAAGCCCAAAGTTGTAGCTATGGAGGACAACAGAGATGTGTCCTTAATGAATATTGATGATTTAGTTGGTTCATTGCAAATCTATGAACTTCACTTTGAAAAACCAAGGGATAAATCCATTGCCTTGAAATCTTCCTTAAAACAAAAGAAGACTAAAGAAAAAGAAAAAATTTCGGAAGATGAACTCTCAAGTAATGAAATGGCAATGTTTGCCAAAAAGTTTTATAAAAACTTTGTGAAAAGAAATAACTTGAGAAGAATGGGTAAGGGTGAAACAAGTAAAAATTACCCAAGAAGACGAGGAGATTAGAGGGAAAGGGAGAGAGAGAGAGAGGATTTCAAGGAAAAAACTTGTTTCAATTGTGGGGGGAGAGGACACTTTATGAATGAATGTCCCTTAGAGAAAATAAAAAAGGCTATGAACGTGGCCGTAACCCTTGTGGAAGCTTCTGAATCAGAGAGCAATTCAAATGATGAGATTCAACAAAAAGTTGATATATCAAAAGGTCTCATAGCCTCGATCATATGTGATCAATAAAATCCCACAATTGTAATGGAGGATGAAAGTGATGAAGATGAAAATCTTCAAGCCTCATACAGTGCTTTGTTCCTTGAGAGTGAGAGGTTAGCCAAGAAACTAAACAAGGTTAAGAATTAAAACCTGAACCTCTCTAATCAAATGGAAGACTTGAAACATGAAAAATCTCTCTTAACCTCTAATCTAGAACTGTCCAATATTGAAACTACAAAACTTAGAGAGAGTAATAAAAGCCTTCAAGAAGAGATAAGCATTCATTTCAAGGATGTCTAAAATTTGTGGCATCACAACAAACTTCTTGAAGAGGATGTTAAAAAACTATCTTTCGAAATTAAAGAATTAAAAATTCATATAGAAAAATTCCAAGATAAGTTTACCCATGGAGATGAAAGACTTAAAAGACTCCTAGTTTCGGATAGACAGTATGGTGATAGGTCTGGACTTGGTGCCTCATCCACCAAAGTACCTATGAACCATGAGGTGTTCAGAAAAAACAAGTATCTCTCGCCCTTCAAAGGGTAAGTGCAATTTCTGCCACGAAGATGGGCATTTCGAAAGAAATTGCTATCATTTGAAGAGATACTTGAAAAGGAAAGCACAAAGACACAACCAAGTAAAGTCTATAGTTAAAAGACATCCACCAACACCTAATCTTAACAGAAACCTAAAGAAGGTGGATACAAGGCAAGACTCTTTGCTAAGACAGATGAATCATATCTTAAAAGAGTTAATGAAACCCACGGCTAGCCATCAAAAGTACGATCGTAGGGGTGTGTATGCAACACCACCTGCCATAATTTTCGTACCTAAGAGATAGACCATTCATCATGTTTTGTTCTGGCTTAAGTTTCAATTCCATATCTTAGACCACTACAAATGGACTCACAAGAGACCATGTGAGTTCACATAGCAGAAAAGTACTATGACATGATGAGAGAAATTGGCTAACTACAAGTCTAGAATGTACTTTTCCTAGCTATAGTACATATTTTACTTGGATAACCATACATTTCATTTAAAGTATTTTGAATTGTACGTGCCTTGGAGTGATTGTGTGCATGTTTAATGATTTGATGAATTGTGTTTAGTATATTTATGCATTGAAATGAATCTATGAATGCCACGCTTAGAATAGGAGTTCATCAACTTGCACATATCAAGGATGATTACACTACAATCTGGAACCTCTCGGTGTAATCGATATGTCGGTGAATAGGACGGTCGATGTGACAGACATGTCGATACTGTGCTAAATCGAGTACTGTTGAAAAAAAGGGAAATGTCGAAGAGGTCGATCTCTAGATGGAACTGACATGTCGGTGCGATAGAAAGTTTGAATTAAAAAGGGACCCTTTCTGCGAAAGCGATTATATATTCGAATTCACTGTCTCCCCTCCCGCGAAGGTCTGGTGGTCCCTTCTTCTCCTCTCGTTCCCTAGACTAATCGATAGGACCTCTCGGAGTGATTTCCCACTGGAAAATGATAGGGATTTCGTTCCTTACATCTTTAGAAGCCAGAAAATCACCGTTTCTGTTATTATTCTAAATCAGTTTAGGCTCAGTCTTCATCTCATCCACTTTTGAACTACTGGTTGAGATTCTCCTCTAGAAAATCCATGCCTAAAAAGATGTCAGCTCAGACACATCCTAAGACCTCTGTAGAATGAGGAGAATCCAGTTGTGCTGGTTGATGGGCCAAACAAACCAAAAGGAAAGCCTCTCAGTTTTGCCTAGGGTCGAGCTCTCAAAATCCTGTGTTTGTTCAGGATCAACAAGAAACCCAACCAGAGAGGAAAAAGAGGCCATCGTTGACAAAGGAGTCATCTTCGTCGATGAGTGACGTGAAGAAAAGAGAAAAGATGCTGAAGAAGGGAATGGTCGCTGGTAATGAAGACCATGTTAGTATCCCCAATGACAACAATGAAGAGGATAGTTCCAGTTCTGATGATTTTTGGAGAGACTCCGAAGAAGAAGAATAATTCGAATATGCTTCTCAAGAAAATGTCAATCTGGGAAGAAAGGTCTCAAGACTAGAAAGAATAATGGACTATCTTGAAAATAGTCTGGAGAGTATACGGTTAACTATCCGGGATTTAGTCTCTGTTGTCTCCCTCTCAGACAGAGTTCCAGACACCCCATCTTCTCCTCCTCCAGCACCTCCTCAAGATGGCTCTGCTTAGGGTAGTTTTTCAAGTTCTCTGTTGTTTGAAAAAACTATACTTTTGACATTTTGACTAAGCGTCCATGATGTCCCCATCTAAACCATATGTACTAAATGCACATTTTGTTTATGAAATGATATGGTTTGGTTTAGTATGATGTGTGTATTGCTGTATTTGAATGCCTTATATATCTTGTCTATGGTTAACATGGTTTTTGTTAAATAGTCTAACATGCAGGTTTGAATGAGTTGGTTTTGTATTTGCATGTTAGGGAGGTAGGGTCGGGACTATGATAATACACACATCCTTGGAGTATAGGAAGGAAGGAGGTTCCAAGCCTGAAAGAAAGCTTGATTGAAAAATAAACTTAGAGGCAGCTAAGTTTATGGGGGAGATAATCTGGAGAAGCTGGAAGATATAACTTACTCCATGTGGGAAATGAGTAAAAAAAGCTACAAAAGATAGCTTGGAGAGGAGGGAAAAGACTTTAGGGAAGCTACGTAAATGAGCTTGTCCCATGAAAGAATTCAGCTAAACTAGATTTTAGCTAGAGCAGGAGAAAAATAAACCTTGTTGCACAAGGAAATGCATTAAACCATGGAGGGAACCATGAGTTGCAGCGGAACTAATTCAATCACTAAGTGCAAAAAGCATAGAGGAAGTGCTGCTGATTTCTACTAAATCTTTGTCAATTGTATGACAAAATGGGAGAGAACATTAGTAGAAGCTGTAAGCATGGGGAAGTGCATAGTAAAGCCGAAGTGCTTGGGCTTCTAGAAAAAGAGAGCCATAAAGGGAAGGAATATGATGTACCAAATGGACATGGGGAGAATGTTTATGCTTGCTTGGACTTTGGGAAATCAAACTCAAGAAGATTGGGGGAGAAAATCTTCTCAACACTTTGTAGTGTTGTTGGCTAGGAAATCTCGTTTAGTCCTTTGATTTATGTTTTGGACTAACTCCTTTAATGATTTCTCTAGTGTTGCTTGCTTATGTGTTTAAACAGGAAATCATGATTTGAAGCAAGCAGAACAAGAATATGTGAAGACCATAGTCTTTTTGTCCATTTGAATATGTACATGTGATGTAATATTTTGTATTCAAATGTGTTGTAATAAGGGTGGGCTTGTAATTGGGTTAGCTCCTAGGTTTTGTCATGAATACCGATCGAGAGTAACTCAAATAGGCACTCGAAGAAATAGACATATCGATATTTCAAGACCAATCAAGAGTAACAGGACCGACCCCTCGGCAAAGGGCGACAGGTAGGTCTGGGTTATAGGTTTCTAAAATAGAAACTACTGTCAGCATGTCTTTGGCCCAGAACGAGCCTCTCGTATGGACCTACCTATCGGTCCCATAACTGTCGACCCATCGGCGACACCGACATGTCGACCGGGAAGTAATTATGCCGTTAGGAGTGCATTTAATGTGCAACGGTCAAGTGGTTCAACGGTAATAAATATGAACACCGACCCATCGATGCCACCGACCTGTCGGTACTGGATAGTCAGAAAGACCATTAATACTCCTCTATAAATATGAGTATTGAGTGATCGTTTTACTATCTTCCTTGAGCTGAGAAGTGTTATATACTCTAAGGAACGATCAACACTCTCGTGAGAAGAATCATAAACAACCAATCTATTGATTTTGTTTGAAAGTGAGAAAGAGAGGAGGACAAAAAGATCATAAACAATCAATCTACCGATTTAGTTTGCAAGTGAGAAAGACATGAACTAGGAAACCTGAAACCAGCTTCCTTGTCACTCTGAAATTGTGATTGCTTTACGATGGCTATAAGGAGGAGCGTCGGCACTCAGTGGGTGGGATCTTCAAGAAGCACACATCAGCGAGAAAGAGCTTTAAGGCAAGTGCATCTTGGTTTTAATTTTTATTTTTAAAACCTTTAACCAAAAGTGGATTAAGGAGGATTTGCTCTGGAACCACTATAAAAAAATCTTGAGCATTGTCTCTGGCACAGTGGTCGGTGGAGTTTCCTACCGATTGAGTGAGCTGGAATTCCTACTCTAATTGTGAGGATGTAAGTCCCCACATAGTGAATTTAAGGATAACTCAAGGTTGAACGAGTCCTAACAGTGGATGTAGGTTGGCGAACCGAACCACTATATATCTTGTGTCCTTGTACTTTTGGTGTTAGAGCTATTTTCTTGTGTTGATTATTAATCACATATGCTAACACATACACACTTGATTGTTGTATCCGCTGTGTTTAATTAATCAATAAAGTTAATCTTAAAAAGGACCAAAGATTTTAGATTGACCTATTCACTCCTCCTCTAGGGTCAATCGTGTTGTTCTAGCTCCTAAAGAAACTTTCATCTCTTTCTTTCTCTTTTCTCTCACTCAGCTGCTACAGTGCACACTCACTGCCTTACCCTAAATGGAAATAAGAGATGTTATATACAAGTGGGCTAGGTTACAAGACTGGATCTAACTGGGCCTAAGTTTGGGTTTGGGCCCAAAAGGTTGATCAGGACTTTTGAGCCAAAATCCAAATCTCCACCTTGGCGAAAAAGTCCGAGTCCAATGAAGAATGATGTGTTGTGCTTGTAACTTCTCCACCTGCTGCAAACTCCACCAGCTCGGGAAATAAGCTAAGGTTGACTGATATTCTGCATCTACAGATCTCTGTGAGAGATGTGCATCCCCATGCTTCGGGATGCCCACCCTCTTCTTCAACTAGAAGAATCAGTCAAGTCCAAGCCCTCTTGAACATGACTAACCATTTCATTGTTGAATCTTTTGCATTCTTCTCTTTGTGGGACGTCAATGTGTTCATCTTTCAATCGTTGCTTTCACCTGCACCATGGAAACCAACCTGTAACACCCTAAATTTCCTTCGCTTATAAAATTATTGGATTGGCCCACTTGGATTGCAATTTAATTGAATTTGAGATTAAATGGTTGAAATGGACAATAGATGGGCAAGGAAATGGGTCCATTACGCCATTAAGACCTATTGGGTCATGGGTGAGCTTGATTTTACAATAATTGGGTAAGTTTAATTAAATTAGCTGAATTGGATAAATTAGTGCATTTAATGCATTAAAGTCCACCTCATCAAGTGAGATGACATGTGAGTTATGTGGCATTACCATGTGGCATAAATGTCATCACATGGAAATCAACTAAGCAAGGATGCCACACATGCATGGTCGACCATGACATGGTTGACTTGGTCAACCACTTGTGAGTTCAAGTTGAATTAAGGTTTTGCTTGAGTTGAGAAGATGAAGGGATGAGATGGATGTCTTGTCTAAGTACATTGTACTTAGACACATGGGAACCCAAGGGTCTTCATCTCAAGAGCGATGAAGCCACCCTTGGGAAGCCAAGGGTCTCTTTGGTTTAACCAAGGGTCTCCTTGGTTAGACCAAGGCATTATGAGAGGGAGTGAAGAGATTAAGTGTTAATTCAAAAGACACCAACCAGGGGGCACTCCAAACCCCTTGGCCGACTCCTCCACTTTTGAGCAAGAGTTTTCTCTCCTCTCCTTTCCTCTCTCTCCCACCTCTACATCCATACATTGGAGACTTTGAAGAACAAAGAAAGGAAAAGAAGAATTAAGGAAGAAGAGAAACCAAAAGAAAAGAAGGAGATTGAAGGAATGTATGTTTAAACTTAATAAAATAGGATTTCATCTAAGGGAATCATAGGTTAGGCCATGGTGTGGCCGAACCCATGGGTTCCATGATTAGTTGGAATGGATTGCCAAATTGTTATAAGGCCATGGAGTTGGAAATCCATCCAAAGTATGGTTATGAGTTGAAACAAAACAACCATAAGATTAATCCAAACCCATGCTAGATACCATGATTCGATGGATTATGAAAAATCCTAACCATGGCTAGTGGGTAAGATAAGTTTATTAAGTTAAGTATTCAAAATGGAATCCATGTTTAAATATGATTAACAATGGATTTCAAGAAGAAGGGCCCTACAATACATGCAAACACAAAGAACTGACAAAAAGTCAGTCGACTGAATCTTATGATTTAGTTGACTGAAAGGGTGTTGGCCGAGTACACAAAGGATCTGTTGGTGTTTCAACTCGACTGAAAGTATGCTGGCTGAGCATACAAAGGATCTGTTGGAGTTTCAACCGACTGAATCTTATGATTCAGTCGACTGAAAGTGTACTGGCCAAGTACGTATGATATCTGGTTGTATTTCACCTAACTGAATCTTTGATTCAGTCGATTGAACGTTTGCTACCCAAACACGTATGATATCTGGTTGTATTTCAGCCGACTGAATCTATGATTTAGTCGACTGAAAGTGTATGGGTCAAGTTTGTATAGTATCTGATTGTATTTCAGCCGACTGAATCTTATGATTTAGTCGGTTGAAAGTTTGCGGGTAAAGCACATAAGGTATCTGGTTGTGTTTCAGTCGACTGAATTAGAAGGTTATATTTTTGGATTATCTTCCAGAGCCTCTTGTAGGGTGTAAGGGGGGATGAAATTAAAATGGAAGATCAAATTAAAATATATGTTTGAATTTGATGAGGTAAAGAGATTCGCAAAGGGATTACGATTCATCTCACGCGACCGTCAGCAATATCCTTGCGAAATGAGAAAGGATAGTATATCGGACATTGGTAGGATTCCTACCTCATTGAGAACATTATGGAGTATAATATGACACTGGTTTATATTTAAAATATGTAATTATTTTGGTTAAATAAATGTTATATGATTAGGATCTAGTTTTCAAATGATATGATGTATTTTAAATGATATGGTAATTTTGCATACATTACCTCATGCATGGTATGGGAGGGAACGCATATGACCAGCAAGTCAAGTTCTGAGAGTCCGAACATAACTTGGGCTTGAGATTAGCTAATATAAAGCTATATGAACTATTGAGATTTGGCCGTGTCCACTTGATAGAAAAGGTACGACGTAATTGGGCCAAAGAGCTCCTGGGAAGGTCCCGAAACCCTGCGCAGAGGGAGGAGTCCACACTCCATCGGTAATCTCGATTAATTTGTGGATGGGTATACAGTGCCCTGGTGGTTGTCGCCTCAAACACTATGGACATAATTGGCCAAGGAACCCATTGATTGATTTATGATGTGATTGACTATGGACATTGGGTGGGATTTCATTTGGCATTAACACCCATGACATGACACTTATATTATCATGATTATGATATGGATGTCATGCATTGTTTTATTACTTACAAGATGTTTTACAAATAAGACATTAATGATGTATATACCTATGATTTATGATATTCTGATATAACTCCTATGTGTACCATAACCCTAATTGGAATACCTACTGGGCATGTTGACTAATGCCCTAATTCTACCCTATAGATGATGGAACAGGGAATGGTAAGGAAAAGGAAGTGGGACCGGAAGGGAGCCAAGCATAGGAGCTTGGGAAGATTTAACGTTTAAATTACTCAGTTTGAATTTCAATGATGTATTGGGAGGACTTACATTTTCGATTGTAATAACTTAAAACTTATTTGCTATGTTTTAATAATCCATAAGTTTTATTGATATTGCATGATGATTGGCTTTCCTTGCCTAATGATGACAAGAGTATGAATAACATCTTATTCATATAAATTTTTTCCGCAAACAATAAAATAAGCGTGTGTAAATGTTTAGTGGACTTAATCTACGCACACGCAATGGTGGCCAGTCAAGGGTCAGGGTTTGGAATCTCGGACTTAACTCGCGTCGTGACGATCCTTCCTCTCTCACTTATTTAAAAAAAAATATATACTCTGATTTTTGCAAGTGAAAAGGTCGGGGTGTTACACAACCAAACTACCACAACCATTTAATGCAAAAGTTACCTTGTTCTTCGGGCCATACTTCACTGATGTCTTGCCTCTTCCCCTTCATCACTATTATGGCTCCTTTAATCACTCTAAAAGCCCCATCTTTTGCTTTGAAGGTGAATCCCACATATTCGAGCATACCTAAGGAAATTAAATTCTTCATGTCTGGGGCATGACGCATATTCTCAAGCATCTTCACCATACCATCAAACATCTTGATTTTGATTGTCCAGGTTCCAATGATATTTCTAATTGCCCCATTTTGCATTTGGGCAATTCCTCCATTGAATGGTTTGTAGGTGCCAAACCATTCTCTCTTAGGACACATGTGGTAGGAACACCCAGTATCTAAAATTTATTGATTATTTAGATTGTACATACCTGTGATGACTATCAACACTGCAACAACTCCAGGTAAAACCACATCTGCTGAGGCACCATGTACGTAGCTCGAGTGATCTGCCTTCTTGATCACGCTTCAGTTTATTGTAGTCCCTTAACTTGTGCCCTTCTTTCTCATAGTAATAACACTTGAACTTCCCGACACTCTTCCCTTTTGATTTCCGCCGTGACAGCCTCCTACTACCAGAGACTCTGTAAAAATCTCTCCAACGGCGATCATCACCTGTAACCACCAGTCCCTCTGTACAATATGATCCCGAAGACACACGATTCCTTCCTACGGATTTCTTCGCTGAACATCATCATATTTCAATTTCGTACTTCCATTGGAGCTACTCACAGCTGTGACAGTAGCAATCAAATTTCTGGTAGAGAGGACAGAAGAATCAATGCTCTGACCTCATCAAAGTCAATCTTCACTGAACTCAACTGACTCGTGACTGAGTTGAACTCGCTCAAATGTTCAGCCACTGATGCACCTTCGGACATCTTGAGGTTGAATAACTGTCTCATCAGATGTACCTTGTTGGACGCAGAAGGTTTCTCATACATGTTTACAAGGGCATCCACCGGACCTTTCGTGGTCTTCTCCTTCGCTATGTTGAAGGAAACATTCCGAGACAAAGTTAATCGAATAACGCCCAACGCTCGCCTGTCGAGAAGTGTCCAATATTTGGCCTTCATACCAGTTGGATTTGTTCCATCAAGAGATTGGTGCATTTTCATTTGATACAGATGATCTTCGATTTGCATCTTCCAGGATGCAAAGTCTGAGCCATTGAATCTCTCAATCTTGGCTTTCACCTCTTCTGACATTGCTACCCACTAAGATTTCCTCACACTGCCACTGTCAAATTCCCAAACTCCATATCAACACCGGTAACTGTGTAGATCCTGTCACTGCGAGCACACAGGCGAAAACGGATCTGAATTTCGAATCTGGATGACTCTAAAAACTGTAAAACAGTCTCAACCGTCGATTTTTCCCTACAAAAGGAGTATCTGAAACTATGGTCCTGTGGGATAACCAAAATCTGTAGTCATGTAGATTACTAAAAACTGCAGTACCGTAATCCTGTGAGACAATCCGAATCTGTAGTCCCTCGGGTGATCACCTGAAACTGTGGTCTCGCAGGTGCACTTGAAATGGTGGTCCTCCAGACCACCAATTATTTTTTTAATTCTTTTTCACTCAATTTTAGCCCCAAAACCTGAGTCAGTCTTCCAGTGCAGCTCTCAGCCTCCTCCGGCCGAGATCTGCTGACTGTTGCAGGATGCACCACCAGACTGCAGCCTCACTGTTGCAGGTGCTCTGTTTTCCTTCCTATCCTGCAGATCTTCCTGTTCCTTTTCGTCACTTGCACTCGCCGTTGATGGCTACCACAGATCTGCATATATTGGTGCTGCCAAATCCGATACACTCTCTAGATCTACACCCCTCTGTCGTCTGCAATGTCTTGCTGTCGCTACAAACCTCTAATTGCTGCCACCGTTCGCCGAGATCTGCTATCCAATATCCGAACCGATATACTCTGGTCCTCGGCCTGCTGCTCTCTACTGCCGATCTGCTTCTTCCTCTCTATTGCAGCACACACAGATCTGCACTAGATTAGGTTTTTTCTCCTTCAGTCTCCTTCTTAGATCTGCCGCCTAAGGTGATGTTTGCTACCAGATCTACCTCTGTTCCAACCACTCGCCCGAGCTCAAGCTCGAATCCAAACCTGCTATTAATCTACTTGAGATGTTGAGAAAATGGCTGCCTGAACTGGTTGTCCCTTGAACGATTAGATCTGTTCTTACTATTAGACAGACCGACCTGAATCAAATCTGAGAATGCAGCAGGGTTGTGTGCTGCTGAAACTTGTGCTGGAACGCTGTCCCTCTTCTTGAAATCGAGATGTGGCTAGCGTCTCTGCTGCCCGAACGGAAAACCCCAAATCTGGGTTTTTGCTTCAGTGTTGGTGCTCGTTGTTCCTAACGATGGAATAAGCCTTTTTCCCTTGCTTTTGTGGTTGGCGGCTGTTGTCTCCTTTGAAAGATCTGTACAAATCTGTTGATTTCTCGGCCTTCCTCTCGCCGATGCTTCTCATCTGTTTCGCTGATTAAACAACGGCTCTGCCTGGGCCCCTTTGCACCGACCCGACGTTGTTCCTACTTGTCTGCGATTTAGACAAACCCATCCCAAATCTGACTTGAAACCCTCCTTCCTTCGCTGATCTGAGTTGTCATGTCTTCCTCCTGATGTTGTTGTCGCCTCTGCTTCCTTCTTGCTCAAATACGCAAGATCTAACTAGAGAACCAATGTTGGTTCTGCAAGAAGCACACACAGCTGACATGCGATGGCCTACTTGTTTTGGGTTTACCCGCAACCCCCTTCACTTCTTGTCCCGCTGGAAACCCAGTCGAAGGAACCAAACCTGCCTAATGTGCAGTAATAATGCTTCACCGATTCCAGCAGCCAGCTGCATAGACCCCTTTGTGCCGCACTCCCTGAGGTGAGTCCCTTTCTTTGTTTTAATTTGTGATTTCCCGATCGAGTCCGAACCTGTGGCTCTCATACCATTTGTTGTGCAATGAAACCCACAAAGAAATCACATAATCACACACGGAAATGAAGAAGAGAAAGATGAACACAGAGATTTACGTGGTTTGGCAACCTTGTCTACGTCCACGAAGCATGTAACATGAATCCACTAAGAAGAGGAATCATTACAAAGGATTTAACCCAAAAAATCCTCTCACTATTCTCTCTCTCTGGTTTTTCTTTTTCTTTCTCTATTCTCTCACTCAGCTGCTACAATGCGCACTGATTGCCTTACCCTAAACGGAAATAAGAGATATTATATACAAGTGGGCTAGGTTACAAGACTGGACCTAACTGGACCTAAGTTTGGGCTTCGGCCCAAAAGGTTGATCAGGCCTTTTAAGCCAAAATCCAACAATACATTCATTTCACATAAGATACACCAATAATAAGCGTGAAAGTGAAGTATGATAGATATATGATATGCAAAAATATATGCCAATGATAAAAGCTCGTGACATGCCATATCCACCAAACAATTGCAAACACATTTTCAAATGCACCAAAATATGCCTATGAGGAGGTGCAAGAGATAAATAATCTCCATGTATAGCATACAAGTGTTTGTCAAAAACCATTCTTTCTCCCATGCTTATAAACATTTTTACCATTCATTCATGAATACTCCAATGAGATTCAAAGACATAGAATAGAATGGTATATGAATGGATTACCAAAATAAACTTTTGATCACATTTGGATCAACAACACCATTCACAAGTATGGAGCATTGTTCATTCCACAAGAGATTTACAAAGTTTGGAAGTAGGAATGAACCAACACTTTGTATGTGCACATGATCATCTCAAAATCAAGATTCTACCAATATAGTATAGAGATGGAAACATATAGCACATGCACATACAAAAA
Source organism: Chimonanthus salicifolius (assembly GCA_013350335.1). NCBI lineage: Eukaryota > Viridiplantae > Streptophyta > Magnoliopsida > Laurales > Calycanthaceae > Chimonanthus > Chimonanthus salicifolius. The sequence goes on along the minus strand of CM023542.1, from coordinate 46,952,806 downwards.
CAAAACATGGCATATGATAATTATGATTCTACCAATAAAAACATATATGCCAAACAAGTATCTTGCACAAATTCAATCCATAAATTATATACCTACATTGAACATGGGATTAAGGCAAGATACAAACAGAGATTCCAAACACGATTCAAATGTGTTAACCATATTGAAAACGTGACATTTGAGCTAAACACTTTGGGACTTGGAATCTAAGTCCACAGCTTTATGACACTTCAAGCATGATTAATACTATAGCCAGGAAAAATACACTCAATTGCTTGAGAGAGTCAAAATGTGCCATGCCACTACCAAGGTTGTTTGAACTCACTTAAACAAAGATTGAGTCGAACTACATTTGGTCTAGAGATACTCCAATGATGCTCAATTCTTAGACCAATGTAGGGCATGAATAAGGTCCTATCCCTTGGGGATCCATATGAATTTTTTATTCAGACCTTTCCTCTCAAATCTTTGAACGCCAGGCATTTTGATTCTTCCATTATTAGCATTTGTCCCAAGTCCATTGAAATGAGACAAGACTCTCCTTTTAGTCTTCCAATTCATAGTACATGAAGGTCTCAACTTATCCCTAATTGATTTTTCATTGTAGGGATGATGCATAGTATGAGGTGCAAAGTATTTCCTAGGAAAATTCACATAGTAATTTACATTATTTTTCTTTGCGTGGTGTGAATTTCCAATCACCTCAAACTTTTTCTTCCTTGCTCCTTGAGGAAGACCATAAGCCACCTTTGATTTAACCTTCATTCTCCTTGTCTTGCACTCATGCTTGCAATGCCCGGTTAATCACAATAAAACATTTTACTATAGAAGTGTGGGTGGTGTGGCTTTTACCTAGTGTGGATTGGTTCATGGGTCTCTTTAGGTTTGACTGAGAATGTCCAAGACCATGCCAATCACCATGTGGCTTACCCAAAATTGGTTCTTCCAATTTTAGTTTACATTGGGAAGTCATGTCTTGAGATTTCTTAACATTTCTATCTCCAAGACATTTTCCAACTTCCTTGAGCTTCAAGATGTCTTTTTCATAAGTCTTTAATTTTTCTTGAAGCAACTTTTGATTTTCTCTCAAATTTAGCATTTCATCATTTTCATTTTTTTCAAATTTGCTGAGAGAAGATCATTTTCAACATTAGTAAATTGAAGTTGGCTACAGAGTTTGGCATTCTCAGTTTTTGTCTTATCGTGGTCCTTAGCCAATCTCATACTCTAAGTACAAGCCACCATAGGATTCTTGGAGATCATCATCATCATCATCAAGACCCTCTTCACTAGAGGGTCCCTCTTGGTCATTAACAATGGAAGCAATAAGACATTTGAAATTTTCACCTCTCATGATTTTCCAAATGGTTACAAGAGGTGGAGCCATCCATTAATCTATTGAAAGATGTGCAAAAATTTTCAATAAACTCATTTTGGATAGGGGTCCAATCTTCGTCATCATAGGATGCAAGCATATTCTTTGTTTTTGTTTTCAAGTACACCAAAATAGAGTACACAAACAATAGAGAGTAATGGATAAATTTTCGGGCATCTATAAGGAAGTTCTAGCACTTGGATCAACTCGGATGGTTAGATCCTTATGAAAAACACAAGATTCTAATACCAATTGAAAGTCTCCGGTGTGCTAAAACATGGACCAAGATTGACCCTAGAGAGGGGTGAATAAGGCAATCACCACTTATTTTGGTTTTTGCAAAGTGTTTGTGTGAACAATGGAGTGTACCAATTGTCGATCAAACACACAAACAATATTGATCACCCACAACACTAGATTTATAGTGGTTCGGAGTAAACTCTCCTACATCCACTCTAAGGACTCACCAACCTTGGGTTATCTCGAATTCACTATGTGGGGACTTACACCCTCACAAATAGAGTAGGAATTCCATATATCTCAATTGATTGAGAATTTCATCCAATCCCCTAAGTTTTGAAAGGTTCGACCTACCCGGTCTATGTCCTTATCCCTCTATTTTTTACAGTGTTTCAAGAGTAAACCCTTTTTAATCTACTTTACAAGATGATTTATAAATTAAAACACTAAGAAGATGCACTTGCCTTTGTTGAGCTCTCTTGATGTAGATATGTGCTTCTTAAGAATATCCCAATGTGATGTCGTTCGTTGACAAAGATGCTCCGAACATGCGCAATCACAATCTATTGGAGGTTGCTAGGATATGGATTTGCAAGTTGATGCATTTCTCCCTCTCTCAATCTCAATTTATCAAGATTGGATTTCAAAATGAATACACCAACGTATTGTTCTTAAAGAGATATTTGAGAGCTTTGATTTGCCTTAGAGTGTTTTCTAATTTATGCTCAAGAACTGTCTCTATTGATCTCAAAAGATCGGAGCAATATATATGGGCAAATCATAAAACTGACCGTTGAGCTAGGCGATACATCGTTGGGGACGATGTGTCCCGTTTTAAATAAGACCATTGTAACATGTCTGTTGCGCAATGATTATGTTCTCACCAGAACTATTTTAAACACGCACGATATATCGAGCAGATCGATATGTCCTCTAGCCAAGACACGATTTGTATACAAAGTCGATATATACTAACTTAGGCTTTCAGAGTTTTTACAATCTAAATAGTTTCAGCGTTCCTGGACATATCAACACAAACTATGTGTCTGAAACTTCTCAGGATATATCGACTGGCACGATATACACCATCTGAGAGTAAACTCAAAATAGAGATTTTTCTGTAGACAGAACTCCCGCAACCCAGGGGGACACATCGATTTTAGTCAATGCGTCTTAGAATGAAAAATTCCAAAACAACATATTGATTCACAATATTCGTCGATTGGGTGCTGCTCATTACATATCGTCAAAGTTGATATGTACGCAAAGTCTTAGCCTTTTGACAAGGAAAATAGTCTAGAACCACTTCTAGAAATCTGGACATATCGACCTGGTCGGTTTATCCTCCTGGGAATATGATAGTTATGCAAGTTTTGAATCTTTTGGTTCTTTCCATTGTCAAGAGCTACACTAAGTCTTGACCAACAACAGGCCTAAGTCTAGACTAGGTCCATCTAAGGTGTGGGTTCCACTAGGGTCATTTATGAATCATTTTACCTTTGGATTGCCATACAAATGATGAACTTGATGGTTGATCTTTCTTCTCTTCATCACATCACTCTGAGTCTTCATCTTGGTGCCTTCAATCTTCTTAGGCAGTGCTTCTCACGAGTCATGGAATTGACAAACTAGGACTCGGTCAGCTGGGACACTAACAATACATGTTTGAGTCCACATGAAGAGCATGTGTGGCATTTCTTTATATGCTTGAGAAAAATGCAAATCAAAGATAGAGACTGCAGTCTGACTAGTGGTGTATCCTCATACTGCAGTGTTAGGTGGGTTCTATCTAGTGGAGCTGGGGCCTAAACAGGACCATTGTGACCCTTCCAACTGCCTGGGAACTTAACTGGCCGTGTTATGGTTTGATCCGAGACTGTTAGATGCTGTGTCTAAACTTCTGAGTAAAAGAATGGAGAAAACCTATACTGTTGAATCAAGACTTCCACTATTTAGTGAGTACTCAATGTTAGAAAAAAAATATTTAGTCACGTCTTGGGCTCCAGCTGGGCGGGGCATGACAACGTCAATGAAAACAAATAGCACATTAGAATGATAAATTAAAAAAAAAAATCAATTAAATAATCAATATACTATAACCTCTCTTGACTCTTAATATCAAAGTATTCCTTCAATCTCAGTGACACCTTAAAAAAAGTTCAAAAAGTAACACAAGAACAAAATACAAATAATTACTAAACAACTATAAATAAGTTGTCATTACCATATTCAATCACATAAATATCATTTTCATGATCACAAGCTTCAACTTCTCCCTCCACGACATCATCACTTATGGCATCTTTTAACCAATCTTGTGTGCGAAACAATGCCTGAACAACACCAGGACTCAATAAGTTCTGATATTTATTGATGACTCTACTTCCAATACTGAATGCTAACTCTGAAGCAACAATTGAGACTACAATTTCTAAGATATCTCGAGCCATCATAGAAAGTACTGGACCTTTGTAGCCAATAACTTTCTATCAGTTAAATATGTTGAAATTAGAATCATTTGGAGAATTTTCTTCATCAGGATATTGCTCAAACTCCATCCTGAAGTCCACATTTTTTTTTCCGGCACTCATTCTAAAAAATGTTTTTTGGAGAAGTGCTTTCTTAGAACTAGTTGAAGAAGTGTCCTTCACTACCTCTCATATATTATCATAGAAAGGAACTAATTGCTTTTGTAGTAGAGGAGAAAATAAAGTATACTCATTTAAAGTGTAATTATCTCATCTCAAATTGCTTCAATATGTTCATCAACAACAGAATTTGAATAAAATTGATGATACATAAATGCTACATAGCTCAACTTAGAACGACAATCTAATACCACATCAATAGTAGACAATATATTGCATTTCTTCCAATATTTATCAAAATTTTCTTCAAATTCTTTGCCATTGAAGAAATACTCTCGTCATCATTTTTCAACATCTCAAGCAAATGAGCTTCAATCTCATACGCTTCATGAAAATCAATATTTGAAGTGGTATATTTTGTTCTTGACAAAAAACTTTGTAGCCTCATAAAAAACACTCAAAAACTTAGAAATGATATTAATATTTCTCCAATCATCAAATGTCAGAGCAACTTCCTTAGTGTAAATTGGATCATGCGTCTTCAAACGAAAAAATGCACTAGTATATAGTAAGGCAGACTCTAACATAAGATATGTTCAATTCCACCCTGTACTCACGTCTAAGGACAAACATTTAGTGGTGACGCAACTATCAAACTCTTGCTTACGAGATTGTAATGCTTGCACATATTTCACAGATGTGCGAATAGCTTCAGCATATGATTTTTTCATTAAAGCCATTTTGCACAATCAATTTAATAACATGAGCCAGACATTTTACATGGAAGAATTTATCGTGTTGTAACAACATTCCTTCTAGAGAAAGAGTTTCCACGAGGTTCTCAACGGCTGTCTTATTATTTGTAGCATTATCTAATGTGATTGTGTCACGCCTCGACCCAATGGACACGTAAGAAACAAGATTATATTTTTTTTTACTCTGAAGCATACACAACTCATAGTCCAAACACTTGACACCTACACATGTTGCGACATCCCTACGGATCCTAGGACTTATTGGACCCTTGATTTGATCAAACTGAATTACCAACTGCCTACGTATTCCAATAGAGATCAGATCTTGCGTAGTTCTCAATTCATTTATTTCATGGTACTAACCCCGTACTATTCATGATGTCACATTAAAACATTGTAATTGCCTAATCGTGGGACTCATCAGTAGAATAGATCTCACCTATCATGGGTCTAGCCAATCACGAGTCTATACCAACCATGGGAACATTGTCAACCATGGGGTCAATGTCACACATGGGATAAACCTCAACCATGGGACCTATACCCAAACATAAGTATATCCGTCATCGGGGACAATACTATAAATATGGGTCCAATCATTTATGGAATCAATGCCCTCCGTGGGAATATTTATCCACGATATACAATACTCATCCATGATCACAAAGCCCTCTATGGGAATAACCATCCATGGAAAAATAATATCTATCCATAGAACTGTCACGTCCACCATGAGATCAATACGTCTACCATGGGACCATTGTATCTATCATGGGGTTAATATGCCCACCATATAATCAATATCTTAGCATAATCCAATATGTCTACCATGGGAACAACATGCATGGGATGCAACATCCATCCTTGGTAACTGTCCATCAGTGACTATCACCTATCCATGGGTAATAACCAAAAATGAATATAATCACCATAGATATAATCCATCCATAGGCATAACTCATACATTCGTAGAACTAATATGTCTATCATTGGACCAACAGGTCTACCATAAGACCAATACGTCTACTATGGGACCAATATGTCCGCAATAATATCAATACGTCTACCATGGGACCAACATGTTAAACATAAGACCAATGCAGTCTACTATGGGACCAACATGTCAACCATAATACCAATACGTCTACCATATGACCAACATGGCTAACATAAGACCAATACGTCTACTATGAGACCAACATTCGTGCCTGATTCCAAACCACCATGGGAACCATCATCCATGGGTATACACATCCATCCCTGGTAACACTCTATCTGTGAGTATAATCTATTCATTGGTGTAAATCATCCATGAATATAATCACTCCATAGGTATAATTCATCAGTGAGTATCATCTATCAATGGGTAATAACCATCCATGAAATAATCACTCCATTGGTATAATCCATCCATGGGCATAACTCATACATTTGTATTACCAATATGTCTATCATAGGAGCAACAGGTCTACCATAAGACCTGTAATGCCTTGACCTGAATTAAGCGAGATCAGTATGATAAATCATACTTAGACCAGTTAATCTTGAAAGTTACGGTTAAGGCTTTACGAAAAGCCCAGGTGTGGCCCAGTCAAAGCTTGAAAGCTCGATGATCCAGCTCGTCTAGTTGGAAGGGTAAAATGGTATTTTATCATTTATCATTATTATTTCTTCTATGTATGTAATTACTTGATTATTATTGATTGATATGTTTTCCTTAAGCAAGGTTTTTAATTTATAAATACGGTTTTAAATTATTTTCAGAAAATGTTATTTAGAACTACCCGAAAAGACCCCGAAAAGGAGAAAAATATTTGTAAATGATTTTAAAAATGAGAGTTTTTTTTAGATAAGCATATTATTTTAGACCATTTTATTATTGTTTATTTTATTTCTTTAAACCTTGAAAATAAAGGTTTTAAACTCTTTTATTTAACACAAGTTAAATTAAGTAAATAGTATCAAAATGTGGATTTTATCTAAATCTATGGTTTTTGATGAATTTTAAATCTCCAAAATTTTATGACAAATAGAGTTTATTAAACCCAACAATTTTATAAGATTGGATTAAATTAATCAAGTTAATTAAGCCATGTTTTGGTAAAAATTTGATTAAGACCAAAACTAGATTTATTTGCAAAACCCATAGAGGGACTTATCTGCAAATTTTATCTACTGTGATGTTTACTGTGGCCGTGGGTACGTGGCCAGCCGCTCCCATGCAGCGCCCGTGGGTTGCCGGTGAGGTGGCTTTCACCCTGCCATCAGATGAGTCCATAAATCTACCCTTCTCCTTAGCTGGATTCATCTATGTGTGAATCAGCTAAGTTAAAAATCAAACCAGTTGCCGTCCCTCTCTGTTTCATTTCAAAATTTTACCGCGAGCTTGGAAGAGGAAGATTTTTCAAAATTCAGATTTTCAACCCTAGAGCTAAAGTGAAGGTAACCCCTGTGTTCCTTCTTAAATTCCAGTCGATTTAGAATCAAGTAGAAGTGAATTTGACTGAGTTTTGAGTAAGTAAAAAGAAATTGAAGTTTAAGAAAAACTAAAAAGATTCTTGTATCACTCTGGCTTTGATGTTAAAAATCTGATGTTTAATTACAGTGTTAAAGTTCTAAAATTTCCCTATATCAAGAGGACTCATAGAGGAATCCATCTGACCAGTTGGATGTGAAAAACGAACCGAGAAAACTCATTCTTTGTGGATTCATATTTCATTCTCCCGGCGCCGTTACTGTCTGTTGCTGCAAACAGAGGAAGAAGACGACTCTCGGAAGGTCCGACAGTTGGGCTTCGGACGTTTCAAGCTTTGGTTCGGGACTTCGAAGTGTCCAGAGGCTAACCTTTCTCCCACCTCTGCTACCGGGATGTTCCGAGTCTGTTTCAGAAGGACCGATCGATTCAAAAGTTCAAGCTTCCTCGGCAAGTTCTGAGACACACCGAGACCCACAAAATGTCCTGTTTCTTGTTTTTCAGTTCCGAAGCACCCTCGGACGATTCGAGACTTAAGCTCAGACATTCCAAAGAACATAACCATGTTCCGAAGTTCTGTAGACCAGTTTAGGCAGTGGCTTGGAAGGTCCGAAGCCACAGTACCTGGTTTCGAGGCATTTTTCCGAGGAACCCGGTTTTTTATTTGTAAATCCTTGTTTGATTTAAGATGCATGTGTTAGACCCTAGGTTTTAATGTGATGTTTATACCCATTTTTTATAAATAAAAAATGATACAACCCCTTTTTCTTAATACTATAGTGTATTACTTATTGTATTCACTTTCAGGCCGATATTCTCTATCTGTGGCTGACTCAGCCCGATAGCTATCCGTAGTTGTGCGATTTCCTTCTCCGCTCTGTAGAAAAGAAGGGTTCGGGCACTGAGTGACCTCTAGGCCTAACTCGCTATAAGAGTAGTGGCCTGAGCGCCTTATACCTCTAGGCCTAACTCAATACGTCGATCTGGTCATGCCCAAAAGACAATATGAGAAGTGGCCTGAGCATTCTATTATATATTGTTGATTATTGTAAATTAAAATGGTTAGTAACCAAACAGGAGACTCCGTTCTATTTCCCCTGGAGATTTTTTGAAAAAAAAAAAAAGAGGATAGAGTTTAAATAGTACAAGTATGTATTGCTTTGTATGCTATGTATTCTGACGATTATTGATTGTATATCTGTTTGTATGTTGACAGAGACTTCGATACCACACATTTTCAGTGAGGAGACTTAACATTGCAGTAGGGGTAAATCAGGTTAAAAAGATTGGATATTGAGCATTGAGTGGTTTCAAGGAGCAGTGTTGATGAACCCACTCATATGCCTAGACATGATGCACTATTGTGAAAAGTGCTTGTAAATATTTATGATGTTGATCATATGTGATATACTTATGAGTTGTGATGATGTTGATACTGCTTTCCACGTACCCTTGACTAAAGAATCATTATCTGCCATGTGTGTGAGATGGTTTACGTCTACTGGACAAGGGGTGTCGACAGTTGTTGACTTCGGGAATGTCAGTATCGGCTATGTGAGGGCTGGAGATGTACTTGTAAGGATGTATTTCGACCGTGTCGAGACTTAATACAAATATCTTAGTGTAGTATTTAGGCGTTACGGTGGATGACAACAGTTATGGAATGATGTTGAGATTTTTGGCAAGCTTTGAACTGTTATATTGAAAATGTTGATTATTTGACTAACCTGATGTTCATTAGACTGCATTGGTATATTTCTTTCACCAGAATACTTAGCTCACTTCACTCACATTTCAGGAAATGTACCCAAGGAGGAGGAGCCTCCGTATCAAGCTTAGCTTCGGCATGGTCTTGGATTTTTCCCTTTTGATGGGGACTTGTTGATTTTGATTCTTTGGAACCATAATTTATGTAAAGTACCGTATGTGGTACTTTTTATGTGTTGGCTTGTATTAAACCACTATGTGACCGTAGCTACTCTGTTTTGATTGAATAATATTTCGTTTATGGAAATATGTGATTGTGTGGTTTAGGTTTGCTTGTGGGTAGACTTACGATCTGTGTTTAAGCCCACATGTTGAGAACATGTGTGGTTGGGCCTAACTTTTGATCCAGCCCATTTAGAAGCCTTGGAAATTAATTTACAGAAAAAAAAAAATCAGTAGCGTTCCGGGCCCACTTCCAGGTCGGGGCGTTACAAGACCAATACGTCTACTAAAGGACCAACATATCCACTATCATACCAATACGTCTATCATGGGACCAACATGTCTAACATAAGACCAATATGTCTACTATGGGACCAACATAGTCAATAGGAATTTCTTGTCCATCTAATGTCAATTTCCACTTTTTAAATCTGAAATTCCATTAATTCGCAATTCAAATGGACTATTCCAACATATTCATAAGGAAGGAAAATCCGGGGTGTTACAATATTACCCTCTTTTTGAAGTTTTCGTCTCGAAAATCGAGCGAAGTAGGGTTTTAAGACAAATTATACAAATAGCTCAGGATGAGCTACTCTCATTTCTGACTCAAGTTCCCAAGTGGCTTCCTCATTATTGTGTCGGTCTCATACCACTTTGACGAATGAAATTGCTTGGTTCCGTAACACCCTTTGTTCTTTCTCAATCACTCTGATAGGCCTTTCGATGTAAGATACATCGCTTTGCACTTCTTTGTCTTGCACATTCAGCACGTGTGATGGGTCAGGGTTGTACTTCCTCAAAATAGAAACATGGAATACATCATGCAATCCTGACAACTATGGAGGGAGTATTAGAAGATAGGCCACTTCCCCCAACTTCTCATGGATTGGAAAGGGTCCCACAAATCTCATATGTCATTTTTGTGGCGAGACATTCAAGATTACTAAGTCTCCCACTTCAAACTCAAGAGATCTTCTTCTCTTGTCACCATAGCTCTTCTGACGACTCTGTGCAGTGAGTAAATGGTGTCGTATCACCTTGATCTGTTCTGTGGTCTCTGCAACCAGATCAAGTCCAATAAGAGCAGGCTCACCAGCCTCTGTCCAACACACTGGAGATCTGCATGGTCTACCATACAATGCCTCAAATGAAGCCATCTTGAGGCTTGCCTGGTAACTATTGTTGTATGAGAACTCAACCAGTGGTAGATGATCTTCCCAACCATCCTTGACGTCTAGCATGCAGGCTCTCAACATATCCTCCAATGTTTGTATTGTTCTCTCTGACTGACCGTCAGTCTGTGGATGAAAAGTTGTGCTGATTAACAAATTTGTCCCCATAGTCGACTGCATGCTTTGCCACACACTTCCAGTGAACCTGCCATCTCTGTCGGACACAATAGTCCTTGGTATACCATGTAGCCTGATGATGTCCTTGATATACTGTCATCCCAAAGTCTCAGACGAGTCTGTCATCTTGATAGGGAGGAAATGTGCAGACTTGGTCAAACAGTCCACTACAACCCAGATTGCATCGTTACCCTTGGAAAACCTTGGCAGTCCTGTCATAAAGTCCATGGAAATGTGTTCCCATTTCCATTCGGGCACGGGTAGAGGTTTAAGCAGTCCTGGTAGCTTCTGATGTTCTGTCTTAACTTGCTCACAAATAAGGCAATGAGAGAGAAAGTCAACCACGTCCCTTTTGAGTCCATGCCACCATTAATGCCTTTTCAAATCATGGTACATTTTGGTGCTACCTGGATGAATAGAGAGTTTTGATTGATGAGCTTTTGTCAACAACTCTCTTCTGCAATCTTGAGGCACATATGTCCTGCCTCGGAATAAGAGACCTTGTCCAAGTCGTAATTCCCATTCTGGTATGTCTTCTCTAGTCGACATCATGGCCCATAACCAAAAGGTTCGAGGATCGAAACCTTGCTCTGATACCAATTGTAACACTTCGCCCTTTTTCACTCACCACAAATCAGAGTATATATATATATTTTTTAATAAATGAATGTGAGAGAGAGAGAGGGACGCCACGACCAGAATTAAGTCCGAGTTTCCAAAACTTGACCCTTAACTGGCCACCATTACGTGTGCGTCCATCACACGCTTTTCTGAATACTTGCGTAATTATTTATATGACTAAGATCCTATTCATATACATGTCATTATAAGGCAAGGAAAGTCAATCATCATATATTTAAACTGTAACTTAAATATAATCAAACCATAGCAAATTAAGTGTAAGTTATTACAATCCAAACTATAGTTCTCCCAATACATCATTGAAATAAAAACTGAGTAATTAAAACATAATCTTCCCAAGCTCCTATGCTTGGCTCCCTTGCTCCCTTCGGTCCATCGTTCATTCCCTGGTCCATCATCTATAGGGTAGAAATAGGGCATCAGTCAACATGCCCAGTAGGTATTCCAAGTAGGGTTATGTACACACATGAATAATATAAATCAAGGTAGAAACATCATATCATATTTGCAAAATATCTCATAAGTAGTAAAAACAATGCATAATGTCCATATCATAATCATGCTTACTTATGTGTCATGTCGTGGGTGTCAATGCCAAATGATCTCTCAACCAATATCCATATCAAATCACATCATAAATCAATATCAATAGTTTCCTTGATAAATCGCCATGTCAAGGTTTACTTGGCCAATTACGTCCGCAGTGTTTTGTGGCGGCAACCACCAGGTCACTGTATACCTGTAACGCCCCGCCCTTTTTTACTCTATGCTTTCTGAAAATCAGAGTCTATTTTCTTTTAATAACAGAGTGAGCAAGAGCGGGACGTCACGACGCGAGCTAAGTCCAAATTTCTAAAGTCCGACCCTTAACTGGCCAACCCTATATGTGCATGGACTAAGTCCATGAAAACGGTTCACACATAGCAATATAAACATGCGGATTAAAATCATAACTGTGGAATTATAATAAAACCTAATTCTATTCCATTTTAGATAGCAAAGTACTTCAAGTCTTTAATCATAATTAAAGTTAACTTAAAATATCCAACAAACCATTCAGACCATAGCAATGTTATCTAAGTTATTACATGTCGAATTCTAGCTACTCAAATTACAAGTCCATGAGTATCTTAAGCAAAATATAAACTAAAAGCATCCAAGCTCTTATGCTTGGCCCTTTTCGCGTTCCTCGTTCCCCTTGTTTCCTGTAGCATCCACTAGGCAGAAGTAGGGCGTTAGAACAACGCGCCCAGTAGGTATTCCAATTAGGGCTAACACATGGTTAGTACAAAACATATATAATAATATCATAATGTCAAAAACCATATAAACCATGCCATGTCATGATGTCAAATGCAATGAGTCCCACCCATCACAAGTACACATAAGTACCCCACATAGGTCTTTCGGACGCCTCGACGGAGTGTGGACCCTCCGGTTTCTTCTTGATGGAAAAGCACATCAAGGTATCCCACATAAGTTTTTCGGACGCTCCGACGGAGTGTGGTCCCTCCGGTTTCATAACCTTTACCGCATGCCATGCATGAGATGCCAATGAAAACACATACTATTTTATGATATAAACATAGCATTAAAACTAACATTTTGAAACAATATCATTTACAACATAATTCATCAAAATAAGATAAAAACATTGTACATTTAATCCATGGTTTCAAAGAGGTGGAATCTGTAACACCCCGCCCTTTTCACTCTAATTTCAGAGTTTATTTTTTTTATTTTTAAATATAATAATCATGTGATCGGGGTGGAGTGTCACGACGCGAGTTAAATTCGGATCTCTAAATCCGACCCTTGACTGGTCAAGCCCATGTGCGTATGAACTAAGTCCATAAAACTGATCCACACATGGTACATACATAACTTGCGGAATTAACTTAGTCTTAATCTAACTGAGGTTATAATAGAACCTATGACTATTCCAATTTTCCATTCTTAGATAGCAAAGTACATAATCTTATTCTCCAAAATTACTAAATAATATTAATCTACCATTCAATCCAACCATCCAAAATAAATCAATCCACAGCATCTACTTATCTACTTATTACATGCCAACAAATCTAGTTACCAAATTACATTGTCCAAATAATTCAAATAACACATCCATGAATAGTCCATTCAAATCCATTCAAAATCATTCAAATCGCCCAAGTTTCCGTGCTTGGTCCCCTTCTTGATCCTCAATCTTTGACTTTCCTGCGTCATCCACTAAGGATATAGATAGGGCGTTAGATCAACGCGCCCAGTAGTGTTTTCGAATAGGGCTACCACATGGTTAGTCAAAAACATGCAAATAGTATAATAATAATACATGTGAGACAAAATTCCATAAAAAAAAAAACATGCTATGTATGAAATGGACATATAATGAGTCCCACCCATCACCACCCAACATAGCCATCACTTGACGGGATTCTCATCGTCAAGGTAACCCACAGTGGTCTTTCGGACGCCCCGACGGAGTGTGGCCTCCGGATTCCTCCTGATAGGATTCTCATCATCAGGGTATCCCACAGTGGTCTTTCGGACGCCCCGACGGAGTGTGGCCTCCGGTTACAACACCATCATCCCATGCCATGCATGAGATGTCTATGAAAACATGTCATTTAGAAACATAACGTTACAATCATATAAGTTATCGAAATCAACATAAAACAGCATATGGAATAGTGGTTACAATAAAGGTAGGAAACCTACTCTAAGTCACTTAGATTGCCCGCTCTTGTGAACCGTCTTCTGTTTACGGCTTGTTCACCGTTCTAGCAATCCCAATACCTTATTTACATAACAGCAAGTTAAACATTCGTTCATGTGATTCCATCTTAATCTAAGTCCCAAAAATCCACTTTGTGGGGTTCGGCCATACCCCATGGCTGAACCTCACCCATTTAAACCTTGGTAACTCTTTTATTCAATTAATACCATCTAAGTATCCCAAACTTTCAAATAAACCTTGGTAGGGTTCGGCCATACTACATTGCCGAACCTTACCACCTTAGGTTTTGGCTCATAAGTCCATTCATTTGATCATTTCATCTTTTCATCCATATTTACGATAACGCCACTATACTAACCCTTTGTTTAATTTTGTCTTAGAAAACAAAGTCCATCAACAAACTACCTTAGTACTAAGTCCATAATTGATGTGATTTCCATCTTCTTGAAAGCCAAACCAAACAATCAAATACTTACATGGGGTTCGGCCATCCAAGGTGGCCGAACCCTATGTCCATGTTTTGGTCCTCTTAAACATGTTTTTGGTCTCATTTAGACATAGGATAACTGTATAATGTTACTATGTTTTTACCCTTCAAAACCATCCAATAAGTCCATCACTTTGTATGATTTCCATTTTGTAAAACTCAATCCAAATATCCACAAAACAGTCCATGTATGGCCGAACCCTATGGTTCTCTTGGTGTAATTATTCCAACCTTTGTCCATGGTTTTAATCCACAATTTAACCATAGTATTAATATGGTTCAGCCAAGCATAGTTACCCAAAAACAGTAAGCTTATCTTCACTTTAAATCCTTTAAAAATCTTCATTAACTACTATGGATTTTATCCCTCAACCACCATTAAGAATCACCAAGTTTTTCCATGGGGTTCGGCCATCCAATGGGGCCGAACTCTATAGTCCATATTTTATCATTTAAACATCATAATTTCTAGATTAAATTCCTTGATGTGTTCGGCCAATCCATAGCCCAACACATGACACTTAAAACCATAATTTTAGAACTTTTCAAAGCATGCAATCAATTTAACTTAGCATCCAAAAACAGTCCATTCTTTTCATGGGGTTCGGCCATCCCATGTGGCTGAACCCTATAATCCATTTTTTTCATCTTATTCATGCACTTCCAATCAATATCTAACCCTTGTTAGATTCGGCCATCCAATGGCTGGATCATGATTCTTTAAAAATAGTTTATCGAAAACCTATCATTTCCGCGACTCCTCCAATTGATCTTCACTCCGGCTTGTTCCTTTCCCTTTCTTAGCCTCTCCTTCTTCTTGATTCCTTGATGGAGAGATCGGTCAAGGACTGATTAAGCAACCAGCTGCTGCTCTAATTTTTGGAATGTAGAAAACGGCAAAGAGGTAGAGAGAGAGAGAAAGAATTTTGGCTTTGGATGGGAAACCTTGATGCCCACTCCTTTGCTCAATGTGTGTTTTTGTCTTGGTGAAAGAAAGCAACCAAGGACTGATTGCAAATCAATGACCAGCTGCTGTTCTTGGTGTTTGGAGAGATGATAATAGTCCAAGGAAAGGAGGGATAGAGAGAGTAAAATGAAAAGCCCTTTGTTTAACCAAAATCAGCCCAAAGTTAATTTAGCCCTTGTGTAACTCCCATCCTTAATCAAAGTTCTTTATGTTACTTGGGGGTTTCATCTATGAAATGAAACACCCGAAGCAACCAACGTCTCCTTGCATGGTTGTTGGTGTAACCTCCTCAAATCCCATTCAACCAAAATGTGAAACACCCATGAGCCCCAACGTTGTAGCCTTTGCTTGGTTTTAGTAACCGCCACCTCCATTATACTCCTTAATGGGGGGTTTCATCTTTAAGATGAAACTCACCCATTCCTTCCCTCCAACGTGTAGATTAACCCATTTGAATTTGAAATGTTATAATCTTTTATGTAACTCCATAAAACATCAAACCCATTCATGCTCCAACTTTGGGAGTTACATGCATGAAATAACCATCCCATGCAACTTCAAATGTAACTCTCATTTATTTAATACTTCCCTTGGGGTTTCATCCTTGAGATGAAAACTCCCAAGGTGTCCAACGGTCATGTTTGAAATGGGTAATCCATAACAGCCACCAT
Source organism: Chimonanthus salicifolius (assembly GCA_013350335.1). Taxonomy (NCBI): domain Eukaryota; kingdom Viridiplantae; phylum Streptophyta; class Magnoliopsida; order Laurales; family Calycanthaceae; genus Chimonanthus; species Chimonanthus salicifolius. The sequence continues at coordinate 46,936,587 of CM023542.1, read as the reverse complement.
TCATTAGATACTCATGTGGGAGTTTCATCATGGAGATGAAACTCCTACATGCCAACGGTTCTTGTACCTTAGCCCTTGGACTATCAAATTCCCTTTTAATCTTCATGCATATACTAATCTCTCATGCATAACCTAACATCTCAATGCAATCCCAACGTGTAACAAAATGTTTGAATTTGAAACCTATCTCCTCACATTATGTAACTCCCAAAAAAAACCACCATCATATTCATTTTTAAAATAGGAGTTACATACATGGAAAGCCTCCCATGAGCCAACGTTTTCCTTGCTTAAAATTTGGAATTAAAACACTTCCACTCTCATTCACACACTTCACTCACTTACAATAAATTTAACTCTCTCAACTCAACTCATTCATTTAATGTAACTCAACTAATAAATTCAACTCAACTAAACCCATCATTCATTTCAACTCAAACCAAACTCAAGCAATTAATACACTTAAATTAACTAAGCTTGAACTCAATCCATGATTAATCATGCCATTCACAACCCATTGGGTCCCATTTAGCCATTTTGACCCATTTGACCCAATTACAACTCTTGACCCGTTTGAGTACATCTTATCCATTTATTTGTTTTGTAAACAAAACTACCATCCTTTGGGTCTTGATTGAACCATTGACCCATTTAAATTCAACTCAAATATATCACAATGGCAATTCCGTAAATATGAATAAATTCATATAATTTGATAACTTTGAAATTCCAGGGTGTTACAGAATCCTACCAAAGACCACTACGTGTCCTTGCGCTTTCGTCCTATAATCGCTCACGATCGTACACACCTTGTGAGGTCCCGTTACCTTATAATACATCAATCAATTAAAACCATGTTCCATTTGATTTCCTATTATATTTAAGTCCATAAACCATTCCTCATGGGGTTCGGCCATACACCATGGCCGAACCCATGATCCATCACTTTCACCCTTTATTACAACTTTACCATTGGTCTAATCCTTAGTTAACATTCCATTCATTTTAATCTACCACACATAGTTCTTTAATTCAAACACATGATCCATCAAATAGTTGATGTGGTTCGGTCATACACCATGGCCGAACCCTATGTCCATTATTTTCACCTATTTACAACATTGCCATCCATGGCTAACATAACCCATAATCCAATAAGCATATATTTGTATCCTCCATTTAATCAATCACTATATTAAATCCATAACCGATTCCTTAATCCAAACATGATCCACCAAATATTTCCTATGTGGTTCGGCCATACACCATGGCCGAGCCCATGGTCTTTCATTTTAGACCATATTTATATTTTTGCCATTACCTTATGTTTATGTCCAAAACCGATCCATAACATTGATTCATGGGGTTTGGCCAAACACCATGGCCAAACCCTATGATGTCTAATTTTCCAATTTTATCAATTCCCATTCTTGAATCCATAATTCAAGGTTCCTTCTTTTTTGATCCAAAAGTCCATAATTAGAAACTTTCTATAAGTAACTAGACTTCGGACATGTAATAATCTAGATGATTTGCTATGGTTGGATGTTTATTTGGATAATTATGATATTTTAATTATGGATAAAGACCTGACGTACTTTGCTATCTGAAATGGAATAGAACTAGGTTCTATTATAATTCCGCATGTGTATATTGTTATGTGTGAACCGTTTCCATGGACTTAGTCCATGCACACATAGGGTTGGCTAGTTAAGGGTCGGACTTTAGAAGTTCGGACTTATCTCGCATCGTGACGTCCCGCTCTTGCTCACTCTGTAATTCAAAAAAAAAAAGACTCTGATTTATGAAAAGCTTAGAGTGAAAAAGGGCGGGGCGTTACAATACCCATCCACAAATTAATAGGAATTACCGATGGAGTGCGGACTCCATCCTCTGCGCAGGGTTTCGGGACCTTCCCAAGACCTTTTTGGCCCAAATTACGCCGTACCTATTTCTATCAACCTGGAAAATGTAACACCCCTGATTTTCAAGTTATAAATATATATGAAATTTGCCCATTTAATTTGTGAATTAAATGATATGGACCTTAGATGGGTAAGGTGTTGGGTCAATTGCCCAATTAAGACCCAATGGATTGTGGATATGGTTCAATTGAAATGAATGGGTAAGATTTATGTAATTGGGTCAAGATTGTTAATTGGGTCAAGATGCCCAATTGGGACCCAATGGGTCATGGTTGACTTGGTTGACCACCAAGTGAGTTCAAGCTTACTTAATTGGGGCTGAATTAAATTGGAAATGGAATCAAGGAATTGAGTTGATTTTAAATGAGTTAAATTAAAGTGGTGAGTTGAATTAAAGAGTGAGTGGAATGGCAAGGTGGAGAGGTGCATCCCACCAAGACTAAGTCAAGGCTACACATTGGATGCATGGGAGTTTCATCGCATGGGATGAAACTCCAAAGTGAATCATGAATGGGAAGGTGACGGTTTTTGTGTTGTTACACAATTCAAACCAAGGCTACACGTTGGGAGATGGGAGTTTCAACTCATGGATGAAACCCCCAAATGGGTCATTAATGAGGGAGGTGAATGTTTTGGTGGTTACACAAAGGCATACCCATAGCACACCGTTGGAGACATGGGAGTTTCACTCCATGAATGAAACCCCCAAATGGAACTTTAAGGAGGGAGGTAAATGGGCATGGGAGTTACAAAGGGGTGTCACCAAAGGACACCACCTTTGGCCGACCTTATTGATCAAGAAAGGTATATAGTTTTCATTTCACTCTCTCCCTCTCCCTCTCTTGGCCGAATCACTCCTCAAGACTAGAACACTTAGTGTAGTTCATCTCACTCTCTCCCTCTCACACAAGGCCGATTCCTCCCAAGACAACGGGAGAACACTTGGAGTTGCTATTGTGAATCTTCTCTCTTTCTCCCTCTCTCAAATCTATACCCTTGGCCGAGCTACTTCAAGGGACTCCATCAAGATCAACCTCGGCTAAAGATCAAGAAGGAAGGAAGAAGAGGCTAAGGAAGGAAAGGAGCAAGAAGGAGTGAAAGAAACCGGAGGAGTCGCGGAATCGGTAAGTGCTCGATAAGATTTCATAAATAAGAAAAATGGTCGAACCCTAATTTTATTATGGCTAAGATGCTGAGCATGAACCATGTATGAAATAGGTGGATAATCAAGGATCATGGTTTGGCCCTTGCATGGCCAAACCCTAAATTGTATACACAAGAACCATCAAGGAATATGAACATGGTTATATGATTTTCAAGAGGAAGGGACGGATGAGGTTCGGCCATGATGTATGGCCGAACCCCATCAAAAGATCAATCTTAAATGTATGATTTTATGAAGGGAAATGATGAACCATAGGGTTCGGCCATGTTGTATGGCTGAACCCCATGGAAGGTTATTAATGTTTTTAAAAGGTTTAAAATGGAAGTCATGTTGATGGACTTTGGGATTGTAAATGATGACTATGAGTATGATTAAACTTCCCCATGGAGGGACTTGATTTATGGACTTAATATGATAAAGGATTTAAAGGATGAAGATGAACATCATGGGTTCGGCCATAGTGTATGGTCGAACCCCATGAACAAATTTTTAATGGGTCATTCATTTGTGGATCATGTTTGGATTAAGGAATCAGTTATGGATCATTTTTGGACTTGAAGTCATATGCAAATAAGTTAGGTAATTAGCCATGGATAGAACAATGGCAAAGATGTAAATATAGGTGAAAATGATGGACCATGGGTTTGGCCATGGTGCATGGCCGAACCCCATGGAGGAAGTTTTGTGGACTTAGGTTTGGTTAATACTAAATGACTAACTTATATGTGATTAGATTAATGATTCAAAGATGGCATGATCTCGGACTTATTTAAAAGATCAAGGATTAAAAGAGGGACTAAAGTCAAGTGAGTGAGGTTCGGCCATGGTGTATGGCCGAACCCCACTAGGGTTTATTTTGTGGACTTAGGATTTTAAATGATAAAACTTATGTATGTTGGGATTAGTGAATCAAAGGATGAATGATCTTGGACTTAATTAAAAGATCAAAGGACTTAAAAGAAGGACCCAAAATCCAAAGAGTGAGGTTCGGCCATGGTGTATGGCCGAACCCCACAAAGGTTGGTTTATGGATTTAAGCATAGATTGGAAATCAAATGGGATATTGGTTTGACTTGTTGATATGTAACAAGGTGACGGAACCTCACAAGTGGTGCACAATCGTGAGCGGTTGCCGGATTAAAACGCTAGGTCACTTTAATGGTCATTGGTAGGATTCTACCTCTTTGAAACCATGGGTTGTGTATGATGGTTTTCAATTCTTATTTTGATGAGTTATGTTGTAAAAATGATAGGTTTCAAATATGGAGTTTTTATGCTATGATTTATATTATCACATAGCATGTGTTCACTACATCTCATGCATGGCATGGGAGGGATGGTTGTAATCGGAGGCCACGCTCCGTCGGGGCGTCCGTAAGGCATTCGTGGGAAGACCTTGATGTGCATTATCCATCAAGAAATAACCGGAGAACACACTCCGTTGGGGCGTCCGTAAGGCAACTTTGGGGATACCTTGATGAGGAGAATTCCATCAAGAGGATACAAGTGTTTTTGATGGGTGGGACTCATTGCATACAACACCATAGCATGGCATTGTTTTACAAGGTTTTGAATATTATGTTATTGATATGATTTGTACTTCCATGTGTTAGCCCTACTTGGAATACCTACTGGGCACGTTGTCTAACGCCTTACTTCTACCCTAGTGGATGACACAGGAAATGAAGGGAACGATGAGTGTGATCGGAGCCATGCATAGGAGCTTGGATGTGTTTAATTTATATTTTGATTAAGTTACTCATAGGCTATGTAATTTGAGTGGCTAGCATTTGGGCATGTAATAACTTAGATATTTTGCTATGGTTTGAATGGTTTATTTTTGATATTCAAGTTAAGATAATCATTGTTAAATGACGGACTACGTTGCTATCTAAAAATGGAATAGAATTAGGTTCTATTATAATTCCGCAGTTATGTTTTATTCCGCAAGTTAACTTATTACGTGTGAACCGTATTCATGGATTTAGTCCATGCACTCGTAGGGTTGGCCAGTTAAGGGTCGGGCTTTAGAAGCTCGGACTTAGCTCGCGTCGTGACATCCCGCCCTCTATCACTCTTTTAAAAAAAAAAATAGACTCTGATTTTCGGAAAGCAAGTGAAAAGGGTGGGGGCGTTACAGAAAAGGCTAAATCTCAATAGTTCACATAGCTTCATACAAGCTAGTCTCAAGCCCAAGTCATGTCCAGACCGCTCAGAACTTGGCTTGCTGATCATATGTATTCCCTCCCATGCCATGGATGAGGAAATGTATGCATGAATGCCATTTCATTTAAAACATAACACATCATTTGAAAATCAGTTTAGAAACATATACAATTTGTATAATCATAGTAATCATCATATTTGAAGTAAAAACCAGTATCATATCACATTCCATTATGTTCTCAATAAGGTAGGAATCCTACCAATGTCAGTACACTATCTTTGTTGTCTTGTCAAGATAATGTTAACGATCGCGTGAAACGAATCACAACCCCTTTACGAATCTCTTTACCTTATCAAATTCAATCACATATGTTAATTTGATTTTCCATTTTAATTTCATCATTCCTTACATCCTACAAGAGGCTTGGGTAGATAATCCAAAAATCTAAATTTACAATTCAGTCGACTGAATCACACAAGATACCATCTGTACTCTACCCGCAAACTTTCAGTCGACTGAATCATAAGATTCAATCAGCTGAAACTACAACCAGATACTGTATCAACTTGACCTGTAAACTTTCAGTCGGCTGACTTTGGGTCAAATCCTATGTGTTCTCGATCAGTACACATTCAATCGACTGAATCACAGATTCAGTCGGCTGACTTTGGATCAAATCATTTGTGTGTCCGGCCAGTATAAATTCAGTCGACTGAAATATCAACAAATCATTTACGTGTTTGGTAAGTATACCTTCAGTCGACTGAATCATAAGATTCAGTCGGCTGAAACAAGGATTCAGTCGGCTGAAATACCAATAGACCCCATCTGTATTTAGCCAGTGAACTTTAAGTCGATCATAAGATTCAGTCTGCTGAAATACCCAGATATCCTTTGTTTGCTTTGCCAACGCAAGTTCAGTCGACTGAATACTGAGATTCAGTCGACTGACTTTTTGTCAGTTTTCTCTGTTTACATGCATGGTTAGGCCCTTCTTCTTGAAATCCACTCCTAACATAATTTAAACATGGATTTCATCTTTCATACTTCTCTTAGTGAATTTACTCTACCCACTAACCAAGGCTAGGGTCTTTTCCATAATTCTTTCAATTCTTGATATCATTGCATGGATTTGAATATCACCTTATGGTTGTTTTGTTTCAACCCATAACCTTCCCTTGGATGGATTTCCAACTTCATGGCCTTAACACAATTTGGCTATCCGTTCCAACCAATCATGGAACCCATGGGTTCGGCCACACCATGGCCAAACCTATGGTTTCCTTGAAATCATTCCTATGTTACGAAGTCTTAAACATACCTTCTTTCCGTCTCCTTCTTTTCTTTTTAATCTGTTTTTTCTTCCTTAATCCTTCTTCTTCTTTCTTTGCTCTTCCAAGTCTCCAAGTATAGAGGTAGAGGTGGGAGAGAAAGAGGAGAGGAGAGGAGAGGAGGGAAACTCTTGCATGCAAGAGGAGGAGTCGGCCAATGGATGTGAGCAGCCCCTTTGGTTTATGTTTTTATGTAACCAACTTTGGTTTCATGCCTCTTGAGATGAAAACTCTTCATCTTCTCAACTCAAGCGACAACTTAATTCACTTGAACTCACTTGTAGTTGACCAAGTCAACCATGACATGGCCGGCCATGCATGTGTTGACTTGGTCACCACATGGCACTTGGGTCCCATCTTGACCACGTCACTTGATGATGTGGCACCTTGGTTAATTGGCTTCCATGTGATGACATGCATGCCACATGGCAATGCCACATCACTCACATGCCACCTCACTTGATGAGGTGGATTTTAATACATTAAATACATTGATTATCCAATTCAAATAATTTAATTAAACTTATCCAATTACTTTAAAATTTAGTTCATCTATGACCCATTGGATCTTAATTGGGGAATTGTAACGCCCGCCCCTTTTCACCGTAAAATCAGAGTACATTTTTTTTTTTAAATGAAAGTGACAAAGGGCGCGGACATCACGACGCGAGTTAAGTCCGAGCTTCTAAAGCCCGGCCCTTAACTGGCCAACCCTACGTGTGCGTGGCACGAAGTCCATGGAGAACAGTTCACACGTAGACAGCAACATCAAGGAATAATACAACTATATGTGGAACTAACAATAAGGACTATCCTACAAATTTGAGATCACAGGGAAGATAACATCCATTTAAAATTACTACAATACCTCAAAATCATAATGTCCATAATATAATCCCAAAACATAGCAAGTAATCTAATTTATTACATTTCCGACAAACTAAACTATTGCAAATTACATTATCCGAAATAAACATTAGTAACTATCTAGCACGCCTTTCCAAGCTCCTTAGCTTGGCTCCCGTCTCTTCCTCCCGCTTCGCCACCTCCTGTGTCATCAGCTAGGGTAGAAGTAGGGCATTAGACAACGCGCCCAGTAGGACTCCGAGTAGGGCTAGCACATGGATTAGTAATAACAGCATACAGATAATAACCCAATGCAAGCTGATAAACCATCATATAATGAAACTATAAAGTAAATGCCATGTCATGGGTGTCTATGTTATGCATCCCACCCATCATCCAAACCATATAATATCATATCCCTCTTGACGGCACGGCCTCGTCAAAATATACACAATCCCCAATCATCCCCCTGGACGGCAAAACCTCGTCCAGATATAACCAATCACAAATCATCCCCCTGGACGGCAAAACCTCGTCCTAATATAACCAATCACAAATCATCCCCCTTGATGGAAGAACCATCATCAAGGTATCATAATTACATACAACATCCCTGATAAATCAAATACATTAAAATCCCTCCATGTCTGTTTATCGGTCGCCCCGACGGAGCATGGACTCCGGGTTCATTTCATCCTTCCCCTGTCATATTCCTCCCATGCCATGCATGAGATGTAGATGTCATATGCCATGTAATGAATAAAATAACAAACCATGAAATTTTAAAAATCCCATCAATAATACATATAACTTGATTATAAAAGAAAATCAAGAAAAACCTCAATGATCACATCATAGCTTTAAAACCATTTATAAACCAATCATATACTTACCGGAATAAATCAAATGAAAGCCCCTACATAATACATAATTCAAAACCAATCTTAACCAAACCATATAATTTTCAAAGTAATTCAAAGAAACCATCACTCCATCCATGGCTTACAAAAAGGTTAGAATCCTACCGATTACCGATTCGCGTCCTTTTTCCGTATTCGTCCGACAATCCGGCTATCGACTCGCGTACCACTCGCGCTATCCGACACCTTATTAAATTACCAAATTAGTCCATATTGTCCCATTTCCAAGCCCATAAACCATATTTTAGTGGTTTCTTCATTTTAGCCAATAATTACCATTTGTGCCACTACCCCTTTACATAACCAATTACACATTCATTCATGCCTATTTAATCCCAAAATTGATCCACAACCTAGGTCCATTAATGATCCCCAACCATGTTACAAGAACATTAAAAAAATCAACCCTTAACTTAGCCTCATTTCTATTGATTTAAACACATCATATTTCCAAATTTTAGCCCCTTAGCATTCTCATTTGTGAGACTAAAATGCATCAACCCCAAGCTTAGTTTAATCATTCACAAGGTCATCTTTATGCACCCATTTTCATGTCCAACTCACATGGGGTTCAGCCATGTACCATGGCCGAACCCGCGGTTCTTCAATGTGGCTAATAATTACCATTTTGCCATTATCTCTTCCATGTTTAATCATTCACCCATCCATGTATATTTTAAGTCTAAATTTATCCATAACTTAAATCCATTAAAGATTCACTAACCATGACCCAACATGAAACAAAATCAGCCACCTAATTTGATCAAATTTCCATCATTTGATCACAAACATGGAACCAACCTTAGCTCATACAATGACCTACAAAATGGGTCATGGGTTCGGCCACATACCATGGCCGAACCCATGATGTCTTGTTCCCCATTTTGCTTGGATCTTTTAACACATTTTAGATCTATCACAAGTCTTCCCATGAGAGGTTTACATCATGCATTTTAAATCACCATTCCATTGCATTTTTCATCATACAACCATTTAAAACATTACTCCCATGCATTCATTAAAGCCCTAATTCATTAATCAAGAACCCACATTGCTTTCCATTCTTAAAACCCTAAGTAATTTAAACCAACCACCAATTCACCCACCATGGGGTTCGGCCATACTATATGGCCGAACCCTATGGCCCATGATTTTTATTTCCAAGTACCCAATTCCATGTTCAATTTAATCAATCACACAATGCACACAATATATTTCTCCAATTTCTTACCCTAACCCTAATTCACCCATTTGGGGTTTTCTCCATCTTCCACCCTTCCATTTAATGCATCTAAATTCCATAGTATAAAATCACCTATCCACCATTAATTTCACAAAAATAATTTCCATTTCTTAAACCCTAAAATCCAAAATTCTTTTATTTAAGAAATACTCACTATCCGACGTCTCCTCCGATTTCCGCCGCTCCCGTCGATCTCCTTAGCCTCCTCTCTCCTTCCTCTTGATCTTTGATAGGTCAAGACTCTTGATTAATGGTGGCAATACCCAACCCTAGAATCAGCCATAGTAGGGTTTGTGTGAGAGAGAGAGAGAGAGAGAAAAATCATGAGAGGAGAGATGTTAAACCCTAACCTTAGAGTGATTTCCCTCCAATTTCCACTTCTTTCTTCTCTCCTTCTCTTCTCTTCTCCTTAACTCTCTTCCTCTCCTTCCTTCGAGCATGGGACGGCAATGGAGAATGGGAGGGATGGAGTTTGTGAAGAAAAGATGAGAATGAGATAACCAATAAGACTTATCTCCATTTTTCACTTTAATTTAATGATCCCACCAACCTTAAGATATTTTATTTGCTTTATGGTGGTGGTTATCCAAACCACCACCCAAGCCCAACGTTTTTAACATTTTGAGGTGGGGTAGCTTGGTCTCCATTTGACCAATCTAACCCCATGTAGCCACCAACTTATTAATTTAAGTATTTAATTAATTTGATAATTAACTTAGGTTAATTCATTTTTATTTAACCTAATTCCCATTATTCCACCCATGGTTGACCAAGTCAACTATGGTGGCCGGCCCCACCAATCATTGGTCCACATGCCACCTCATTTGATGAGGTGAAGGTGGGTCCCAATTGGCCATGTCACTTAGGCCTAATTAATATTAACTTAGGTGATTAAAAATCAATTCAACCCACTTCCCTTATTGGATCACCATTGGGCCCATGGCCCAATTAAGTTCTCTCCTATCCATTCACCTTAGAGTTTGCATTATTTTGACCCATTAAGTCCCAAATGGGTATTGGGCCAATTTGACTATCCTTGGCCCAATTTGACCATCATTGACCATTAAGATAAATTAAATCCAATACATAACCCATTGGGCCCTAGTTGGGCCTTTGTCCACATTTTGATCCATTTACTATCTATTCCATCCAATTTCTAATTTCCACCATAAAAGAATAAATAATAACACATATATATTACTTTACAACTTCCGGGCCATTACATCAACCATTATTGACCAATTAAATGAATTTCATCCAACCCATGGTCCATTGGACCATACTTGGGCCTTTGCCCAAATTTTGATTCACTTAACATTTATTCCACTAAAATTCTCAATTTTCATCATTAAAATAAATAATAACCACAAATATACTGATTCACAAATTCCGGGTCATTACAGTAATTGACCCATTTACTTTAAACTTACCCAGTTACTTTAAAATCAAGTTCACCCATGATCCATTGGGTCTTAATTGGGTAATTGATCCATTTCTTGCCCCATCTAATGTCAATTTCCACTTTTTAAATCTCAAATTCCATTAATTCGTAATTCAAATGGACTATTCTAATATATTCATAAGTAAGGAAAATTTGGGGTGTTACACAGAGATTGTGATTGCATTACGACGGCTACAAGGAGATGCGTCAAAATAGCTTGGGTGGGATCTTCAAGAAGCACACATCAGCAAGAAAAATCTTTAAGGCAAGTGCTTCTTGGTTTTAATTTTCTTTTTAAAACATGTAACTCGAAAGTGGATTAAGGGGAGGTACTCCGAAACCACTATAAAAAACTCTAGAGCATCGTCTCTAGCACAATGGTGGGTGGAATTCCCAGTTAATTGAGTGAGGTGGAATTCATACTTTAATTGTGAGGGTGTAAGTTCCCACATAGTGAATTTGGGATTAGCTCAAGGTTGAACGAGTCCTAATAGTGGATGTAGGTTGGCGAACTGAACCACTATACATCGTGTGTCCTTGTATTTGTGGTGTTAGAGCTAGTTTTGTAACGCTCCGCCCTTTTTCACTTGTCGAAAATCATAGACTATTTTTTTTTTTTTGAAAATAAAGAGTGAGAGAGAGCGGGACACCACGACGCGAGCTAAGTCCAAGCTTCCAAAGCTCGGCCCTTAACTGGCCAACCATACGTTGTGTGGACCGAGTCCACTAAAATAATTCACACGCATTAAGGCTATACTTGCGGAATTAAACATATTGTAGAATTAAAATGAGATTAAAGCTACTATCCCTATCCATTTTTAAGCAAGGAAGTCCATCACATAAATTTACCTTAAATTTAAATGTCCAAAAATAACCAAACCATAGCAAGATAATTCTAAGTTATTACAGTCCCAAAATGCGAATAACTCAAATTAAATTGTCCGAAATAAAACTTAGATAAAGTAAGTCTAAAATATCCAAGCTCCTAAGCTTGGCTCCTTTCGCGTCCATCGTTCCGTCCATTTCCTGTATCATCATCTAAGGTAGAAGTAGGGCGTTAGTCAACGCGCCCAGTAGGTATTCCGAGTAAGGTCAAACACATGGGATTAGTATAAAAATTAGATAGGCACATAATATCAAATCATGCTAAATCAATGCCATGCCATGGGTGTCATATGCCATGATTTCCCACCCATCAACCATATCTCAAAACACATAGATAATCCTCTTGATGAACAAGCCACATCAAGGTATTCATTGTCATGTCTCCCCACGTATGCCTTATTGGTCCCACCAAACGGAGCGTGGACTCCTTTTTCATTTCAAACATCATATACCATTTCTCAATCGGAATCAGTGTTGATCCCTCCCCACGTTTGTTTATCGGATACCCCGAATGGAGTGTGGACTCCTCTCATATGTTCCCCCCGTTGCCATGCATGAGATGTGAGTGCAAACATGCTATTTCATATTAAACATAATAGCATTGAAATTCCATCCTTAAAACATAGCATTTTGATACCAAAAAAAATCATCAAACATAGAAATAAAAACTATTACATGTACATAATTCCAAGTGTTTCAACAAGGTAGGAATCCTACCCACGTCCAAGTATCGTATCCTTGCGCTTTCATCAAAACCGATCACCGATCACGTCAAAGCCGATCGTACACCCGTTTGTGAAATCTCGTTACCTTAAATTAATTCCATCATATAAAATGGTCAAATTACTTTTCCAATTAATTTAAATCCTTCCTTACACCCTTCCATTTAAATTTAACCATTTGGAAAAGGAAAATCATATAAAAATTTTACTTTTAAAAATCAGTCGGTCACCCGTTCCCAGTCCATCCTGCGGACGACAAAAACCCTTCCGCGGACGGCAGAAACCCGTCCGCAGACAGCACAACACACCAGTCTGTTACCCGTCCACGGATGGTCGAAACCCGTCCTCAGACAGAGCACAACTGTGGTCTGATACCCGCTGTCCGCTACCCGCGGGCAGTCCACATTCGTTACCCATCCTGCGGACGGTCCACACCTGTCCGTGGACGATAAAAACCCATCCCGCGGATGGTAGACACCCGTCCCACAGAGAGTGTAACTCGTCCTAAGCCATCCAACTCGTCCGCAGATAGTATATAGTTCCTGACTGTTGCCGGTCCGCGGACGGTAGAAACCTGTCCCGCGGAAGGCAAAAACCCGTGCACAGACAACCCTTGTCCATTTTATTACCCTTCCACAGAAAACCATGTCTAGTTCATTATCCGTCCGCCGATGGTCGAAACCCATCCCGCGGACAATAAAGACCCGTTCGCTGACAGTGTCAACCGAAATCAATCCTCATTTGTTTGATGTTAGACTTAACCCTTCCTCCTAAAATTTGTTTCCTTATTCTTTAAAAACATTTTAAACATCATCCATATTTCTTCATTCCATCCCTTGGTTGTTGGTCCTCAACACCTACCCATTCCTTGAATGGATACCGACTCTTTGATCATTCAACGGTTTTGATCATTTATTCCAAATCATATTTCATCTTCGAATGGATATCCACCTTCATGGCTTGCAACTGTTTAGCCAATCCTTTACATCAAATATGGAACCCCATCGTTTCGGCCATTCCATAGTCGAAACCATGGTTCCCTTAGCTTCTTTTAATCATTTAATCTTCGTTAAACATTACGTTCCTTTTCTGCGTCTCCTCCGTTTCTTTATGTCAGATCTTGTGTAAGGTCTCGGAATTTGGGAATTAATATCAATGTGAATATTAATTATTTTAATGATGGAAATTAGAAAATTGGTGGAGTAAATGGTAAATGGGCCAAAATTGGATAAAGGCCCAAGTGTGGCCCAATAGACTATGGTTTGGATTTAAATTTATTTAAATGGGTCAAGAATGGTCAAATTGGGTCAAATACCCATTTGGGACCCAATGGGTCAAGATGGTTAAGCTCTAAGGTAAATGGGCTAGTGGGAAATGTAATTGGGCCATGGGCCCAATGGTGATCCATTTAGAGTGGGCTTAATGAAATTTAATCACCCTAAGTAATTTGGAATTAAACAATGGTGGTGTGGCCAAGCGGGACCCACCTCCACCTCATCAAGTGAGGTGGCGAGTGGGCCAATGATTGGTGGGGCCGGCCACCATGGTTGACTTGGTCAACCATGGGTGGAGTAATGAACTTAGGCTAAGTATCAATGGATTAGCCTAAGGTAATTATCTAATTAAATTATTTGAATATGGTAGTTAAGAGTGGTCAAGGTGGGGCCATGAGGTGAAGATTCACCTCATCTCAAACTTAAAAAAATTCACACACGTTGGGCTTGGTGGTGGTTTAGATAACCACCACCATAAAGCAAATAAAAGATCTAAAAAATATCTTAAGGTTGGTGGAGGTAGTTAATGTAAAGAAAAAAAAAATGGGAATGAGTCTTATCTTTTCCTTTCTCTCTCTTTTCATTCTCATTTCAATTCTCCACTCCTCCATTGCCGTCCCATGTCCAAGTGAAGGAGAAAAAAAAAGAGAAGGAGCTCAAGGAGAGAAGAAAAAAAAAATGGAATTTGGAGGGAGTTCACTCTAAGATTAAGGTCATCATCTTCCTCTCATCATCTTTTCCTCTTTTCATCTCTCAAATTCAAACCTAACATGGCTGATTTTAAGGTTGGGAGTTGCCACCCTTGATCAAAGATTTTGACCTATCAAAGATCAAGAGGAAGGAGAGAGGAGGCTAAGGAAACCGACGGGAGCGGCGGAAGTCGGAGGAGACGACGGATTGTGAGTATTTCTTAAACAAGAAATTTTGGATTTTTAGGGTTTAAGATTTGGAAATTATTTTTGTAGAATTTAATGGTGGTTACATAAATTTATGCCATGGATGTTAAACCCATCAAATGAGAGGGTGGAAGATGGAGGAAACCCTAAATGGGTAAATTAGGGTTAGGGTAAGAAAATGCAAATGGATTTTATGGCATTGGAAGGTATAAAAGAGAGTGATATATGAACCATGGGTTCGGCCATGGTGTATGGCCGAACCCTAGGTTGTTGTGTGTGAAGTTAATTAGGGTTTTAGGGTATGAAGCCATGGAAAAATGGGAAGATTGATGAAATTAATATTTTGGTGAATGTAGGTATTTTGGAGCAATGAATGGTGGATCATGAACCATGGGTTCGGCCATGGTAAATGGCCGAACCCTATGGTGATGTAATGGTGATCAAATGATGGGTTTAAAGGATGGAAAAGATGGATTAATGTGTTAATGAGTTAGGGTTTCAAATGAACAAATGTAGTGATCCAAATGGGGCTAAGAGTGGTGGTTTAAGAGTGTGATTTAAGCCACCTCAAGGAAGGATTTATTTTGGATCTAAATGGCGTAAATAGATCCAAGAAAAATGGGGAAAGGACACCATGGGTTCGGCCATGGTGGATGGCCGAACCCATGGCCCAATTGTGATCCATTTTGGTGGGTTAAATTGGACGATGAATGGTGTGTGTGTGTGGTCTCCAAAGGAAATGAATGAGTAATGGACTCATTGAAGTTAAATACATGAGGTAAATCCCATGGGAAGAGTTGATGAATTAGGTATTTTGAACCCATGGCCATTGGTGAACCATTTAAAGGGTTAAGTATGGGGTTATGGATGGGTTTAAATGAATAATGGTGAAATTAATAAAAAGACTAATTTTAATGATGTTATGACATGGTTCAATGGGTCATTAATGGACCTAAGTTAGGGATCTAAGTCTATGATCAATTATGGATTAAGTCATGCATGGATAAACGAGTGTTTAATCATGGAAAATGAGGTAGTGGCAAAACCGTAATTAGTGGCCAAATTCAAGAATTCCATGGAAATTGATCATGGACTTAGGGGATCTAATGTAATAACCTTATAAGTGATTAATAAAGCCTAGGGTGGCCGAATTTTAAGACTTATGGGATTAAAAGGTTTAATAGATGACATGGGACCCACAAAACCTAAATAGTGACCGATTTTTCATATGGGCTTAGAAATGGTTAAAACTTGAACTGATTTGGAAATTTAATAAGGTATTGGATATCGCTGGCAGTACGCGTGACGGTAGCCGGACTATCGGACGAAAACGAAACGAAGACGCTAGTCGGTATTCGGTAGGATTCTAACCTTTTTGTAAGCCATGGATCGAGTGATGGTTGCTTTGAATTATCTTGGAAATTATGTGGGTTGTTTTAATATTGGTTTTGAATTATGTATTATGTAGGGGTTTTTACTTGATTCATTCCGGTAAGCATTTGATTGGTTTAAAATGGGTTTTAATGCTATGATGTGATTATGGAGGCTTTGCTTGATCTATTTTGGGTAATCAAGTTATATGTTTTATTGATGGGATTTTCTTTAAATGTCATTGTTTGTTATTATATTCATTACATGGCATATGGTGTAAGGTCTCGGAATTTTGGAATTAATATAAATGTGAATATTATTTATTTTAATGATGGAAATTAGAAAATTGGTGGAGTAAATGGTAAATGGGCCAAAAAATTGGATAAAGGCCCAAGTGTGGCCCAATAGACTATGTTTGGATTTAAATTTATTTAAATGGGTCAAGAATGGTCAAATTGGGTCAAATACCCATTTGGGACCCAATGGGTCAAGATGGTTATGCTCTAAGGTAAATGGGCTAGATGGAAATGTAATTGGGCCATAGGCCCAATGGTAATCCACTTAGAGTGAATTCAATGATTTTAAATCACCTAAGTTATTTGGAATTAAACAATGGTGATGTGGCCAAGTGGGACCCACCTCCACCTCATCAAGTGAGGTGGCGTGTGGGCCAAGGTTTGGTGGGGCCGGCCACCATGGTTGATTTGGTCAACCATGGGTGGAGTAATGGACTTAGGCTAAGTACCAATGGATTAACCTAAGTTAATTATCTAATTAATTAAATAATTAAATTATTTAAAATGGTAGTTAAGAGTGGTCAAAGTGGGGCCATGAGGTGAAGACTCACCTCATCTCAAACTCAAGTGAAACACGATGGCTTGGTGGTGGTTTAGATAACCACCACCATAAAGCATTTTAAATATCTAAGAAAATATCTTAAGGTTGGTGGGTGTCATTAATGTAAAGTAAAAAATGGAGATGAGCTTTGTTGGTGTCTTATTCTCATTTTTTTGTTAACTCCATCTCTCCCACACCACCGTCCCTCATCTCTAAGGAAAGAGAAGTAGAAAAATTAAGGAAGAAGAAGAAGAAAAGCTTGGAAGAAAAGAGAGGAGGAAGTTGTAAGTTTGGCCATCCCTTTAAGATCAAACAATAGAATCCTATTTTCTCATCTCCATCCTCTCCTCTCTCTCTCTCTCAAATTAAGCCCTACTATGGCCAATCCTAAGTTAGGAGGGTTTCACCATTGATCAACCATCTTAGCCTACCAAAGATCAAGAGGAAGGAGAAAGGAGGCTAAGGAAACCGACGGGAGCGAAGAAAGTCGGAGGAGATGACGGATTGTAAGTATTTTCTTAAACAAGAGTTTTGGATTTTTAGGGTTTAAATTTGGGATCCATTATTGGTGAATTGAATGGTGACCAAATGACCATAGGTCTTGGATCTCAAATCCATCAAATGGAAGGATGGAAAGTGGACCAAACCCTAATGGAAAAATTAGGGTTAGGGTAAGGAAAAATAAATGAATTAATGGTGTAATGTAATTAAATTATTTAAGCAAAGAGTTGTGTAAATTGGAAGAAAATTATGGGCCATAGGGTTCGGCCATGTAATATGGCCGAACCCCATGGTGGGTGATTAGGTAATGTGTGTTTTGTTAGGGTTTTAAGGAGTGGAAGACATGTAAGCTAATTTGGAGATTTAATGGAATTTTAAGGTTTAAAAATCATGGAAGGATAATTTGTAATTTTAGGGTTTTAATGGTTAATGTAGGAAATTTTTAAAGGGGCTTACATGAGGAAATGTATGGTGAGGTGTTGTAAAATGTGATGATTTGTGGTTGTAAATTTGAAGGGTGTAAAAGTAGGAAAAAAATGATGGAGAAGGTGCATTGTTTTAAGTGGAGTTTAGGTATTATAAATAGGGTTTTAAAAATAAAACCATGGAGAAACTTGTGGTGAACTTAGGTGTTTTGGAATCATGGAAAAAATATTGGGGAGTGATGGTAGCTTTGATGAACTTAAAGTGTAACCCTATAGTGATGTGTTAATAATTTAGTGGATGTGAAAAGATGGAAAAAATAATGGGGGAGTATTGGTAGTTTGATGGACCAAAATGAGCCTATTGTTGATCAAAGGGGTGATTTAAATGTATAATGAAATCCCCTCATGGAGGGACTTGTAATGGATCTAAAATGTGGTAAATGACCCATTTGTAGGTCATGTTATGGGTTAAATTTGGTATTATGCATGTGAGTAATGAATGAGGATTAGAGTATTTGAATGGCTAAGAATGATGATTCAGTAATAAGTCATTTTCATGGGCTAAGAAAGGGTTTATGTATGTGGCTAATTAATGTAGGTTAAGTTAAGAAAAAGGGTTGTTTTAATGATATTATGGCATGATTAAAGGGGTCACTAATGGACTTAAGTGTATGGATCAATTTTGGGCTTAGGAAGGCATGAATGAATGAGTAATTGTTTATGTAAAAGGGGTAGTGGCAAAACCGTAATTAGTGGCCAAATTCAAGAATTCCATGGAAATTGATCATAGACTTAGGGGATCTAATGTAATAACCTTATAAGTGATTGATAAAGCCTAGGGTGGCCGAATTTTAAGACTTATGGGATTAAAAAGTTTAATAAATGATATGGGACCCACAAAACCTAAATAGTCACCGGTTTTTCATATGGGCTTAGAAATGGTTAAAATATGGACTAATGATGAATGTGTAATAAGGTACTGGACATCGCAGGCGGTGCGCGATCGGCAACCGGGTTTATCGAACGGAAAACGAAAAAGGACGCGAGTCGGTATTCGGTAGGATTCCTACCTTTTTGTAAGCCATGGATTTGGGTGATGTTTTCTTTAATCTAGTTTGGAAATCATGTGGTTGTCTTTAAGATATGTTATGGATTATGTATCATGTGATGTTTTACTCTAAATTATTTTGGAAATTATGTGAATGCTTATGATGGGTTTTGGATTAAATATTGTGGGATGTTTTCCCTTGGATTTAGTTGGTAATCTTATAATTGTTTTAAGATGGGTTTTATTACTGTTGAATTTCATATATTACATGGCAAATGGCATCTACATCTCATGCATGGCATGGAAGGCATATGACAGGGGAAGGATGAAATGAAACCGGAGTCCATGCTCCGTCGGGGCGACCGATAAACAAGCATGGGGACATTTCACATATGTATTATTGTACCTTGACGAGGCCTTACCGTCAAGGGGGATGTTGTATTTATTGTTATACCTTGATGATGATTCTTCCATCAAGGGGAATATTGTATTTGTGGTTACGCCTTGACGAGGCCTTACCGTCAAGGGGGATATGGCATCGGGATAGTAAGGATGATGGGTGGGATTCATAACACAGACACCCATGGCATGACATTCATTCTATGGCTTTTCGTTATGTATTATCTATCTGCTTTGTTATCACTAATCCATGTGTTAGCCCTACTCGGAGTCCTACTGGGCGCGTGGTCTAACGCCCTACTTCTACCCTAGCTGATGACGCAGGAAATGCCGGAGCAGAAGGACGAGACGGGAGCCAAGCTTAGGAGCTTTGGAAGGCGGACTAATTATTTTATTTATGTTATTTTGAGAAATGTGTATTTGATGTAGTTTAATTTGTCGGAAATGTAATAATTGAGATTACTTACTATATTTTGGACATTATGGTTTTAAGGATGTTTGGTGATTGAATGAATGTAACTTCCCTGCTATCTAAGAATTTGTAGGTTAGGCTCTTTTATAATTTTCGCAATTAGTTTAAATGTTCCCCGATGCTTACTTCTACGTGTGAACCATTCTCCGTGGACTTCATTCCACGCACACGTAGGGTTGGCCAGTTAAGGGCCGGGTTTTAGAAGCTCGGACTTAACTCGCGTCGTGACGTTCGCGCCCTTTGTCACTTTTCCTTTTTTTAAAAAAAAAAAATTAGACTCTGATTTTCGGTGAAAAGGGGCGGGCGTTACAGTTGGTATCAGAGCGAATTCGGAAGAATGAATCTCTCGAAGTAAGATTAAGACTGTTGCACGTCTCACTGACGGCTAAGAATCCCAACCGACCGACTCTTCGGAGACCGCTGCACGGGGGCCGGGTTAATTTACTTCGATTGACTCAAACGGAAGTGTTTAATCTGAGAACAACAATTGACGGAAAGGAATGATAGCAAGGGAAGAAAGATTCATTCTAGGAGAGATTTATTGAAACATAGCAAGATAGGGTTTACTTCCCCAGAAATGAGAAAACATCTAGGTTTTCCCCCAAATTGATGAAACAGTACTAGATTTATTAGGCATAGTAAAGTAGGATGTACTTCCCCGGTATCCCCAATTTGAACAACAGACAATAGCAATTTAGAGATTCCCCACCAGAAACAAAGGAAAAACAAGTGTGCTTATTTGGCAACTTTCCCCAAACCAAATACATTGTGATATACATAAGAAATTCCCCAAAACTGAGATTGGTTTTATTGGAAATTGTAGTTGATGATTTTTGGGTTCTATTGTATTCTATGAATACAGGTATGTCAAATGAAGGGGACTGTACGGAATTATGGGATAAGGGAACCCATAACTGTCTCATAGATTTGGTGTCTGCTTCCAGCATAGAAGTTAGCATGGACATGCAGGAGGGACCTCCCGAGGAAGATGAAGAGGATTTAACATCTCTTTCTGAAGAGAATGTGGAAGACTTTCTGATGATAAGATAGTCGGTAGGGGAATTGGAACCCAGTTATATGTGCGAGTTGTGTAACCAGGTTGGGCACAATTGCACATATTGTCCCTACCCTCTTGAAGTGGTATACCCGATTTGTGGACTACATGGACACGGGAAAGAGAGGACTAACCGTCCTTATATTGGAAAATAATTAATGATTTTGGGGTTTTAAATGAAGGAAATAAGTGTGATATTAAATTGCACAAGCATGCTTGTATTGTGAGTGCATGTGAAGATACATGTGTTAAATTCTTGTTGTTGAGTGTATAAGGTGATGAAATGTGGAAAGATTAATAGTTATGATCATACTAATTAAGTGAGGAAAGAGTATGTAAAAAAAAAAATGTACAATGATGAACTGCATGCATCAAATGAGGATAAGAGGCATGAACTTTTGATGTGGGGTATATGTTGCATATGCTTATGAGTAAGGTAAATGTGAATAAAAAGGGTGGGGAGTATTTGTTAATGTGACGAATGGGTATACTTGGGGGATGGTACAATGGCTTTTAGAAATGGTTTTTATATTGGTGATAACCCATGGTTTGATAATTTGTCATGACCAAGTGAAGAGATTATGTTATGACATATAATGGGTGATGATGTAAACGCTTTGTAAAGGGGTATAAGAGGTTCTCATGTGAACAAAGTGCCATTTGAGAGATGTTGGATAAACAATGTACTTGAAAGAGCCCGAAATGCATGGGTTAACTTACCACATGAAACTCGTGAGAAGATGATATTATGAGGAGAATGTGAAAGGTCTAGCTTGCAAAAACTAATATATTGTATGAAAAAGAAAATCTTGTATGTATAATGCAATTGCATTCTCCCAATGTGTTGTGTAGATTATGAACGAGTGATGATAGGCCTTGAAATGGGTTTATGGCCTTAAAAAGCATGAATGAATGATGGACCATGAACTTATGAAAATATTTTATTTAGTGATTGCATGAGGATTCCCTATGATGTTACTAAATTTTGAATTATCAATCGTTGCAATGAGTTTATATGATGTTACTTTGATAATTGGTGGTATGCAATGAATAGTCATTGAGGAACAAGGATGTGTTACAGACTATGTGTATGATGATGAGTTGATAAAATACAGTGAATTGTGAATATGTAGTATGCAGGAAGAGGTCGTGATATGTTAATGCATTTGGTTGGAAACCCAGGTGGGCCTGATGGATAATTCCAAAGTTTAGGAATTCATGGATGGTCTTTGAGTGTATTGGGATGACTTGCTTTGGATGAGTAGGATTGTTATTTCAAAGTCTCTAGGTGTATGTTGTAAATGGGGTAGGGTAACCTAATCATAATTATGTTGAATCACTAGATCTTCTTAAAGTGTTATTTCTTATGTTACCTCAAGTTGTTGTTTGATGTGAATGGAGGTGAAAGATCTGGTTACACATGAGTTGTGTTATTCGAAGATGGTGTGTGATTTCAATTTTACGTGGCCTGCTAATGAAGGAATATGAACCGTATGATGTGGTAACCATTGATAACATAGGCATGTAGGGTGGAATTTGGTGGTTGGTGGAATTGGTAATACTTGTGAATATTTTTTTTAGTGATGAATGGGCACTATTTGACATAGTCTAAGTAAGCTTAGATATATCATTGCTTTTATGGAATCTATGAAAATATGTGGAATAATCCAGAGGGGTAGGAAATTAGTATTTAGGTGATTGGATTGATGTCGGGTATTGGTGTTGGAGGAGTTGTGAACAAAAAAAAAGTTAGTCCCGTAGTGACTTAAGGGTATGATTGCTGTTGAGAGATGGACTTAAGGGAAAGGTTAAGAGTCTAGTGAAACTTGAATGGGAAGCTATGGGCGACTGCCGAGTGAGACTGATCACCTGACTCTGTAGTTGGCCGATGGAGTTCCATGAGAGTGAAGCTAGAAACCTAGTTAAAATGGAATCAACAATGGACTTGAGCATAGGCTCGTATTGGCAGACTAACTCACACGGAGAGTAGACAAAAGAACATATTGAAGGAGTACATATGGGAAATGTTTTGATAACCGATAAAGTGAAATAGAATACGTAATCTACATAAAACCGCAAATGGATTCATGAGGAAAAGAGATAATACGAGGCAAAGTGAATTTTGCAAGAATGAAACTCATAGGTTGATATGAGTGGTGTTGATGTAATTAAGAGGTACTTGACACAATTAAACGTGAACGGCGAATAAACCCAGAAATGGAGGAGATATGAATCAAGATATTTGCAGGCGAGGTAGTACCGAAATAAGAATTACGACCGGAACATGGTCTTTTATTCCGAGGTAGGACATATGTACCTGAGAGCTGTAGAAGGGAGTTATTGGTTGAGGCACACCAGCCAAGCTCTCTATCCATCCGGACAGCGCCAAGATATACCATGATCTTAAGAGGCACTATGGGTGGCATGGACTCAAGAGAGATGTGGCTGAGTTTGTGCTCGTTGCACTAACTTGTCGGCAGGTTAAGGCGGAACATCGGAAACCACCGGGTTTACTCAAACCCTTACCAGTGCCGGAGTAGAGATGGGAACGTGTAGCCATGGATTTTGTGACAGGGCTACTAAGGTCATCAAGGCGCAACGATGCAATATGAGTTGACGGTACATCCGAAATGTTATCAGACTACCTGGTGTACCTCGGACTATTGTGTCAGACAGAGTATGGCAGAGCGTGCAGTCGGCTATGGGGACCGACGTGTTGATCAGCACAGTATTTCATCCACAGACTGATGGACAGTCGGAGAGGACAATACAAACATTGGAGGATATGCTGAGAGCATGCATGCTAGACTTTAAGGGTGGATGAGAGGATCATTTACCACTGGTGGAGTTTTCCTACAATAACAGCTATCAGTCAAGCCTACAGATGGCTCCGTTTGAGGCCTTATATGGTAGACCATGTAGATCACCAGTGTGTTGGACAGAAGCCGGTGAGCCTGCGCTGATTGGACCGGAGTTGGTTGCAGAAACTACAGCGCAGATTAAATTGATACGGCAACATCTACTCACTGCACAAAGCCTACAGAAGAGTTACGCCGACAAAAGGAGAAGGTTCCTCGAATTTGAGGTGGGGGACTTGGTGTTTTTGAAAGTCTCACCACGGAAGGGACACATGAGATTTGGAAAGAAGGGGAAACTGTCACCTAGATTTGTGGGACCGTTTCCAATCTTGAAGAGGGTGGGGGGGGTAGCTTATCAGTTGGCGCTCCCTCCGCAGTTATCATCATTACATGATGTATTCCATGTGTCTATGTTGAGGAAGTACAACCCTGATCCTTCACATGTATTGAATATTCAAGACATCGATGTGCAAAGCGATGTGACATATGTGGAAAAGCCGGTCAGAATAGTCGGGACCGAGCAAAGGGTGTTGCGGAACCGGGCCATTCAGTTCGTTAAGGTGGTATGGGAACGACATGGTAATGAAGAAACCACTTGGGAACTTGAGTCGGAGATGAGAGCCTCTCATCCGGAACTCTTTGTGTAAGATGTTTTGAACCTCTACTTCGCTCGAATTTTCGGGACGAAAATTTTAAAAGAGGATTGTATTGTAAGGTCTCGGAATTTTGGAATTAATATAAATGTGAATATTATTTATTTTAATGATGGAAATTAGAAAATTGGTGGAGTAAATGGTAAATGGGCCAAAAAATTGGATAAAGGCCCAAGTGTGGCCCAATAGACTATGTTTGGATTTAAATTTATTTAAATGGGTCAAGAATGGTCAAATTGGGTCAAATACCCATTTGGGACCCAATGGGTCAAGATGGTTATGCTCTAAGGTAAATGGGCTAGATGGAAATGTAATTGGGCCATAGGCCCAATGGTAATCCACTTAGAGTGAATTCAATGATTTTAAATCACCTAAGTTATTTGGAATTAAACAATGGTGATGTGGCCAAGTGGGACCCACCTCCACCTCATCAAGTGAGGTGGCGTGTGGGCCAAGGTTTGGTGGGGCCGGCCACCATGGTTGATTTGGTCAACCATGGGTGGAGTAATGGACTTAGGCTAAGTACCAATGGATTAACCTAAGTTAATTATCTAATTAATTAAATAATTAAATTATTTAAAATGGTAGTTAAGAGTGGTCAAAGTGGGGCCATGAGGTGAAGACTCACCTCATCTCAAACTCAAGTGAAACACGTTGGCTTGGTGGTGGTTTAGATAACCACCACCATAAAGCATTTTAAATATCTAAGAAAATATCTTAAGGTTGGTGGGTGTCATTAATGTAAAGTAAAAAATGGAGATGAGCTTTGTTGGTGTCTTATTCTCATTTTTTTGTTAACTCCATCTCTCCCACACCACCGTCCCTCATCTCTAAGGAAAGAGAAGTAGAAAAATTAAGGAAGAAGAAGAAGAAAAGCTTGGAAGAAAAGAGAGGAGGAAGTTGTAAGTTTGGCCATCCCTTTAAGATCAAACAATAGAATCCTATTTTCTCATCTCCATCCTCTCCTCTCTCTCTCTCTCAAATTAAGCCCTACTATGGCCAATCCTAAGTTAGGAGGGTTTCACCATTGATCAACCATCTTAGCCTACCAAAGATCAAGAGGAAGGAGAAAGGAGGCTAAGGAAACCGACGGGAGCGAAGAAAGTCGGAGGAGATGACGGATTGTAAGTATTTTCTTAAACAAGAGTTTTGGATTTTTAGGGTTTAAATTTGGGATCCATTATTGGTGAATTGAATGGTGACCAAATGACCATAGGTCTTGGATCTCAAATCCATCAAATGGAAGGATGGAAAGTGGACCAAACCCTAATGGAAAAATTAGGGTTAGGGTAAGGAAAAATAAATGAATTAATGGTGTAATGTAATTAAATTATTTAAGCAAAGAGTTGTGTAAATTGGAAGAAAATTATGGGCCATAGGGTTCGGCCATGTAATATGGCCGAACCCCATGGTGGGTGATTAGGTAATGTGTGTTTTGTTAGGGTTTTAAGGAGTGGAAGACATGTAAGCTAATTTGGAGATTTAATGGAATTTTAAGGTTTAAAAATCATGGAAGGATAATTTGTAATTTTAGGGTTTTAATGGTTAATGTAGGAAATTTTTAAAGGGGCTTACATGAGGAAATGTATGGTGAGGTGTTGTAAAATGTGATGATTTGTGGTTGTAAATTTGAAGGGTGTAAAAGTAGGAAAAAAATGATGGAGAAGGTGCATTGTTTTAAGTGGAGTTTAGGTATTATAAATAGGGTTTTAAAAATAAAACCATGGAGAAACTTGTGGTGAACTTAGGTGTTTTGGAATCATGGAAAAAATATTGGGGAGTGATGGTAGCTTTGATGAACTTAAAGTGTAACCCTATAGTGATGTGTTAATAATTTAGTGGATGTGAAAAGATGGAAAAAATAATGGGGGAGTATTGGTAGTTTGATGGACCAAAATGAGCCTATTGTTGATCAAAGGGGTGATTTAAATGTATAATGAAATCCCCTCATGGAGGGACTTGTAATGGATCTAAAATGTGGTAAATGACCCATTTGTAGGTCATGTTATGGGTTAAATTTGGTATTATGCATGTGAGTAATGAATGAGGATTAGAGTATTTGAATGGCTAAGAATGATGATTCAGTAATAAGTCATTTTCATGGGCTAAGAAAGGGTTTATGTATGTGGCTAATTAATGTAGGTTAAGTTAAGAAAAAGGGTTGTTTTAATGATATTATGGCATGATTAAAGGGGTCACTAATGGACTTAAGTGTATGGATCAATTTTGGGCTTAGGAAGGCATGAATGAATGAGTAATTGTTTATGTAAAAGGGGTAGTGGCAAAACCGTAATTAGTGGCCAAATTCAAGAATTCCATGGAAATTGATCATAGACTTAGGGGATCTAATGTAATAACCTTATAAGTGATTGATAAAGCCTAGGGTGGCCGAATTTTAAGACTTATGGGATTAAAAAGTTTAATAAATGATATGGGACCCACAAAACCTAAATAGTCACCGGTTTTTCATATGGGCTTAGAAATGGTTAAAATATGGACTAATGATGAATGTGTAATAAGGTACTGGACATCGCAGGCGGTGCGCGATCGGCAACCGGGTTTATCGAACGGAAAACGAAAAAGGACGCGAGTCGGTATTCGGTAGGATTCCTACCTTTTTGTAAGCCATGGATTTGGGTGATGTTTTCTTTAATCTAGTTTGGAAATCATGTGGTTGTCTTTAAGATATGTTATGGATTATGTATCATGTGATGTTTTACTCTAAATTATTTTGGAAATTATGTGAATGCTTATGATGGGTTTTGGATTAAATATTGTGGGATGTTTTCCCTTGGATTTAGTTGGTAATCTTATAATTGTTTTAAGATGGGTTTTATTACTGTTGAATTTCATATATTACATGGCAAATGGCATCTACATCTCATGCATGGCATGGAAGGCATATGACAGGGGAAGGATGAAATGAAACCGGAGTCCATGCTCCGTCGGGGCGACCGATAAACAAGCATGGGGACATTTCACATATGTATTATTGTACCTTGACGAGGCCTTACCGTCAAGGGGGATGTTGTATTTATTGTTATACCTTGATGATGATTCTTCCATCAAGGGGAATATTGTATTTGTGGTTACGCCTTGACGAGGCCTTACCGTCAAGGGGGATATGGCATCGGGATAGTAAGGATGATGGGTGGGATTCATAACACAGACACCCATGGCATGACATTCATTCTATGGCTTTTCGTTATGTATTATCTATCTGCTTTGTTATCACTAATCCATGTGTTAGCCCTACTCGGAGTCCTACTGGGCGCGTGGTCTAACGCCCTACTTCTACCCTAGCTGATGACGCAGGAAATGCCGGAGCAGAAGGACGAGACGGGAGCCAAGCTTAGGAGCTTTGGAAGGCGGACTAATTATTTTATTTATGTTATTTTGAGAAATGTGTATTTGATGTAGTTTAATTTGTCGGAAATGTAATAATTGAGATTACTTACTATATTTTGGACATTATGGTTTTAAGGATGTTTGGTGATTGAATGAATGTAACTTCCCTGCTATCTAAGAATTTGTAGGTTAGGCTCTTTTATAATTTTCGCAATTAGTTTAAATGTTCCCCGATGCTTACTTCTACGTGTGAACCATTCTCCGTGGACTTCATTCCACGCACACGTAGGGTTGGCCAGTTAAGGGCCGGGTTTTAGAAGCTCGGACTTAACTCGCGTCGTGACGTTCGCGCCCTTTGTCACTTTTCCTTTTTTTAAAAAAAAAAAATTAGACTCTGATTTTCGGTGAAAAGGGGCGGGCGTTACATATGGCATCTACATCTCATGCATGGCATGGGAGGGATATGACAGGGGAAGGATGAAATGAAACCGGAGTCCATGCTCCGTCGGGGCGACCGATAAACAGACATGGAGATATTTTGATGTGTTTGATGTATCAGGGATGTTGTATGTAATTATGATACCTTGATGATGGTTCTTCCATCAAGGGGGAGGATTTGTGATTGTTTTATATTTGGACGAGGTTTTGCCGTCCAGGGGAATGATTTGTGATTGTTTTATATCTGGACGAGGTTTTGCCGTCCAGGGGGATGATTTGTGATTGTTTGTATCTTGACGAGGTTTTGCCGTCAAGGGGGATATGACAGCATGATGGTATGGAATGATGGGTGGGATTCATAACATTGACACCCATGGCATATCATTTACTTATATTTCAGTATATGGTGGTTTATAGTTTTCACTGTGTTATTATCTGTATGTGGTTATTAATAACCCATGTGCTAGCCCTACTCGGAATCCTACTGGGCGCGTTGTTCTAACGCCCTACTTCTACCCTAGCTGACGATGCAGGAGATGGCGGACCGGAAGGGCGAGACGAAAGCCAGGCTTAGGAGCTTGGGGAGGCGGATTAATTATTTTGTTTTACTTTATTTTGGAAAAGATGTATTTGTATAGTTAGCTTGTCGGAAATGTAATAATTTAGGTAGTTTGCTATGTTTAGGTATTATTTTGGATAATACAGTATAATGGCATTTTCGTAATTAATTGGGTATTTCTTCCCTGCTATCTGAAGAACTGGTAGGATAGTTCTATGATCATCCGCACTTATTTTTATGTTCCGTGAGCTTACTTGCTACGTGTGAACCGTACTCGTGGACTTATGTTCCACGCACGCGTAGGGTTGGCCAGTTAAGGGCTGGGCTTTAGAAGCTCGGAACTTAACTCGCGTCGTGACGTCCGCGCCCTTTGTCACTTTTATTTAAAAAAAAAAATGTACTCTGATTTTACGGTGAAAAGGGGCGGGCGTTACGTCTTGCTCCTTCGTCCTTCTCCTTCCTTAGTTCTTGTTCTTCCGCTAGAGTCAAAATGAGAGAGATAGAAAGAGATGATGCCAATCTCTTGAATGTAAGGGATGGATTTCGGCCACAATTGTGGAGTGTCCCTTGATCTAATATCTTTTATGTGAAAGACCAACCTTTCCTTAGTGCTCTAGGTGTAGCAATGGAGAGGAAGAGAGATAGAGAAGAGAAGAAGATCTCTAAGTTTCTTAGAGGTGCAATCGGCCAAGGAGTGTAGAGAGAGGGAGAAAAATGAGAGATAGGATTCTTTTGCTCAAAAGGGAGGGAGGATGAGATGAAACTCTATTTTTTTTTGTCTCAAAGAAAGGATCGGCCCTATGGGTTTGGTGTGAACCCTTTGTCTAGCCCTAACCTCCCAACCACCCACATTAAGGTGTGGTCTTTCCCATGTGTCCCTTGGTTAACCTAGGAGACACATGGCTTACACTTGGAGCTTCCCCCACCACCACCCCCCCCCCCCCCCCCCCCCGCCCCCCCAACGATTTTGTCTAGGTCCATGAGATGGAAACACTCCACCTCCCTCTTTGACTCACCTAAGTCTCTTCCACTTCCATGTGACTCACTTTTGAACTCACTTCCCATTCACTCAATCTTGATTTGAACTCACCCATGCAACTCTTAACTCAAGACTTTGAATGTATTCCTTAATTAAATAATTTCTTAACTCAACTCACTTCATTTAACCCTCTTGAACTCACCTATGAACTCACCCATGGTTGACCAAGTCAACCATGGTAGCCGACCCTACATGTGAGCTTAGACCACTCGCCACCTCACTTGATGAAGTGGATCCCATGCCTTAGGCCTTAATTGGGTACATGACCCGATTAACTCAATTATTTACCCATTTACCTTAAACATCAATTCATTTTGACCCATTGGGTCCCAAATTGGGTACTTGACCCATTTAATTACACTTACCCACTTATTTTCATTCAAACTCTATCCATGACCCGTTGGGTCATAATTGGGCCATTGCCCCAATTCTTACCCATCTAACATTCATTCCATCTATAAATCTAAATTTAATAATTAAAATAGATAATATCCAATATGATAATGCAATGAAAATCTGGGATGTTACAAGTTTCTTTTGCTGATTGTTTAATCACATTTACTAACACACACACTCTTGATTGTTATATCTGCTACAGTTAATTAATTAATCAAGTTGATTTCAAAAAGGACCAACAAAATTAGATTGGCATATTCAAAACACCCCCCCCCCCCCTCCCTCTAGGGTCAATCGCATTGTTTTTGCACCCTTGAAAATGGTACTTTCACAGTCCGACCCGGGTTAGCCTCTCCGCCCATTTCAGGTTCGTTTCTGGTCTGCTTTGAGGACTGTTCTAGAGAGCTTTTGGATAGTTTTCTGGACCGTTTGCAAGCCCGTTTCCAACTAGATTTGTGGGATCGTCCCAGTTTTACGGGGCCACCCCAGTTTTGTAACACCCTGCCCTTTTCACTCTCATTTTTAGAGTTTATTTTTTTTTTTAAATATAATAATCATGTGATCGGGGCGGAGTGTCACGACGCGAGTTAAGTTCGGATCTCTAAATCCGACCCTTAACTGGCCAAGCTCATGTGCGTATGAACTAATCCATAAAACTGATCCGCACATGGTACAAATACAACTTGCGGAATTAACTTAGTCTTAAACTAACTGAGGTTATAATAGATCTTAAGACTAATCCATTTTTATCTTAAGATAGCAAAGTATAAGATTTAATTTCCAAAATTACCAAATAACCTTAGTCTACCATTCATTCCAAACCATCCAAAATAAAGCAAACCATAGCATCTACCTAACTACTTATTACATGCCAACACATCTAATTACCAAATTACATTGTCCGAATAAATCAAATAACAAGTCCATAAATAGTCCATTCATGTCATTCAAACCGCCCGAGGTTCTTTGCTTGGTCCCCTTCTCAATCCTCAATCTTTGACTTTCCTGCGTCATCCACTAAGGATATAGATAGGGCGTTAGATCAACGCGCCCAGTAGTGTTTCCGAATAGGGCTACCACATGGTTAGTCGAAAACATGCAAATAGCATAATAATAATACATGTGTGACAAAATTCCATAAAAACATGCTATGTATGAAATGAACATGTAATGAGTCCCACCCATCACCATTCAACGTAGTGGACCATCTTATTTGAATATGAAAACCAGCCCTTCAACTTCATATTCCACTCATTTATAATTTAAAACAACTCACTTACTCATAACTTATTTCAAATCAACTCACTCACTTATAATTTATTTCCAACCAACTCACTCATTTAACTCAACTATTAATTCCATTTTCAAAATCCAATCAGCCCCAACTTAATCAAGCTTGGACTCATTTGATGGTCAACCAAGTCAAACCCGACCCATTGGGTCCAATTTGGCAATTTTGACCCATTTGACCCAATTACAAATCTTGACCCGTTTGAGTATTTCTTATCTATTTATTTGTCTTGTAAACATAACTACCAACATTGGGTCTTGATTGGACCATTGACCCATTTAAATTCAACTCAAATATATCACAATGGCAATTCCGTAAATATGAATAAATTCATATAAATTGATAAGTTTGAAATTCCAGGGTGTTACAAGTTTCTCAAGCCCAGTAGCCTTGCATCACTTCCCTCGACCCTGCAGTCTACTTTTACTGTTGGATTTCGAAAACGCACACAGGTGTGGGAATCTATCATCGATTTTGGCATGCACCATATGCATTACTTCTCTATTTAATCTGCGAGTATGGAATGCGGCGAATGTGGATTCTCTAATGTTATGAGCCACTCAGCAAGAGAACTATTGATACCATTATGTGGTGGGCATCCCTTTCCAGGTGTATTCGTACCTGATTCTCGTGGAAGCATCTATGAGTTGTTTACCTATTGTCATGATTGATTGATAGTGTGATAGCATGGTTGCCTGGAGAGTGAGATAACCTACTATGCATATGATTGATATTTTAATTAACATGTTGTAGATTCACATGCGGTAGTTTGTGGATGGTATCGTCTACAATACTTGTTGGGACATGCTTTGGTTGATAACATGTTGAGATATTAACATGCGAACATATGATAGCTAATGGTGTGTATGTTTGATTGTGACGTGATATGCTATGTCGACAACATGCGTAGAGATAATTGTGTATGCATGTAGCTAGTGTGTATGCAATGCCAGTTCACTATTTACAGATAGGAGTCCGCCCCTGTGATCCTGTGTGTGGCTTAGGTGCCGGTTGACTATTTACAGGTAGGGGTTCGCCCCCGTGATCCGGTGTACGACTGATGTAACGCCCTATCCCGTTACGGGCGCGTTATCTCTGAAAAGTTTAAAAAATAACCAAGGAACGAAAATCGGGTATATATATATATATATATATATATATATATATTTTGAAACGAGGTAACTATCTCCCACTCAACAATTTAATAAAGACCAAAGCCAACATAATAATAAACATAACAAACAACCACTGACTGTTCAATATAGTTATGTAATCACCCAAACAAAACATGTGATAATGAGTCCATACAAACAATAGTCTCTCAAAACTAGAGCATAAGCATAATATGGGATATTTAGCTATTGCTACTCCTCTTTAGGTACCTCCTCAAGGAGCCTGCCTGGCCTCTCAGCAATCGGGGTACCTAAAAGGTAAGGGGTGAGCTAAGCAGCCCAGTTAAGGGAATAATCATATCACATGTCAACAACAACATATATCACATATATGTGAAATAATGGACATCATAATAAAATGAATTTCTGTGTACAAGAGTGCTAATACAACTAATCAGTGGTCCCACCTACTAATCCAAACCATCATAACAAAATGAATGTCTACGTACAAGAGTGCTCAACTATACAACTAATCAGTGATCCTTTCGACTAATCTGAAACATCATTCCCACAACTAACAACTACCCTCCTCCAACTCCGGTCTCCCTACCAATACAAATGGGAGACCTCATAATACACAACTGCCTCAACTGCCGGAATGCAATGGGGAAACCCGCATCTCCCTGTGGGTGATTCGACCAACGGAGCATAACGGGGAAGTCAATCTCAAGGGCAGGTACCTCAACCGCCGGAACGCAACGGGGAAACCCGCATCTCCCTATGGGGTCTCGACTGCCGGAGCATAACGGGGAAGTCCTCCTAACAACCAAATACATCACTTCATCATTGTTAAGCATTGAAATATTACATTTTTACCCCTGATTATTAGTTCAGTTAATCCTCAATTTTGTATATAATGATGCAATTAATGTAGTTTGTCAGTTTTGTAGTAAAAAATGGATAGTTCAAGAAAATCAAGTTAAAATGACAGAAGATTGCAAGTTTAGCGCTTTAAAGAGAAGACCTAGAATTATTATAATTATTTTATGTCACTTTCTAGGATTTTCATGTAAATTAATTAATCTACATCCAGTTATGAGAGTCTATGATTAATTAATATTTTTTAGATTTAAAGTGGCTAAATAATTATTTAATTCTGGAGGTTAAAAGCTGCAATCCAAGTGCCAAAGCCTGAATTTCAAATCATTGGGCCAAGATTCAGTTCAAGTGGGCCAAGCTATGCTCCACAAAGCTTCGATGGGCCAAGCCACATGTAAGCCCATGCGCATTCCACACATTGGGCCAGGCCAGTGTGCAAGCTCAGTCCAACTAAGGCCCAAGCTTTCAAATTCAATTCAAATGGGCTTGAGTTCTAGATCCAAATCCAAAGCCCAAAGTCCAATGAACTCCATGGTCCATGTTTAAATTTACCTAAGTCCAACCCAACTGCCTATATCCAAAATCCATAACCCAACTTCACATCCACACCATCCAATTTCCATCATTAGATCTTAACCTTCCATCTCACATACCAAATTAGGTCAAACCTTAGATCCACAATCAAATCTAACCCATCCATTCATCTATCATTAGATCTAGGTCATCCATCGTCATCATGATCATCTTAACCTTAGATTAGTATTCATCCATGCATCACCTATTAATCATTGCATTCATTTCATGCATTGAGCATCTTAGCCATTAGATATTAGGTAATCCAATCACATCCATTCATTCATCTCTTAGAAACCCTAGAGCCTCCACATGCATCCATCACATAAACACATTACCTTAGATTCAGGTCATGCATTTCATCATCCATTTAAAATCCACCTATGCATCTAAACCCTCCATCAACCATCTGCCCATTTTTATAATTATTTTACCCTAAATACCTTAGAGTCGTTAGATCAAAACCCATTTAATCTAAGCCCTCCACTCATAAATCCTAAGCTATGAACAACTTGTAGTTCAAGCTATCCCCCATGCGCATATCACACCTCATCATACCATGATTTTTGCAACCTAAAACCTCTCCATGCACTTAGACTAAAAACCATCTAGATACATTCGTAAATCCAAACACACCTCACCATCCAATCCCCAAGTATCACACACGATTTTCCCAATCCCAAACCAATCCAATTCCTAATTTCTCTCCTAATCTCCTATCTTCTCTCAACCTTCACTTAGTCACTAAGAAAAGCCACAAAAAAATCGTGTGACCCTCCTTGTGCAACCCTAAAATCCAAGCTTAAATCCCCATCATCCATTCCCATTTAGATCCAATCCAGTCCTTTGATTTCCCACCTTAAACCTTGATTTAATCCAAGCCATCCATCTCTTTTCAAATCCTATAAATACCCCATTACCCCAAGGGTAAAATTCGAACATGACCTGGAATTCAAGAGGACTAAATGCTGGAGCAACAGACAGAAAAACAAGGAGCACCATGCGAATTTACAAGTGAGAGTGTAGATTTTTTATCTTTTATGTTGTATTTCTTATATTTAATTTAGAAAAGCCTTGTACTTTAATTCTTCCATTTAATAAAGTAAAGCATTCATTTAGAACCCTAGAAAATCCAATTTCTAAAATACTTTTATGATTATTTTATTTTCAATTTGAAGAACACAACTTTTATTTATTTGATTGAACATGAGCGTATTGCAATAGTTAGGATCTTGATTGTAAAACTTGAATCATGATTACTAAGGTTCAACTAATTAAATTAAAAGTTGTGAATCTTGTTCTATTAATAAATATAATTGTATTTTAGATCTTTACATGGATTTCAGATCTAGGCCTTTACTTTATTTACATATCTTAGGTGATGAACGGTTTATTCCAAACAACCAATCTTTTTGTTATTGCACATTTAATTCTAGTCATTTATATTCGTGCAATTTAATTTTCTACCTTTTAGTTATGTTAAATCTCATGTTTGTTGGGTAATAGTTGTTTTAACCCAAATCTTGTATAATTTAATCTTTAGTTCTGTAACTCTTTAATTCATTCTTTAACTATTTAATTCATTCTTTAAGTCTTTAATTCTCTCTCTCTCAAAGATCCATTCAATTAAAGTTAGGAAGATGTATAAACAATTTTTTAACTTGAAATCCTAATCATGATTAAGATTAAATTTAATTCACCATATTAGAATAAAAAATCACACATCTTATTTGCTGATTTTTCAAGTTAGATACATAACTCATATAATGATTCAATTTCTTAAAAACAATTCATTTCTAATAGACATTAATTTAAATTCATATACTTTGAGATTTTCCAATGGGTTCGACCTCGCTCTCACATTACTATACTATGAATGGTTCGTGTACTTGCGAGATTTACAAATTTAAAACCATCAACAATCATAAACATATACACATGTGAATAGTTCCCCATCTCAACACCCAACGGCTCCCTATCCGTTACGGGTTACCCCCCCCACCCAATGCATGCGCATGCATGATCATGTATAACAACATAAGTATATAACAAGATCTCAAAACACGAACTCACATACTCATCATGATCTCATTCACATATTATATGTAAACACTCATCATGCTGCCAACAAGTTCCAAGTATCATATCCAATATTCTGACACATATCTCACTTTCAGCATAAATGCATTCACATGTTATAATTAAATGTACAACATGTTATCGTTAAGTCCAAAACATCATATTCAACATCCAACGCATGTCTTATTCTCATCATAAATTCATTCATATGTTATAGCTAAATACACAACATGTTATCAATAAGTTTCAAGCATCATGTTCAACATCCATTCGTCAGATCAAAATTTCCCATTTAATCGCATATAATTGACATGAGTGCACCCAAACGGATCCCTTACCGAGTAGCTTAATAAATGAAGGGCCTCATTCAAGTCACTCCATGTCCAAGGTTAAGGTTAAATACATGTGAATGCATGCTATAACTGTGATAAGTCCCCTCACCATGCACGTTTTTAAATCTAAGTAATGAAAACAGGTTGAAGGATGAGATGCATGGGTTACCGGGACTGAGGAAATGGGATGGGTCTGCGAAACTAGGATGGCCCCGCAAAACTGGGACGATCCCACAACTTTGGCTAGAAACGGGATGGAAACACTATTGCGGATGAGCCTGCAAACGGGATGGAAAGTGTTGAAAACAATCTGAAGAAGATCTAGAAATGGACTAGAAACACTCCAGAAGTGATCCCAAAATGAGCTAGAAATGGGCTTGGGCTGGGCCTAAAATGGGCTAGGCCGAGCTACTATGCCGAGATGGGCCACTAGGTCAAACCTGAGTGCTGGGCCAAGAGTCTAGCCGGGCTAGACTGGATCTGCTGGGATGGGCTTACACAAACTGGGCCTGCACGAGCTAGTTTTGAAACAAGTTGGACCGAGCAGGCTGTTGGGTTCGAGTTAGGCCTACTGGGCCTGGGCTGACTGTTGGGCCAGGTCTGGGTTGCAAGGGCGTAGGACTAAACTCACTATGTCAACTCAGTATGAGTCAACTCAAGAGCTCAACAAAAAAGGGGAAGAAGAAGAAGAGGGGAGAGAAAACACCTGGGTTCGACCAAGGGGAAGGTGGCGGCGAAAAAGGAGGAGAAAATGGAAGGGTGGCGGTGACGGGTTTAGGGTTAGGAGATTAGGGTTTTGGTTTTGAAAAGGGGGGAAAAAAGAAGAGATGAGGAAAACTGAGAAAGAGATAGAGGAGTGGCGGTGGCCGGTTGGGGTTTGAGGGAGAGTTAAGGTTTTGGT
This sequence comes from Chimonanthus salicifolius, assembly GCA_013350335.1. Taxonomy (NCBI): domain Eukaryota; kingdom Viridiplantae; phylum Streptophyta; class Magnoliopsida; order Laurales; family Calycanthaceae; genus Chimonanthus; species Chimonanthus salicifolius. The sequence goes on along the minus strand of CM023542.1, from coordinate 46,899,207 downwards.
TTTGACAGGGGGAAAGAAGAAAAGGGGAGGAAAACCGAGAAAGATATAGAGAAGTGCCGGCGGCGGGTTGGGGTTTGAGGGAGGGTTAGGGTTAGGGTTAGGGTTTTGGTTTTGAAAAAGGGGAAAGAAGAAGAGAGGAGAAAAACCGAGAAAGAGATAGAGGAGTGGCGGCGGCGGCAATTTGGGGTTTGAAGGAGGGTTAAGGTTAGGGTTTTGGTTTTGAAAAGGGGGGAAAGAAGAAGAGAGGAGGAAAATCGAGAAAGAGATAAAGGAGTGGCGGCAGTGGGTTGGGGTTTGAGGGACGGTTAAGGTTAGGGTTTTGTAAAAAAGAATAGAAAGAAGAGGGAGAGAGAGGGGAGGGAAGGGAGAGACAAAAAAGAGGAAAAATAAGAAGAAAAAGAAGAAAAAGAAGAAGAGGGGTTGGAAGAAGGCCGAGAGAGACACATGGGGAAGGGAGGCGGCTAAGGATGGGTTTTAAGTTTAGGGGAAGGAGAGGGAAGAAGAATAAGAGAAGAGGGGAAGGACGAGAGAAAGATACTTTATATAAGCGAGAGCTAGGGTTTAGGTTTTGAGTTCTTTTTTTTTCCCTTTTTTTTTTTCGGTTCTTGTAAAATTTTAAAAAAAAACCCACAAACTTTTGAATTATTTTATTTTAAATTTATTTATATATATTTTGAAGGTGAAACATCGAAACGCGAGAAATTCAATTTCGAAACTGACACTGAGTTTTCAAAAATAAATTGAAAACCAAAAGAAAAATCAGATGCCGAACGTCGAGCGAGAAAAACACGTGTGACTTTTAAGCATTTTTCATGACAGAGTACATTGTAATTACAAAATTAGAAAAAACCCTTCGAGGTCCCGAACTCGAAATCAAGCAAACTGGCCCCACTACGGAGGAGCCCACACCACCCTCAATGCTATCAAAGCACCAAATACAACTTGGAGATCCACAAAATTCTCTAAGACCCTGAAATATCGGATTGCGTCATTATAGCTGAGGTGTCGGTTAACTATTTACGGATTGAGGTTCACCCTCGTGGTCCGGTGTACGGCTGAGGTGCCTGTTGATTATTTACGGATCGGAGTTCCCCCCGTGGTCCGGTGTACAACTGAGGTGCCGATTGATTATTTACGGACATGAGTCGGAGTTCACCCCCATGGTTCGGTGTACGGCTGATGTGCCGATTGCTTATTTACAGATAGGAGTCCGGGTTCGTCCTCATGGTCCGGTGTACAGCTGAGGTGCCGGTTGATTATTTACGGACATGAGTTGGGGTTCTCCCCTATGGTCTGGTGTACAGCTGAGGTGCCGGTTGACTATTTACAGACATGAGGGCATTTGAGTTACAGTAGGGGAATCGTGTTTTCCTTCAGGATTCGACCTGTCATGGGATTCAGAGGTTTGGACACAGAGAAAAGTTATCACCGCGGCATATTGTGTCGTTTGAGATACTAGATGTATGAGTTCAGTTTGAAATTCGAAGACGAATTTCTTTAAAGGAGGTAGTATTGTAATGACCTGACCCAATTTTTCAGGATCTTTAGGGAGATTTTCAGATCTTTGTGTCGGATTTGGTGTTTTGGTAGTAGTGGGGAGAATGTGGGCTCCATGGTGGACCCTGGTTTGCCTGATTTTGAGGACAAGAGCTCGGAGCGTATTTTGGTAATTTTGGACTATTCGATATTTCGTCATTCCAAATTTTTTTACAATCACAGTTATTCCCCAACGTTTGACATTTGATTTTTTCTTTATCAGGTTTAAATTATTTTGAAACAATAAGATTTTGAATTTTTTTTTACCCCCTAATTTTCTCTCACCCCTTGGATTCCATCATTTACGGCAGTGTAACACAATTGCTACAGTACCTGCCGCATTTACCTCTCTCAATTCTCTCTCCCTCTCACTTGACCCTCTCTTTCCTCTCTTCTCTTTTTGTAACCCTAACCCTCAACTCTCCTCTCCCCTCCCTCAAGCCGCCGTCGCCATCTTTCTTTTTCCTCATGCCGCTGCTGCCCTCCCTACTCTCTCGCCCTCTCTATCTCTCTCTCTTCTCTCCTCTATTTTCTCGATCTCCTTTATCTCTTATATATTTCCCTCCCATTCGAATACCCAAACACTAAATCCCTATCTTTGCAGCCCCTCAAGTCGCCGATGCCCCTTTTCTTTCTTTTTTCCCTCTCCTCTCTTTCCCCTCCCCTCTCATTCAACTCGTGAAACCCTAACCTTGCCTCTCATCTCTCTACTCTTCCTTCCTCTACAATCTCGTCCCGATGTCTCACCATCCCTTGTTCTTCTTCTTCCTCTTTTCTTATTCTCTTTACCCTCTACTTCTCTTCTAGAAACCCTAATCCATGTGCGCCGCCGGCACCCCTCTTTTCTCTTTCTCTTTCTTGTCTCCTTCTTTTGTCTATGAAACCCTAATCCCTAACCCTCTGCTCAGCCCAAACAGAGTCTGGGCCCAATCCAGTGACCCAGGCCCAGTTCATTGCAGCTTAGCCAACCAAGACCCGGTTTAGAGCCAGCTCATCCTCAGCGCATCTCTTTGGCAAGCTTAGCTAAACTGCAGTTTTAGCCCATTCTCGTCTGGGCCCATAGTTCAGCAGGCCAGGTCTATTTTAGTTGGACCAAGCCCAACTTGACCCCAAGACAAACCCGTATAAGCCTTTCCCAACTCAATAGATCCCGTCCGACCTGACTAGCCTCTCGGCTCATTTTAGGCTCCGCTCAGCCCCACTTCGGGTCCATTTACACTAGATTCTGGTCCGTTCTAAGGACTTTTCTTGAGAGATTTTGGACAGTTTTCTGGAGTGTTTGCAAGCCCGTTTCCAACCAGAGTTTTGTGATCATCCCAGCTTTACTAGGTCGCCCCAGTTTCTCAAGCCCGGTAGCTGTGCATCACTTCCCTCAACCCTGCAATCTACTTTTATCGCTGGATTTTGAAAATATGCACAAGTGAGGGAACCTATCACCGATTTTTGCATGCACCATATGCATTACTTCTCTATTTAATGTGCGGCTATGGAATACGGCGAATGTGAGTCCCCTGATGTTATGAGCCACTCTGCAAGGGAACTGTTGATACCGTTATGTGGCAGGGATCCCCATCCGGTTATATTCGTACTTGCTGCTCGCGTAAGCATCTATGAGTTGTTTACCTTATGTCATGATTGATTAATGGTGTGATAACATGGTTGCCTAGAGAGTGAGATAACCTACTATGCATGTGATTGATAGTTTAATTAACATGTTGTAGATTCACATGAGGTAGTTACTAGATGTTATTGTTTACTATACTTGTTGGGACATGCTTTAATGGATAACATGTTGAGATATTAACATGCAAACATATGATAGCTAATGGTGTGTATGTTTGATTGTGACGTGATATGCTATGTCGATAACACGCGTAGAGATAATTGTGTGTGCATGTTGCTAGTGTGTATGGAATGTCGGTTAACTATTTATGGATTGGGGCTTGCCCTCATAATCCGATGTATGGCTGAGGTGCCGGTTGACTATTTACAGATCAGGATTTGCCCCCGTGATTCGATGTACATCTGTGGTGCCGATTGACTATTTACGGATCGGGGTTTGTCCCGTGGTCCGGTGTACGGCTGAGGTACAGGTTGACGATTTAAGGATTGGGGTCCGTCCCCATAGTCTGATGTATGTTTGAGGTGCCAGGTGACTACTTACGGACATGAGTTGGAGTTCGTCCCCATGGTCTGGTGTACGGCTGAGGTACCGATTGACTATTTATGGACAGGAGTCGAGATTTTCCCCTGTGGTCCGGTGTACGGCTGAGGTGCCGGTTGATTATTTACGGACATCAAATGGGGTTCGTCCCCATGGTCCGGTGTATCGCTGAGGTGCCATTAATCTTGAATTTCAATTCTTGTATCTCTTTTGACCTCTTGATTTGCAGCTTCCTCTTCTGAAATTTAATAATCAACTCACCACTTTAAAATCTAAAATATTGATTTAATCTAGATTCTCATAAATGGATCCAAATTAATCAATTTACATTAAAACCTAAAAATGGCCTGAATTATTTACTAAAATTCTAGATCTTCTATTTTAGGCTCAAAACTTGCAATTATCCACTGACTTAGCTTGATTTCCTGAATTCTCCATTTTTCTCAACAAAACTAGAAAATAACATTAAATGCTCCAATATACACATAATTGAGAGCTAACTGGTCCAATAATCAGGGGTAAAAATATAATATTTCAGTGCTCAACAATACATATGTGAGATATTTTGTTTTGCACACCTAAGTTCTACTCACATATACTTTGAGAGAAAATGAGCCCAAACCTTTGAGTGTTAATTTTTCCGAGAGACATATCCAGTGAGGTTTGCAGTCGAAGCGCATTTTCCAATGGTGTGAACAAAACTTGTGTCTATTTGGAAAAAAGAAGTCTATCTTAATATTGGCTAAACACACACTACACTCCGGGTATAACCCTTATAAATGAATTTTAGAATTGAATGATGTTTAGACCCCTTATCTTTGTGTTCTTATTGAAGATGTTGATGTTTGTTGGTATCATCACTGCAAGCCCTCACGAGACTATAACTCATCCATTAGCATAACCTAGGAGTTTAAAGGCTTATTACATACGCTAAATGCAATTGAGAGTACCCGCGAAAGTGGTTTAGTTTAGGTTTAGTTAGAATTTCTATTTTTGTTCTTAAAGTTTTTAGGTTAGTTTTGCTCGAAAACTAGAAAACCTGAGTTTGCAGGTATTTCTTGAGCACTGAAAATGACATTTTTACCCTTTAATTATGGATTAGTTAGTCTTGATTTTACAAATAAAAGATGAATTTAATGTAATTTCTTAGTTTTGTAGATAAATTTGGGAAAGTATAGGAAATCAATCTAATTCAATGGATAATTGCAAGTTTTGAGCTTAAAAGAGAAGACCCGGGATTTTAATCATTTAATTCAGACCACTTTTAGGATTTTCAATGTAAATTGATTAATATGGAACCAATTATGAGAGTCTAGATTAATTCTTTATTTTTTAGAATTTTAAGTGGTGAATTAATTATTTAAATCTGAAGAAAGAATCTGTAATTTAGGTGGTCAAGTCTGACATTCAAGTCTATGGGCCAAGATTCATCTCAACTGGGGCCAAGCTAAGCTTCACATGGCAGAAATTGGGCCAGGTTCAATCACTCCACGTGCATTTCATCAATATGGGCCAGGCCAATGCAAAGTCCAAGTCTAAAAAGCCCAAGTTCATTAAGCTCAAGTCCAAGTTTCATTGGAGGCCTATGTGCTCATTGAGGTTCAAATCCCTAAGTCCAAAACCCATTCACATGCCTAAGCCTTGTCCACACGAATTTTATATCTAACCTCCATTTCTCTATCTTCAATCTCCACCCTCCATTTCATGCATACATGTTAGATAAACCCTAGAGCCTCCATCCTTAATCCATTGCATACATAAATCATGTTGGATTTAGGTCATTCATCCTATCATCCATTTAGATCAACCCTTGAATCAGAACCCTCCATTAGGTGTCATTTCATTCCTATATTTTATTCTACCCAATCAATTAACCTTAGAGCCATTAGATCTAACCCAAAGAAATCATAACCATCCATTCATAAAAACCTTAGATCTAGAATAACTTGCATCACAAGCCATGCCACATCATTTACACATCATCACCCAATCCAGAAACCCTCCATACGATTTTGCACAATCCATTTCCACCTCATGCACATTTTTACAAGGTCAACCCTCCATGTCATTTTTCAATCATCCAACCATCCATTCATCCTAACTTTTAATCTCAACCATTCATATCATTCATGCACAAAACCTAATCCAACAAGGCAAAATTCACCCATAACCCTAGCAATTCCTATTTTCTCTCATTATTTTCTTGCACTCCACTCCAACTTGATCTCCAATTCACCCACTCTCAAAGCAACCAAAATTCGCCCAAGCCCTTGTAAACCCTAATCTCTTACATCTTAAAATCTCATCCATCCAAATTCATAGAGATCTAATCCAAGCCTTTCATTCATAACTTAAACCAAGATTTAATCTCAACCATCCATTTAAACCCTGAGCCTATACATAGAGCACTGAGTCATACAGTGAAATTTGAATTTGACCTGAAGCTCAAGATGACCAAAGGGTGAAGAGAAAAAGCAAAAAGAGAGAGACACCACTCGAATTTTACTAGTGAGAGTTGTAAATTTTCATTTATTTTGTCTTTTTTGTACTTAATTTTATGTATGCCTGTACTTGAATTCTTTCATTAAATAAATAAGAGACGTTTATTTTAGAATCCTGGAAAGTTTGATTATTCAGATTTCTTTTTATACTCTTTCTTTTTAAAAAAAAAAATTTATATTGTTTGTTTAATAAAACATTTAGGGAACTAAACTTTAATTAGATAAAAGCTTATGAATTTTTAATTAAATGGCATGAATTGATTTTTGAATTCTAAGCATTGAATTTCAGATCTAGGTTTCTTATTTGTTTATTTATTTTGGGCGATGAGAGAAGAATTCCATAACCACCTTTAAATTATGTCTTGTTTTATTTCATCATTTACTTTCCTTGTCAGTTTATTTCCGTTATTTACTCTATTTAGTTGTGTTATTTACTTTGTATGTTTGTTGTATTCTAAATGTTTAATTTATGTTCAGTATTTTATTATTGTATATTCATGTAATTCTTTGTATTCAAACTTTCTTTCTCTCAAGATTCTTTGACTAGGGTTGGATATATGATATTTTGGTCTGAAAACATGTAATTTTAAGTTAAGATTAGATTACCATTATTCTTGTTTCACCAATTTAATAAAAAGAAGATGGTCTTGATTCTCGACTTGTTAAATTCATAAGTTAGATAATATTGGTGTTGACTTTGGTTTTTTTAGACCTAAATTACAATTGTAATTCTATGTATTAAATTTCTTAAAATTACATATTTTAAAAGGTTCCAATTTAATTTAAGCATATATTTTGTGGATTTATTTTTTATTAGACCTCTCATTCAATCACTTTATATTAAATGGTTCGTGTGCTTGTGAGATTTATAAATTTAAAATTTGCACATCAACAAGTTTTTGGCACAGTTGCCGGGGAAATCAAAATTAAATTGTGGTCCAATAAAATTATGTTATTGCAGGAAAAATTGTTATTTTTGGAATGTTCTATTTTTTACAACTTTTTAAAATTGGAAACTTTTCTTTTTGTAAAGTTCTAATTTTAGAAAGTTTCCTTAAATAAGATTTTTTTTGAAAATCTCAATGTTAATGGAATTATGTTTTAATTTATTTTTGGAAAGTTTCTATTTTTAGAAAAATCTATTTTTGGTAAACTATCCAAATTTAGAAAAAATCCAAACTTAGAAGTTTTCTAAATCTATAAAACTTATCTAACTTATGAAAGTTTCAAAATAATGAAATCTTGGAGACTATGGAATTATAGATTGATTTTGTGAAACTCAACTTTAAATTTTTTATGGTCATGTTTTATTTAAAATTCTTGTTTGGGATTGTAAATATTATATCTCATCTACTAGTTGTAGTTTAGGAAAATTGCATCTAGATTATGTTTCGTGCATTCTTTATGAGAGTCAGAATCTTAACCTTGTTTTGTGGTGTTTCAATGTACAGGGATTTTGAATAGCGCTCTAAAAATTTCGAGCACGAAATCACTACAGGCCAAGGTAAGTGCCTAACCTCATTTTCTTTAATTTTTTTTTCATTTTCCATGCATTCATATAGAACTTTTATTTAGGGTGCTTTGCATTTATTTTGCATAAAAAAAAGCAAAAATATTGCATATTTACTTTGCTCATGCATTTATGTTGTTAGTCTTCATGCATTAGATTAGATTGTTTGCATATTTGCTTTGACTATTGCATTGTTAGATTTAGGATTGCATTCACAAAAGTAGAAAAAAAAAGAGATAAGTAAATAAAAATGGTTCATGCATCTCTTAATAAAATCAATTAAGGAACCATTAGGCTATATTTTAGGGTTTCATGCTCATTAGGAACCCTTTAAATCTAAATAAATTTTTGTAACCAATGAATAGTTTTTCTTCAAGAATGGTGTCTAAGGCTAGTTCTGTCACCAAGGCATGAGGTCGAGCATATCTAAGGATAAGTTGGGACGAGATGTCGTCTGTGCTCCCCCACTTACCTGGGAACTTACCTGTCCATCTTGTGAAGACTTAGATTATTTGGAGAGAAAAGTAGGAGCAAGTCTAGAAATAAATTTTAGGGTCCTATTAGCAGCCAATAAAAAATCATTTCTCTTAAAGAAACTTGAATCTAGATTTAGGCTTTTTCTTGAGTGATTTTTGTTTGAACGTGTGTGATCGTGTCTGTGTATGCTTCATCGATCTCGTGACTCCACCAATTGCTTGGTTCAAGTTACGCTTCCCGTTAGTCCACCGATCATTATGTCCGTAGCTCAGTCAAGCTTAGTCATAAATATAGATGGTCCACCCTTATCACCACCCACATCACCATCACCACCACCACCACCCAACCAGCCATTTCACTCACACCAGAACCAGCACAGGATCCACTTTATCAACCCATCCCTAACCTGATAGTCAACCTACAGGTCCAACATCTCACTAGAATTTATAAGGAAGACCCATTTACCCATCCACCCATTCACCCATTTATCCAATTACCCATTTACCCATCCACCCATTTACCCATTTACCCATTCACCCATTTATCCATTTACCCATCAACCTATTTACCCCTTTACCCATTTACCCATCCACCCATCCACCCATTCACCCATTTATCCATTTACCCATCCACCCACTCACCCATGCTCGCTCATTCATCACCCAGACCCACATATCCATCTGTCTATGTCAGAGTCGGTTTGAGTCCTTAGTGTCTAGTTTAGGTTTGTATTGAGTCAGTCTAGGATTTCAGTTAATTTGTTAGAGTTCGTCTAGACTAGGAATTTTATTGAGCCAGTTTAGGAATTTTGTTTCTAGGTCTATTTCTAGGTTTCGCGTTGTGAGCCCTTTTAGGTACATCCAAACATAGTTAGCACTGTTTTGATATTTTCTAATTTGCACATGATCACTGTATATTAGGGAACATTGAGGAGAATGTTCAATTCAAGTTTAGGGGTATTGAGAGGTTACACGTGAGTCCAATAAAAAAATTGTTTTCCTAGGCAGAGAGAGACTTATTCGTTTTAAGGGAAGATAAAGTGAGGGCTGAGACTCCTTGGTGCTTAACAAGACTGTCAATCTTAACTTAAGAAAATCATGTGTCATGAAGGTCTAACGTAAAAAGAGTCACATTTTTAGCATTAATACTAAGATAAAATCTTTATATCATACTTTTCTAGAAAGATTTTTATAGGATTTATACTTGGAACAATTTTTACACAGCCATATTAATGTTATTCCGAAAAAGAAAAATATTCATGAGTCGAGTAATCACTAGAGGAATACCAATGGAGACATAACTAGTGATCTTTAGAGCCCATTCTTTTCCTCTGAGGGTTACAAATCAATTCCATTTTGTTTGGTAGCGCAAATAAGTCGTTGTCGATCTCATTATTATTTATCTTGGTCATATTACTGAGAATGCCATCAAAATTGAGTTATTATACAAGAAATTTTTCTGAATTTATTTGAAACATGGAAATTATCGTATGAAGCTTAGGACATGATATAGACCATTTTTGGATCGTTTGAGCATTCAAGCCTACCTATTTTTTGTCATCTTATCTTGATAGTTCCCCAGTTGAGCCTTATATAGCTTGTTTATTGATTTGGCATGTTTACCGTACTCAACTCCAGTTATAGAGTTAAGCCTCATTGAAATATTTGTGACCTAACCTAGGGCTGAAAAATTGGGATGGTACTCTAAAAAATGGCAATAGAAAAAGAAAACAAAAAGAAATGGAACATCCAGACATCAAAGAAGGATGGGGAAAAAAAGAAAAGAAAAAGAAAAAGAATACTTCAAAAAGTGCTGAAAGCAAAAAAAGAGGAAGAATATCCTGTTCACATTATGAAGACTTCTAACTATTTCTGTTCAAAGTATTTAAATTTCTAGAGCCTTATATCCTTCTTTGATATGATCCGATCCTAAGCCACGTTTCATCCTATTAGGAAGTCCGATTGATTTTAAGTCGAAATATGGTATTTCATGTGGAGAATAAAGGATGGAAAATAATGGTATTTGACTCAACGTTCTCAAGAAAGTGACACCTATTCATGAGATCATTCATTTTCTTCGATGTGAACCATTTTGTTGTTGATCTACAAATTTTACATTTATAAGTCTTGCAAGCGCATGAACCATATATAGTATAGCAGTATGAGTGTGAGGTCGAACGCAAAGGAAATCCACAAAATATATGCTTAAATTAAATTGGTACCTTTTAAAATTTGTAATCTTAAGCAATCAAATGCATGGGATTATAACTTTAATTTAGATCTTAGAAAGTCAAATTTAACACCATTATTATCTAACTTATAAATTTAACAAGTACCTTTTTTTTTTATTATTATTAAATTTGTGAAACATGAATAATGGTAGTCTCGTCTTAATTTAAAATCACATGTTTTAAGATCAAAATATCACAACTCCAACCCTAGTTAAAGAATCTTGAAAGAGAGAGTTTGAATACAAAGAATAAACAATTAAAAATTAAATTTACAATATTTATAATGAAAACATGTATTGAATAATTTTTATACAATAAACATACAAAGTGACTAATGTAACTAAAGACAAAAAATAAATTGGCAAATAAAGTAAATGACTGAATAAATAAATGCATAATTTAAAGGTGGTTATGGAATTTTTCTCTCATTGCCCAAAATAAATAAAGAAAAAGGAGATCTAGATTTGAAATCCACGCTTAGAATTCAAATTTCAATTTACACCATTTAATTAAAATTCATAGTCTTTAATCTAATTAAAGTTTAGTTCTTAGATTTAACACTTACTCCCTCTGTCCCAAATTAGTTGCCCTATATGAATTTTGGAATTGTCCCAAAATTGTTGTTTCATTTGTATTTGAGTAGTATAAAATGTGTTGAAAATGGATGAGATCACATGGAGTGCTAGTCTATATAGAGAGTTCCTTAAAAAATACAAACATTTCAAATGAGACAACTAAAATGGGACGGAGGGAGTATAACCTAAGTCCTTTAGTTAAACAAAGAATACAAAAGTAAATAAAAGAGAGCATAAAAAGAAGTCTGAATAATCGGACTTTTTAGGATTATGAAGGCATATCTTTTATTTATTTCATGGAAGAATTCAAGTACATGCATTCATAAAATGAGAACAAGTAAACAAAATGGAGACGCAAATTTACAACTCTCACTTGTAAAACCGTGTGGGACATCATGTCTTCTTGTCTCTTGATATTTTCTCCTCAGCCTTTGGTCCTCTTGAGCTCTAGGTCAAATTTGAAATTGCCCAGTGTTTAGTGCTTTATTTATAGGCTCAGGATTGGAATGGACAGCTGAGATTTAATCTTAGTTTGAGTGACTGGTGAATAGCTTGGATTAGATCTCACTAAAATTGGATGGATGGGAATTAAGATTAAAAACTAGGGCTTACAATAGGCATGGACAAATTCTAGGTTGCTTGAAGAGTGGGTGACGAGTGGGTGACTTGGAGATCAAGTTGGAGTGGAGTACAAAAAAAGAATGAGAGAAAATAGGAACTGGATTGGCTATGACATGGCATGGGCGAATTTCACTGTGTAGGATTAAGGTTTATGCAATGCAATGAATGGTGGGGATTAAAAGATGAAATGAATGAATGGATGGATGATAACATGATGACATGGCTTAGGGTTGATTGTGAAATTTGAATGGATTGGAGAGTGATAAAGAAAATCGTGTGGAGGCTTTGTGGATTGGGGATTGGATAATGAGGTGGAGATGTTGTGTAGGTGATGTGGCATGAACCTTGATGGGATTTTGGCTTTATTCTTAATCGTAGGGTTTTTATGAATGAATGGCTTAGATTGCCTTGGGTTAAGATCTAATGGCTCTAAGGTTTATTGGGTGAAATAAATTATATGAATGGTAAGTTTCCTGATGGAGGGTTATGATTTAAGGGTTAAGATGGATGATAGAATGAATGGCCTAGGTCTAACATGATGTATGTATGCAATGGATTAGCATGGAGGCTCTAGGGTTTTACCTAATATGTATGTATGAAGTGGACGGTTGTGATGAAATGTCCTAAATCTAATGGCTTTAATGAGTGATGGTTGATCTAAATGAATTGATGACGAAATGATGTATGGATGGTTATGGTCCTAAAGTTGATCTAGGTGATGGATAGGTTGGATGGCCTAGATCTAATGTCATGAATATATGGGTTAGGATTAAGGGATGAAGATGAGTGGTTGAGATTGCATCGAAGAGGCGATTGGATGGTGTGGATTGATATGGAAATGGACAAGGCTTGGGCGTGTGAATCGTTATGGACTTGGGTTTTGGACCTATAAATGAGCACATGGGCCTTCAGTGGACCTTGGACTTGAGCTTGAGGACTTGGGCCTTTGTTGAACTTTGGAGTACACATTGGCCTAGCCCATCTGTGATATGCGCATGGACTTCCTGTGGCCTGGCCCATTGATAGCATCTGGAGCTTAGCTTAGCCCAATTGAAGTGGATCTCTGGCCCATTAATCTTGAATTTCAATTCTTGTATCTCTTCTGACCTCTTGAATTGCAGATTCCTCCTCTGGAATTTAATGATCCACTCACCACTTTAAAATCTAAAATATTGATTTAATATAGACTCTCATAAATGTATCCAGATTAATCAATTTACATTAAAAACCTAAAAATGGCCCGAATTAATTACTAAAATTCCAGATCTTCTATTTTAGGCTCAAAACTTGCCATTATCCACTGACTTGGCTTGATTTCCTGAATTCTCCATTTTTTCTACAAAACTAGAAAATAAAATTAAAAGCACCAATATACACAGAATTGAGAGCTAACTGGTCCAACAATTAGGGGTAAAAATGTAATATTTCAGTGCTCTTGTAACTACCCAACCCATTTTTCTATGGTTTTTAGGGAGATTACGGATCTCCGTGTTGTTTTTGGTGCTATGGTAGCAGTGGGGAGAGTGTGGGCTCCGTGGTGGGCCCTTGGTTGACTGATTTTGAGCCCGAGAGCTCAAAGCGTATTTTGATAATTTTACTTTATTCAATGATTTTATCATGAAAAATAATTGAAAAACACACGGGTTTCATTATATTTTTCCAATAGGTTTTGAAAGACTCAAGAGGTTTCTCTCCTTAAAAAAAAAATATATTCAAAACCCTAGCCCCCTCATATAAAAGCTTTTATTTCCCTTCCCCTCCCAAAACCTTAGCCTCCGCCCACCCCCCCCCCTTTCTTTCTTCCCTTCTCTCCTCTCTTCTCCTCTTCCTCCTCTTCTTCTCCTTTCTCTAAACGAAAACCCTAACCCCCCAAGCCTTCAAGCCGCCGTTGCTCCTTTCTCTTTCCCCCTCCTCCACCACCGCATCTCTTTTTCTCTTTCTTCTCTTTCCTTCTCCCCTTTCCTTCTCAACGTTAACCCAAACCCTAAATCTATAGAGCCGCCGCCACCAGCATCATCTTCTTTTTCCCCAGTCCCTCTAAAAAAAAACCCCTAAGATGTCCTGCCGCTGCCGTCACCTCTCCTCCCCTCCCAACCGTCTCCTCCTTTGTTTCATCTCTCTCTATCTCTCGGTACCTTCTCCCCTTTCTCCTCTAGATTTGCCACGGTCCTTTCCCCTTTGGGCTGTCCGCCCAAGCCTTGGTCGTCGTCCTCATCTTCTTCCTCTCCATTGCCATTTTCCTCTATTTTCCCTCCCTTCTGAGTCTTCGACTCAACTCAGTTGATTCACTCAGCGAGTTAGCTAATTCATAAAGTTGAATCAGTCGAGTCACTGAGCCGAATTGTGGGAGGAATCGAGTGATCCAATCGGACCCAACCATTGACCCTTTCCTCTCTGTTCCAAACCCTGTTGAGAGACCCTTGTTTCTATAGATTTATTAATGTATGTGATTTATTTGGATAATTGTATAACTGTATTTGAACAATCAATGATTGTTTGTTATGTTATCAATATGATGGATCTTATTTTATTAGTCGTTGAGCGGGAAATAGTTACCCCATTTCAAAAATAATAATATGCCTGATATCCATCCTTTTATGATGTTCTGAGTTGTTTCGGAAATAACGTGCCCGTAGCGGGACGGGGTGTTACAGCTAAACAACACATATGTGAGATATTTTGATTTGCACACATAAATTGTGCTCACATATACTTTGAGAGAAAATGAACCCAAGCCTCTGAGTGTTAATTTTTCCGAGAGACATATCCAGTGAGGTTTGCAGTCGATGCGCATTTTCCAATGGTGTGAACAGAACTCTTGTTTATTTGGAAAAAGAAGTCTATCTTAATATTGGCTAAGCACACACTACAGTCCGGGTATAACCCTTATAAAATGAATTTTAGAATTGTATGATGTCTAGACCCCTTATCTTTGTGTTCTTATAGAAAATGTTGATGTTTGTGGGTATCATCACTGCAAGCCCTCACGAGACTATAACTCGTCAACTAGGGGTAACCTAGGGGTTTAAAGGCTTATTGCATACACTAAATGCAATCGAGACTACTAGCAAAAGTGGTTTACTTTAGGTTTACTTAGAATTTTATTTTTGTTTTTAGAGTTTTTAGGTTAGTTTTGCTCAAGGACTAGCAAAATCTGAGTTTCTGGGTATTTGTTGAGCACTGAAAAATGACATTTTTACCCTTTAATTATGGCTTATTTAGTCTTGATTTTACAAATAAAAGATGCATTTAATGTACTTTTTTAGTTTTGTAGATAAATTTGGGAAAATACAGGAAATCAATCTAATTCAATGGATAATTGCAAGTTTTGAGCTTAAAAGAGAAGACCCAGGATTTTAATAATTTAATTAAAACCACTTTTAGGATTTTCAATGTAAATTTATTAATAGGGATCCAATTATGAGAGTCTTCATTAATTCAGTATTTTTAGAATTTTAAGTGGTGAATTAATTATTTAAATCTAGAGAAAGAAGCCGCAATTCAGGTGGTCAAGTCTGACATTCAAGTCTATGGGCCAAGATTCATCTCAACTGGGGCCAAGCTAAGCTTCACATGGTAGAAATCGGGCCAGCTTCAATCACTCCATTCAGCATTTCATCAATATGGGCCAAGCCAATGCAAAGTCCAAGTCTAAAAAGCCCAAGTTCATTAAGCTTAAGTCCAAGTTTCATTGGAGGCCCATGTGCTCATTTGACGTTCAAATCCCTAAGTCCAAAATCCATTCACATGCCTAAGCCTTGTCCACACGAATTTTATATCTAACCTCCATTTCTTTATCTTCAATCTCCACCCGCCATTTCATGCATATACGTTAGATAAACCCTAGAGCCTCCATCCTTAATCCATTGCATACATAAATCATGTTGGATTTAGGTCATTCATCCTATCATCCATTTAGATCAACCCTTGAATCAGAACCCTCCATTAGGTGTCATGTCATTCCTATATTTTATTCTACCCAATCAATTAACCTTAGAGCCATTAGATCTAACCCAAAGTAATCATAACCATCCATTCATAAAACCCTTAGATCTAGAATAACATGCATCCCAAGCCATGCCACATCATTTACACATCATCACCCAATCCACAAACCCCACATACGATTTTGCACAATCCATTTCCACCTCATGCTCATTTTTACAAGGTCAACCCATGTCATCTTTCAATCATCCAACCTTCCATTCATCCTAACTTTTAATCTCAACCATTCATATCATTCATGCACAAAACCTAATCCAACAAGGCAAAATTCACCCATAGCCCTAGCAATTCCTATTTTCTCTCATTCTTTTCTTGCACTCCACTCCAACTTGATCTCCAAGTCACCCACTCTCCAAGCAACCAATATTCGCCCAAGCCCTTGTAAACCCTAATCTCTTTCATCTTAAAATCACATCCATCCAAATTCATTGAGATCTAATCCAAGCCTTTCACTCATAACTTAAACCAACATTTAATCTCAACCGTTCATTCAAACCCTGAGCCTATAAATAGAGCACCGAGTCATACAGTGAAATTTGAATTTGACCTAGAGCTCAAAAGGACCAAAGGATGAAGAGAAAAGGCAAGAAGACAGAGACACCACTCGAATTTTACAAGTGAGAGTTGTGAATTTTCATTTATCTTGTGTTTCTTGTTCTTAATTTTTTGTATGCCTGTACTTGAATTCTTTCATTAAATAAATAAGAGACTTTTCTTTTAGAATCCTAGAGAGTCCAATTATTTAGATTTTTTTTATACTCACTTTTTTATTTTAAATTTATATTCTTTTTTTCATTAAAAGATTTAGTGAACTGAACCTTAATTAGATAAAGGTCTATGAATTTTTAATTGAACGGCATGAATTGAATTATGAATTCTATGTAACACCCCGGATTTTCAAGTTATAAATATTTACGAAAATTACCCATTTAATTTGTGAATTTTTAGATATGGATCTTATATGGGTAAAGTGTTGGGTCTTTGCCCAATTATGACCCAACGGATTATGGAAAGGGTTTTAATAAAATTAAGTGGGGTTGAATTTAAATTTAGTAATGCAATATTATATAAATAAGGAATGGGATAATTGCATGGCCGAATATTGATTATGCAATCTATGGATATGCGCATGATGTGATAGAATAATTTAAAAAAAAAAAAGGGATTTGCTAAATGTAAGGGGCGCATGTCATATTGCTAAATATAGAAGATATCTAAGATTAAAAATAGAGATTGTCTTAGCTGCATATGAGATATGCGCATGGGTTGGAGTCTCTAAAGAGGGGTCTTTCCTTGATTAAAATGGCTAATTTAGAGAGTCATGGCACCTTCTAATTGTAGATAGGACTGATTGGAAGGTTGATACAAGAGAGACAACTACTAATTGGTAGGTCGGCAACATATAATTAAGGCAACAAGAAGGGGCGCATAGCACCTTCTAAGTTGGGATTAATTGAAAGTAATAAAGGAAAGGCAATAGGGTACACGGCAATACACAAAGAAAAGCAGCAACATAAACCACAAGGGCTCACGGCAATTGCTATCTTAGCATTGGCCGTGTGGAGTTTTAAAAGAAAGGCAACACAAGGAAAGAGTGCACACGGCAATGGTGATTTTAGCAAGGGATACACGGCATTAAGAATGGCTAAACTTAAGGGTCTTGCTATCTTAAAAAAATAGGACTGAGTGGAATAAAAGGAGAGAAGGAGAGGCACACGACATTCACATACAAAGGAAAAGAAGGTAGCCAGCCGAGTGAAAGATCAAGGTGGCTAAGGAAAGAAGAAGATTGGAAGAGCAAGAATCAACCGGAGCGAAGGAAAACCGAAGGAGTCGCGGTATCGGTAAGTGATTTTATAACTTTTGTTTTAAAAAAGAAAAGAACCATAGGGTTCGGCCATGGTGTATGGCCGAAACCCATGGAAGAAAATTGGAAGATGAATATGATGATTTTAATGAAAAGGCATGGTTATTCTTATGGGTTGGAAACCATGGAAAGATTATCAATTCTTTTGAAGGGATTACATGGAAGAAGATTGGGGGGCTGATTATAATATTTTTAATGGATGAATGTTGGAGTTTAATAAAAAGGGATGAACCATAGGGTTCGGCCATGTTTCATGACCGAACCCCATGGAAGGACTTTGGTGAATTTTTATGGAAGTGTGAATGATGAAAACCATTGAATACTATGTACGGATTTTAAAAGAAGAAATATGGAACCATAGGGTTCGGCCATAGTGCAAGGTTGAACCCCATGGAAGAAAGTAAGTGGATAAATATGTTGTTTTAAAGAACATGGAAAGTGATGGGAAAGGTCATTGGTTATTTTTTTTAAGGGATGAAAACCATGGAAAGGCATGGTTGAATGTATGGATTTTTAATGATGAAGACTATAGGAGTTTGTTAATAAATTTACATGAGTTTAAACGGTTTAAGAGGAATTGATAAACCATAGGGTTCGGCTATGATGAAGGGCCGAACCCATGAAAGGTCGTTGGTTAGTTTATGGGTTAAAAACCATGGATGGCAAAGTTGTAAATGTTGGCCAAATTAAAAGATCATGGGTTCGGCCATGGTGTATGGCTGAACCCCATAAGGTTTAATTATGGAATTTATATTGGAGTTGGTTAATAGGGGTTTTAAATCATTTAATAAAAAGGGTTGAACCATAGGGTTCGGCCATGGTGTATGGCCGAACCCCATGGAGTTGGATTGTTACTTTATTGAATGTTAAATTTAGAAAGTTTCTATTTAAGGACTTTCTAGTTATGGAGTTAGATATTAATTTAGAAAGGATCTAAGCATGGTGATTAAAATAGAAGGTGGATGCTAAATTTGGAAACCTTCTAATTATGGAAGGATGGATGCTAAGTTTGGAAACTTTCTAATTATGGAAGTTGTATATTAAATGTAGGAAGTTTCTATTTATGAACCTTCAAATTATGGACTTGCTATTTATGGATTTTCTAATAATGGAAGTTGATGAAAATGGAAGGTTATACATCATAGGGTTCGGCTATGGTGCTTGGCCGAACCCCATGAATCAATGGTGGATTATGTTTTGGAATCTAAACCTAAGGTGATGAAGGTAATGGCAAATGTAATTAAAGGCCAAAGTGGAGGATCATGGGTTCGACCATGGTGTATGGCCGACCCCATGAGGTCCTTTATGGACCTAAGTGGTTAAGGAATTATGGGTCATTTATGGACCTAAGATGGTGAACTTGTTAATGGGCCTTTGTATAATGTAATTGAATGGTTCACCAAACCAAGGGATGAAGGGTGAGAATAATGAAATTATAGCCTTGCATGGCAATTTTGTAATTATCACCTAAATTGAAAGATCATGGGTTCGGCCATGATGTATGGCCGAACCCCATGAGATGGTTTGTGGATCAAACATGAACTTAGGAAAATTTTAATGTTTGAAAGGATTGGATTATGGGTTATGATAGCCATGGATGGCATTTTGGTAATTATGTGGAATTAATGGAACTCAAACATAAATTGATGGTAAGAATGGCATTATTGTAAATATCGGCTGAAAATGATAAACCATGGGTTCGGCCATGGTGTATGGCCGAACCCCATGGGGATTGGTTTATGGACTTAAAATATTGAAAATCAAGTGGGACTTGGTTCTGATTGATTGTTATATTACAAGGTAACGGGACCTCACAAGGTGTTTACGATCGTGAGCGTTTACCGGACGAAAGACGCAAGGACACGTTAGCGGTCTTTGGTAGGATTCCACCTCTTTGAAACCATGGGTTATGTACATTGTTTTTATCTTGATTTGATGAATTTATATTGCAAAGGATATGTTTCAAAATGTGAGTTTTAAATGCTATGATTTGTATAATTGCATAGCATGTGGACATTTGCATCTCATGCATGGCATGGGAGGGATGAACGGTATCTGGAGACCCACACTCCGTCGGGGCGTCCGTAAAACAGTCGGGGGGGGATACCTTAATGAGGAGAATTCCATCAAGAGGATACTATGTAAGAAATGTAATCGGAGATCCACACTCCGTCGGGGCGTCCGTAATAGAATTGTGGGGAATGCCTTGATGAGGACCTTTCCATCAAGAGGTTATTATGTTTTTGTGATGGGTGAGACTCATTGCATATGATAGCATGGCATGGCATTGAATCGGCATGATTATGACCTTTATTATCATGCAATGTTTTTGGTTTTTACTGGTATGATTGGATCTCTATTATCATACACTGTTTTGGATACGATGCTTTATAAGTATGGTATGATTTATTATAACTGATTTTGATATATATTATATCTGGATTTTTGGTACTAACCCATGTGTTAGCCTTACTTGGAATACCTACTGGGCGCGTTGTTCTAACGCCCTACTTCTACCCTAGTGGATGAAACAGGAAACGAGGGGAACGATGAACGCGAAACGGGCCAGGCATAGAAGCTTGGAGGATTATAGTTTTATTTTGTTTAAGATACTCATGGGCATGTAATTTGAGTATCTAGAATTCAGATTGTAATAACGTAGATGAATTTTCTACGGTTGGATGTTTTATTGAATAATTGCGTTATGATAATGATGATTAAGGACTTGACGTACTTTGCTATCTGAATTGAATGGAACTGTGTTCTATTATGTTTCCGCATGTTTATATTGCTATGTGTGAACCGTTTTCATGGACTGAGTCCATGCACACATAGGGTTGGCCAGTTAAGGGTTCGGACTTTGGAAGTTAGGACTTAGCTTGAGTCGTGACGTCCCGCTATCTATCACTCTACTTTGTTATTAAAAAAAAATAGACTCTGATTTACGGGAAGAAACGAGTGAAAAAGGGCGGGGCGTTACATTCTAAGCGTTGAATTTCAGATCTAGGTTTCTTATTTGTTTATTTATTTTGGGCGATGAGAGAAGAATTCCATAACCACCTTTAAATTATGTCTTGTTTTATTTTATCATTTACTTTCCTTCTCAATTTATTTTCGTTATTTACTCTATTTAGTTATTTTATTTACTTTGTCTTTTTGTTGTATTCTAAATGTTTAATTTATGTTCAGTATTTTATTATTGTATTTTCATGTAATTTTTTGTATTCAAACTTTCTCTCTCTCTCAAGATTCTTTAACTTGACATATGATATTTTGGTCTTAAAACATGTAATTTTAAATTAAGATGAGACTACCATTATTCTTGTTTCACCAATTTAGTAAAAAGAAGATGGACTTAGTTCTCTACTTGTTAAATTCATAAGTTAGATAATTGTAATTCCATGTATTAAATTTCTTAAGATTACATATTTTAAAAGGTACTAATTTAATTTAAGCATATTTTTTTTGGATTTGCTTTGGGTTCGACCTCACACTCAATCGCTATATTATTAAATGGTCCGTGCGCTTACGAGATTTATAAATTTAAAATTTGCACATCAATATTCGCCCCCATGGTCCGGTGTACAACTGAGGTACCAGCCCGTACGGTGTGTGTGTGTGTGTGGACCTCTATTGAGGTGTTGGCTTTAGAGGTAGGGCGGCTGTGGGTTATGTCAAGTACGTGTTGGATGGTTCTCACAGAGGATTGTGCGTGTGTTTTGTGGGACCATGAAAGTAGACATTGAATGGGATATTTTCCTCTGTTTCATTTTCAGCACTTTTCAAAGTATTTCTTTTTTTTCATTTCTTTTTTCACATGCTTCTTTTGATGCCTAGATGTTCCCTTTCTTTTTTTTTTTTTTCTTTTTTTGATGCAATATATTTTTCTTTTTGGTTTTCTGTATCATTCATTTTTCTTTATTTTTCAAGTGCCAGTATTTTTCAGAGTACCATCCCAATTTTTCATCTCCAACCTTTCTTGGGCCCTAGGTTAGGTCATAGATATTTCAATTTTGGCTCAAACTCTATAACCGGAGTTGGGTATAGTAAACATGGCTAAACAATAAACGTGCTATATAAGGCTCAACTGGGGAACTATCAAGATAAATGACAAAAAATAGGTGGACTTTTAGGGTCAAACGATAAAAAAATGACCTATATCTAAGCTTCATAAGATGATTTGATTGTTTCAAATAAATTTGCTCAATTTTTATGTCGTTCTCAATAATATGACCAAGATGAAGAATAATGAGATCAACAACGACTCAATGTGCTACCAAAGAAAATGGAATTGACTTATAACCCACAAAAAAAAAAAAAAAGTGACTCTAAAGCTCACTGGTATTCCTCTAGTGATTACTCGACTCGTGAATATTTTTCTTTTTCAGACTAAACTTAATATGGTTATGTACGGAAGTTTCCAAGTATAAATCCTATAAAAATCTTTCTGGAAAAGTTTGATATAAAGATCTCTATATAAGTATTAATGATAAAAATGTGACTCTTTTTACATCAGATCGTCAAGACATTTCATCTAAAACCAGAGCTGACAGACTTTTTCAACCCAAGGAGTCTCAGTTTTCACTTACTCTTCCCTTAAAATAGTAAGTCTGTCTTCTTTTTTTTTGGACATCAAATGTAACCAAGCAAGTGTAACCCCCTAATAGCCCCAAACTTAAATCGAACATTGCCCTCACTATTCCTTAAACTACAGTGATCAGGTGCAAATCAGAAAATATCGGAACAGTGCTTATTCGGATTTAGACGTACCTAAGAGAGCTCACTACACAACACCTAAAAACAGACAAAATGAAAAAAAATTCCTAAACATACTCAATAAAAATCTAGACTGTACTTACTCTAACAAATTAACTTAAATCCTAAACTGACTCGATGCAAACCTAAACTAAACACTAAAGACTCAGACCGTTTCAGAAATAGATAGATGGGAGGTGGGTCTAGGTAAAGGGAGATGAGTGTGTGAGTTGGGGTAAATGAGTGTGGGTGGATGGGGAAATTGTTAAATGGGTAAATTGTTGGATGGGTAAATGGGTAATGGGTGAATGGATAAATGTGTGGATGGGTAAATGGATAAATGGATAATGGGTGAATGGATCTTCCTAATCAGTTTCGATCAGATGTTGGACTGATGGTTCTCTTGTGGGTGGTGATAAGGGTGAACTATTTATTACTGGGCCTAACTAAGTGCCGGACTCAACGATCGATGTACTGATGGGAAGTGTAACTCTAACCAAACGATTGATAAAATTACGTGACCAATGATGCATACACAGAGACTATCAAACACGCTCAAACAAAAATACACAAGAAAATGCTTAAATCTGGATTCAAACTTCTTTAAGAGAAATTGAATTTTTATTGACTGCTAATAGGACCCTAAAATTTGTTTCTGGACTTGCTCCTACTTTTTTTTTTCAAACAATTTAAGTTTCCAAAGAGAGTTTAACCACAAACTTGGCTAGGTAAGTGGGAGAGCACAGACCGCATCTCGTCCCAACTTATCTTTAGACATGCTCGACCTCATGCCTTGGTGATAGAACTTCCTTAGACACCAGTCTTGAAGAAAACACTATTCTTTTGTTACAAAAATCAATTTGAATTAAAGAGGTTCCTAATGAGCATGAAACCCTAAAATCTAGCCTAATGGTTCCTAAATTGATTTTACTTAGGGAGTGCATGAACCATTTTTATTTACTAATTTTTTTTTCTATTTTTGTGAATGCAATTCTAATCTAGCAATGCAAGATTCAAAAGAAAATATGCAAACAAGAAGCAAACAATCTATGCTAATGCATGAGACTAGCAACTTAAATGCATGATCAAAGTAAATATGCAATATTTTTTTTTTATGCAAAATAAATGCAAGCACCCTAATAAAATCTATATGAATGCATGGAAAATAAAAAATTAAAGAAAATGAAATTAGACACTTCCCTTGGCCTATAACACTGTCTTGCAAAAATTTTTAGAGCGTACTTTTAAAATTAAACACCACAAAACAAAGTGAAGATTCTGAATCTCATAAAGAATGCATGTCCTAACTAAATGAACTTTTACTAAACTACAACTAATGGAGGGGATATAGTATTTACAATCCTAAACAAGAATTTTAAATAAGACAAGACCATAAAAATTTAAAGTTGAGTTTCACCAAATTAATCTATAATTCCATAGTTTTCAATATTTGATTTTTCAAATATTTCTAAAATTGGATGGTTACCAAAAATAGATCAATTACCAAAAATAGATTTTTCCAAAAATAGACTTTCCACAAATAAATTAAAACATAATTCCATGAAAATTTCTTGCTAAAAGAGGAAACTAATACATTAGAAAATTTCTAAAAATAAAAAGTTCTAATTATAGCAATTCCTAAAATTAGCAACTTTCCAAAAATAGTTCAATTCTAAAAATATTGTTATTCTAAAAAATCTCTAATAAATGGAAACTTTCCAAAATTAGACTTTCCAAAAATAGTAATTTCCAATTTTAAAGAGTTGTCTTAAATAGAAATATTCCAAAAATAACAACCTTTCCTAAAATCACATAATTTTAATTGCATAGAACTTAGTTTTGATTTTCTCGACAACGGCCCCAAAAACTTGTTGATGTGCAAATTTTACATTTATAATCTCGCAAACGCATGGACCACTTTTAGAATAGCGTATGAGTGTAAGTAAATCCACAAAACATATACTTAAATTAAAAAGGTACCTTTAAATAGAACTAATCGTAAGAAATCTTTTACATGGAATTACAATTTTAATTTAGAACTTAGAAACTCAAAGTTAAAACCATTATTATCTTACTTGTGAAATTAACAAATCACGAATCAAATCCATCTTCTCTTTATTAAAATGGTGGAAAAAGAATAATGGTAGTCTCATCTTAATTTAAAATCTCATGTTTTAAGATCAAAATATCATATCTCCAACCCTAGTTAAAGAATCTTGAGAGAGAGAGAGTTTAAATACATAGAATTACAGTGAACATACAATAATAAATTGAACATTTAAAATACCAAAAAAAAAAAAGGAACTAACATAATAAAAGACTGAAAATAAAATTGCAAGTAAAGTAAATGACAGAATTTAAAAGTGCAGAATGCAAAGGTTGGTTGTTGGAATAGACCGCTCATCACCCAAAAAATATATAAACAAATACAAAACCTAGATCTGAAATTCGTGTAAAAGTCCAAATATCAATTCATGTCCATCATCGAAGTTAAGAATTCATAAACTTTAATTTAACAATCGCGCCTTAGTAACTTAGATTCAACACTTACAACCTAAGTTCTAACTATTTCACGTCCAATTAATTAAATAAAGAATACAATCTTTAAAATCAAATCTAAACAATCATAAAAGAGGTTTGAAAATTAGATTTTTCAGGGTTCTAAAGGAACATGTTGTATTTATTTCGTGGAAGAATTCAGTACAAAAAATCATAAATTTAAGTACAAGAAAACAAAAATGAAAATTACAACTCTCACTTGTAAAATTTGTGGGGTTTTTGTTTTCTTGCCTTTTCTCTCCATCCTTTGGTCTTCTTGAGCTCTTGGTCAAATTCGAATTCTATGGTGTATCATAATGCTCAATTTATATGCTCAGGGTTGGAATGGACGGATGGGATTAAATCTGGGTTAAGCTGTGAGTTGATGGCTTGGATTGGATCTCATTTATAAGTGGATGGAGGAGATTTTGTAATACCCCAGATTTTCAGTTTATAAATATTTACGGTTTTTGCCATTGAAATTGTGAATTAATGGATATGAACCTTAGATGGGTAAGTTGTGGGGCCCATTGTTCAATTAAGACCCAATGAACATGTTATAAGGATTAAATTAAAGTAAATGGGTAATGGGCATCTAATTGGGTCAAGGTGGTTATTTGGGTCAAAAAACCCAATTGGGACCCAATGGGTCGCAGTTGACTTGATTGACCATTAGGTGAGCTCAAGCCTAATTTGGTTAAGGCTAAATTTAATGGGAATGCAAACAAGTGTTTGAGTTGAGTCAAGTGAATTAAATGGATGAGTTTAGTTTAATGGTGGAGTTGAATTAAATGGTTGAGTGGAATTAAATGGTTAAGTTGAGTTAAATGAATGGGTTGAGTTGAGGGAGTTAAATAAATGTTAAGTGAGTAAAGTGTGGATGAAAGTTGTTGGTTGTTTCAAAATGCAAGCAATGGGACACGTTGGATGCATGGGGAATTTTATCCCATGCATGAAACTCCAAAGATGGTTAATGAAAGGAGTTGGTGTTTTTGTGGAGTTACACAAGGTGGGAGTTTTCTTTTCAATTTCAAATAATGCACACGTTGGAATGCATGGAAGTTTATCTCATGCATGAAAATCCAAGATAAATAATGAATGGGAGGTTATCTCATGCATGAAACTCCAAGATAAATAATGAATGGGAGGTTATCTCATGCATGAAACTCCAAGATAGATAATGAATGGAGTTGGAAGTTCTATGGAGTTACACGAGTTGGGGAGTTGTTTCAAATTCAAAACAATGGAGAGTGAAGTTGAAGGGCTGATGGTTTCAAACTCAAACACCATTCACACGTTGGAAAGTAAGGGTGGGGGAAGTTTCATCTCAAAGATGAAACCCTCACATGAAGATTTAAATGAAGAGTGGAGGAGTTTCTTATTTCAAATTCAAATCCAAATAAGAATTAAAGGGGAGTTGGACGGTTTGGTGGTCTAAGACAACACAAAACCGTTGTCTTGTGGGAGTTTCATCTCATGGATGAAATCCCCACATGGGCAAATAATGAAGGGTGGCGGTTATCGATTTCAAACTCACACATGCTGTTGGGCACATGGGAGTTTCATCTCAAGGATGAAACCCCCAAGATGGAAGATGAAGGGGGCTTGTGGAGGTTACACATGACATTACATTGCAGCCGTTGGAGCCTTCGGAGTTTCATCTAAAGGATGAAACCCCCAAGGGAAGCATTAAGGATAATGGTATATGAAAATGGGAGTTACAAGTGGTGCCACCAAGAGACACCACCTTGGGGCTGAATTTGTTAACCAAGGGAGGAGTTTAATTTCCATTCACTCTCTCCCTCTCTCCCTCTCTTAGCCGACCAACAATCTAAGGAGAGAAGACCAAACACTTTGAGAAATCTATCTCATCCTCTCCCTCCCTCTCAAGGCCGTTTTTCCTCTCAAGATCAAAGAGGACTTAGAATAATTTGATCTGAAGCTTCTATCCCTCAATCCTTATCACTTGACCGAATTATTCCAAGGGGTTTGCAGCAAGGTTAGTCTCGGCCAAAGGAGCAAGAAAGAAGAAGGAGAGGCTAAGGAAGGAAGGGAACAAGCCGGAGCAAAGGACAAATTGGAGGAGTCGCGGAAACAGTAAGTGCTCGACAAATTTTATAATTAGAAAAGAGGATCAAAGATTAAGAGTATGGTCCGGCCATTGTATGGCCGAACCCTAAAATGTTATTATGGAAAAATAAGAACATGATCTTAGAAGGAACCATAGGGCTCGGCCATAGTACATGGCCGAACCCCATGAAGAAACATTAGTGATTAATAAGTTGTGAAAGATGGTAACCATGGAAGGTGGTGGATGTTTTTAAGGTTTAAAATGAATGAAAAATTGATGGACTTGGATGCATTTGGATTATCAAAAAGAATGGAAAGAGGAGCACCAAAACCAAAGAGTGAGGTTCGTCCATGGTGTATGGCCGAACCCCACCAAGTGCTATGTATGGTATTTTATTTGTAAAGGGTTTAAAAGGATTTAAATGGAGTGACAATGGTGGATGATTAAGGCTGGTTGATTAATATGTGAATGCTTAGATGAATGGATTGGCAATTAGACTTAATTAAAAAGGATTAAAGGATCAAAATTTATGATGGTGAGGTTCGGCCATGTTGTATGGCCGACCCCACTAAGATGGAACCCCAAGGACCATTTTTATGGGTTAATTGGAGTTAAGAACATGGTTAGAAATTATTAATGGTTCTATACTTTTGATTAAGGAATCACATATGATTATCTTGGGACTTAGTATTAAGTAAGTAATCAGCCATGATAGATGATGACAAAAGGGACAAAAATCAATATGGTGAGGTTCGGCCATGTTGTATGGCCGAACCCCACTAACATGGCCGAACCCCACTAATGGTTATTTGGTGGACTTAGTTTCTTTTGAAGTGGTCAACTTGTAATATAATTGGTCAAATCAAAATGGAGACTTATGTATGATGGATTAAAGTAAATGAAAGGTTAAACAAGGGTTAGGCCAATGGCAATATTGTGAATATGGAATGAAAAGATCAAAGGACTTGAAAAAGGGGCCAAAACCAAAATGGTGAGGTTCGGCCACGTTGTATGGCCGAACCCCACTAAGATGGATTTTCATGAACCAAGGTTTTATGGATTAGGTGGTTACCAACGGTGGATGATTTATTGTTAAGTGATTAACTAAGAAATTAGGAAGTAATGAATCAAAGGAAAGAATAATAGGTGAGGTTCAGCCATAGTGTATGGCCGAACCCCACAAGTTGTTGTTTTTGGACTTAGGTTATTATGTGGGTTAGATGAGTAATGTATAAATAGATAAATCAATGGAATTGTGTGATTGGGCTTAAGAACCCAAAGGAGGGACTAAAACAAAATAAGTGAGGTTCGGCCTTGGTGTATGGCCGAACCCCACAAGGTGTGTATATGATTTTAGACATTGATGTGAATCAAATGGGTTGTTGGTTTGATTGATTGTTGTGTAAATAAGGTAACGAGACCTTACTAGTGGGATGCGATCGTGACCAGTTGACGGTTTAAGAAACAAAGACACTTAGTGGTCTTGGTAGGATTCCTACATCATTGAAACCATGGATATGTATTATGTACTTATGATGATTTTAATTCATGTTTGATAAGATATTTTGGTATTAAACAATATGTTGCAATTATCGGATTTTCATGCTATGTTTTGTAATATTCTAAAGCACGTTGGCATTTGCATCTCATGCATGGCATGGGAGGAATGGAATGTAACCGGAGACTCATGTTTCGTCGGGGCGTCCGTAAGTCATGAGAGGTATTTTAACTGGGGACCCACACTCCGTCGGGGTGTCTGTAAAGCACTAGTGGGGGATACCTTGATGAGGAGAATTCCATCAAGAGGATACTGTGTAGGATACCTTGATGAGGAGAATTCCATCAAGAGGATACTATGTGTGAAGACCCTGGTGATGAGCATTCCATCAGGGGATACCTTGATGAGGAGAATTCCATTAAGAGGATACTATGAGTTTGTGATGGGTGGGACTCATTGCATATGATAGCATGGCATGGCATTGAATCGGCATGATTATGATCTTTATTATCATGCAAGGTTTCTGGTTTTTATCTGTATGATTGGATCTTTATTATCATACACTATTTTGGATATGATGCTTTACGAATATGATATGGTATATTATATCTGGATTTTATATACTAACACATGTGTTAGCCCTAATTGGAATACCTACTTGGGCGCATTGTCTAACGCCCTACTTCTACCCTAGTTGATGACACAGGAAGGGAACGGAACGAGGATGTGATTGGAGCCAAGCTTAGGAGCTTGGATGATTAAGCTATATGTTGTTTATGTTATTCGAAATTGTAATAACGTAGATTTATTTGCTATGGATTAGATGGTTAATGTTTGGATATTTAAGTTATGATAATTATTATTAAGTGTTGGACTACTTTGCTATCTAAAATGGAATAGGATTGTTATCCTATTGTTGTTCCGCATGTATGATTTATTCCGCAAGTTAACTTGAGTACGTGTAAACCATTTTAGTGGACTTGGTCCACTCACACGTATGGTTGGCCAGTTAAGGGTCGGGCTTTGGAAGCTCGGACTTATCTCACGTCGTGACGCCCCGCTCTAATTTCGAGTGAAAAAGGGCAGGGTTTTACAGATTTAAATATGCAAAAGTCTAGGGTTACAAGGCAATCACGAATTTTGGGAGAGGGTGGCTTAGTGGCTAAGGAGAGAATGAGAGAAGATAGGAATTTGGAGAAAAAATTTTGATTTAGGAGAGAAGATAGGGCATGGGCGAATTTTACATGTGTTTAGGGTTTTAATGCAATGCAATGCAATGAATCGATGGGATTTAAAGTTAGAATGAATTAGATGAAGTAGATGACATGGAGGGTTGACTACATGGAGATTTCAAATGAGTTATACAGGATATGGGAAAATCACGTATGGTTGGAAAGATTGGGTTGGAAAGATTCAATGAGAGATTTTAGGTTGCTTGGAGAGGAAGTTGGAGAAAATAATGGATCTTTAATGCCTTGGTCGAATATGATGGAGTGGACCTGGATGGGTTTTGGTTTAAGTTCGTGGAGAATTTTTAGTGAGAAAATCGTGTGAGATTATTTTTGGATTGGATTGGGCAAAAAGCTAGGATCTGAGGTGATGTGTACAAGAGGTGGATGGATTGGAGAGGAAACTTAGGGATTGCATGAGCATGGAGGCTTTGGGATTGGGATTTTCGTGTGATGCAATGAGATGATGCGCATGGGGTCCTAAATTCTAGCGTTTGGAATGATATGCACTAGATCTAGGGTTTTATGGATGATTAGAATGAATGGCTATGATTAAATTGACCTAAATCTAATGGCTTAATTAAATGAGGGATGATCTACATGGATGGATGAGGAGATGATGTTTGGATGATCATGATCCTAAGGTTAATCTAATTGATGAATGAATTGGATGGCCTAGATCTAAGATGATGGATGTATGGTTTTGATTACGAGGATGGCTCTAGTGTTTTCCTAATTTTGATGCATCAGATGAATGGTCAAGATTGAAGATGGAGAATGGATGGTGTGGATGACAATGAGATGGACAAGGCTTTTGGCGTGTGAATGGGTTATGGACTTGGGTTTTGGACCTATAAATGAGCACATGGGAATCCAGTGGTTCTTGGACTTGAGCTTGAGGACTTGGGTCTTTGTTGGACTTTGAAGTGCATATTGCCTGGCCCATTTGTAATATATGCATGGACTGCTTGTGGCCTAGACCAATGATAGCTTGTGGAGCTTAGCTTGGCCCAATTAGAGTGGATCTTTAGCCCATAGATATTGAATTTGAGCCTTTGCCTCTCGATTTTCATATTCTCTCTTCCAAAATTTAGTAATTAACTTCACCAATTGAAAATCTAAGATATTGATTTAATCTAGACTCTCATGGATGGATCTAGAGTAACCAATTTAGATGAAAACCCTAAAAGTGGAGTGAAATTAATCATAAAAGTTCTAGATCTTTGATGAACATTGGAAATTGACTATTTTACCCCTGAATATTGGATAAGTTAGCACTTGCTTTTAGTGTTTTTAATGTCATTAATGAGATTTTTGGAGTTTTACAGGTATGTTTGGAAAATACACGATATAAGGATTAAATGGAAGAAAATGGAGAAATTGAGAAAAAATCTATTTTTGGAAGCTGCTATTTTTGGAAAGAGATATTCTTGGAATAAACGATATTTATTTCATCAGAATTTAGGGTTTCATTATAAACTAATTAATTCAAATCCATTTATGAGAGTTTGAATTAATTCAGTTAACTTTTAGATTTTTTTATTATTTTCAAGTGGTGTGATAAATTATTAAATTTCATAAATTGAAGATATGAAGAAATGAAGCATTCAAATTCAAGCACGTGAAATTCAAGGAGCTCAACCATGAAAAATTTACACAAGGCCTCGTGGAGGAGAGAGAAAGAGAATAATTAATATAATTTGAAGAACTTAGAAGGAATATTTTGACACAGCTTCAGTATTTTGGCCATAACATTTCACTCCAATATCTGAATACATTGATTCTTTTTGCATTGGAAATAAGAGTTCAAGGGCTAAATCTTTGTCCTTTAAGAAATTTCGTGATTCGGAAGTTACCTAGTTCAAAATTGATATACAAGGTGGTACATGTATAAAAAATGGGATTTTGCAACCAATTTCCATGGTGTGTTCACACAATGGCCGACTCAACCCCTTTGTGTTCACTCCTTGCACGAATTTTACTGGTTTTTTTCCACCTCCTTTAAGTAATTTCATGTTTAGCACAAACCATATCAGCCCTCCAAGTGTCCCTTTCTTTATTTAAATCTTTAAATACAATGCATTCACTCCACCTCTTTTCATATATAAATAATATCCCTCTCCATTGAGAAAATTGAACTTGGTTAGAGGATTGAAGGGCTACGAAAAGGAGAGGAATTGAAGCAGAAGAGAACAAAAGACTTTGGGGAATTTTCCATTGGGTTCTTGAGGTCGGTGATTTAAATTTCCATTTTATTTTATTGTCTTTTTAGTTCCAAATTCCATTGAGTTGTAATTTCTATTTCATGTTTTGAATAAATTAAAGATGTGCTGAAATATTAGTCTATGGTTTTCCAATTGTCTAATTCATGTATTATAATGATTTGATTTGATTTTAATTCTTTTTATAAAAAACATGTTGGATTTAATTTTGCCTTTTTCAAATTAGATGCACTGAAATATTTAGACTAATTAGACTTCCTTCTTCAATCTAAGGCTCTTGTCTTCAAGAGTGCACTGAAATATTTAGGTTTGGAGAAAAAGTTTAAATTCTAATTAGTCTAAGGTTTAGTTTGAGAACTTAATTACTGAATTCATGGGTTTTTATATTTGGAATTTTAATTGATGAAAAATTTGAATGCATGGTTAGTAATTTACGTGAGCTCTCTAGTCTAGGTCTTAATTTTATTTTCAAAATATGAAAAATAAAGCCTCTGTAATTCTTTTATCCAGTTCCACTGTAAATATGTACATACGTTGTTTTTAATTCTTATTTTTGTTTTCTTTGTTAATAAATTCAAAGATCTTGAAATTGGTGAATAGGTTGGTAAATTAATTAATAGCATCTTAATTTTGTATTCTAAGTTAGACTAAGATTATTTAATATTTTAGATTAATTCCACCATCTTAATTAAATTAGATTAAATTTTATGTTTTTCATGAGAATTAGATCTCTTTAATGGTTAACTTCTATTTTTGGATGTGATTCTTATTTTCGGACTGGGTTTCTATTTATAGGATATTTCTAAATTAAAATTAAAGTTCTTAGATTAGAGAAATAATTCCATATTTAAGATTTATTTCTATGATTTTCTAAATTTCTTAAAATATATAATTTAATGGTATGTTTTTTCATGGATATATTTTCCTAAGTTCCGATAGGTTCGACCTCGCACTCCTAAGCTATATTATAATTGGTTCAGTGCACTTGCGAGTATAAATTTAAAATACAACAAGTTTTTGGTGCCGTTGCCGGGGAACTTAGAAAAAGTGCCGTTGAGTCATGTATTTTTAGAAATAATGTTAATTTTAGAAAATTCCTATTTCTATCAACTTTTTAACATCGGAAGTTTCTATATTTTTCTAGCAAACCTGATTTTAGAAGGTTACCTAGATTTGAATTTTCTGGAAATAACAAAATCTATAATGATCTAAATTTTGAAACATTGCTAAATTTGGAAACTTGCCATTTTTGAAAACTTTTTGTTTTAGAAATTTCCAAATTTAGTTTAGTCCACTTGTGTTCTAAATTTTACCATCTTTACAATTTAAAGACACTCTAAAAATATTATCATAATTCAAACTCTCATATGTTTATTTGAATTATAATAATTTACAATAAATTCTAAAATTAAGTGGTAAAATCACAAACGTTCCAAATTTAACAATTATGGCCCACATTCTGCATTTTCCTTCAATTTAAATCTATTTTCTTTTATTTTCCAAAATACTCTGTAAAAGTCAAAAACAACATTAAATATATCTAATATACACAAAATAAAGGCTAACTAATCTAATATTCAAGGGTAAAATAGTCATTGTACAATGTTCATCACTTGCTGAATTTGTTGATGCCAACGTCAACTCGCCAGTCACAGCCAACCCAATAAGTGATTTAACCAAACACTTCCTACGTAGCACCACGTCTTTGTTGTAGATGATTATTCCGATCACAACACTCAACCAAGGATATGAGAAAGGTTTCTTAGATCTAGCACTATCACAAGTGTCCCAAGATCTCTCACGCTCACTGATTTCCAATCAGTTATAAAACAAGAGCCTCACACGCACTTCTCTTATCAGTTAAGATCGAAGTGATGGATAACACTATGACTATCAAATGATCGGTAAGTTTTGGCTAAATAGTCTCTCAACATTATTCTCAATACTTAGAACTTTTTCTCAATCTTTTCACAAATGCACAGAGCACTTTTCACAATCTACACCGCTAGTATTTATAGACTTCTCAACTTGTCAATTCAGAAGTCTGAACTGACCCGTTCAGACCTCTGAATCAACAGTTTCAACACATAATCAACTTGTGCCAACCCATCAAATCTATCTTTTTTGAACTTCACATTTCCCACATGTGTATTCCAGCGTGTCATACAGCTTATCGCATGCTCCAACGGCTATAATTTCAAAATCATCAAACTCATAAAGATTTGAAATCCCAGTTTAATGTTGTAAGAATTTCAGGGATCATTCAAAATTCTAAATCTCACCAATTTAGAGTACTGAATCTACGAGAGACTTAGCCCACAAGTTTGTTAACATTGCGTTACATTGACGCCAGAAGTCTGAATCTCACTATTCAGAACTATAAACGGAAACATTTCACATTTATCATAAAGCTTACTTATGAACTTTCCATCTTGGAATTATCTACTCCATATAATCCACCTATATAAGTCCAATTTTGAGTTCATTCCTAGTATGGGATTAATATAGGGTCACCTAAGTCTATTAGGTCCTTTTACCTACCTTGGTTGGCCTTCCAACTGATTCATCGCTCATGCTGCTACTATACCATCAAGGTCCTCACTGCTTCTGGTCTTCAGACCTCTAAGGGCACACAAGGACACTCAACATAGACTTTTGGACACCGAAATTGACAACAGAGAATACATGTTAAATTGTGGCTCTAACACTATCTAAATATGTATGGCATATGAGGAGGAGGGGAATCCACAAGCGAGGTTTGGATCTTTGTGAGAAGTGTGAATCTTTATGTGATGTAGAAATGCGTGTATTGGTAGTTTAATGAAATTTCATATGCTCTCTTTACATTTTAACATGTCAAAGTATATGTGTTTAACTGTGATAGTTTTTACCATGTTAAAGTAAATGTGTTTGACTTTTGATAGCTGGCTAAGTTAGAATTTATTTCATGTATGTCTACTTTATATTCCTCTATTGGGTATGTTGCTCACTCCCTTACAAATTCCACGAATCCAGAGTGAAGATTGTGATGCCTGTAACGACCTGTCCCGGTAGTACAATATTGTCTGCTTTGGGACTCATACACCATCTTTGCGTTGGGCCCAAGTATCACACTAGAGTCCAAAACGCGTTGTGCTAGATGAGAGGAAAGCGTTAGCTTATAAACTCCTCTCCACTCTTTATCCTGGGCGGTATGGGACCTCGTGCGTTCCTCACTGGTACAAATTTCTCTATAGCATCTCTCTCTCACACCTCTCCACACAGATGCGGGCCATTACAATCCTACGCCTTAGACAAGAGTTGTCCCCGTCTCTAACACTCTCATCTTCCCACACCTTGGTTCAAGAGTTGAACTGGGCTCTGTGGTGATGCCTAACGACCCATCCTGCTAGTACAATATTGTCCACTTTGGGGCCCATACACTCTCACAGCTTTCATTTATGCCCAAGTGTCACACTAGAGCCCAAAACGCGTTGTGTCAGATGGGAGGGGAGCGCTCGCTTATAAACTCCTCTCCACTCCTTTTCCTGGGGGGGTATGGAACCTGTGCACTCCTCATTGGCACAAATCTCTCTATGGCCACTCTCTCTCTTACACCTTTCCACACATGCGTGGGCCATTACAAGGTCCCCCAACGCATCATGAGATATCACTTAGAACAAAAGGATGCTTTCATTTATCTTTGTTTTATTAGTATTTGAGACCGGCCATGTTACAATGCTTTAGTGTGACACTATTGTTTGATTTGATCTTACGTGGTTTAAATGAATGAAGTAGGGAGATCCTGAATGGGTAGAATGGGAATGATCAGATGATTTGAAGTATTTTTATAGGTTAATTAGGTTGTATAAAGTTTTGGGAAGTTCGAGTTTCCGATGGAATTCTGCCGAAATTTCGGTATAAACACTCCCTTATTGAGAAAAGAAATTTGTGGTTATTTAATATGACTACAAAAAATCTCAATTAAATCATGTCTCCAAATTCGGGGCGTGACAATAGAATATTGAGAAGAGATTCAATTTAAACTCGCAACAATTTACTATCACATTGAAATAAACTTAGATACTTAGGGTCTATGGTAAATCCTATGAAAAAGTTAACGTTCATAACTAAGTGAATATGAGTGTAACGACCTCGACATTCGTCTCTGTGGTCCAATGTAATTCTCCCGAAGCACATTAGAATGAAATTTGGAATTTCAAACACAATTTAGAATTTGATGGAAATATTGATATTAATTAGCAAAATTAGAGAAATAATTGATAAATTAAATGGAATTGGAGGTGATTAAATAAAATTATAGTTTAATTACAAACCATCTAATAAAATGGTTTCTACATAAAGTTCAATGATAAGGTGGCAAGTGTACCATGTCATCGATGACATGGCAAGACCTAGGTGAGGTGGCATGCCACATGGCATGACACATGTCATGGTAGGATGACTTGGATTAAAATATTCCTTTCCCATCAAGTCCAAGGACAAAAGTGGAAAATCACATATAAACCCCAACCACACATGGAACTTTAGTTCAAACAACCAAAGGCTAGGATTTATAGATGGAAGAAACCAAGGGCCAAGATGAGCCCACAAAATTCGCCCATGACATTCATGGACCATAATTTGGAGTGTGGTGGAGTGTGGCCTGAGTTTGAGTGAGAGTTGGGACAAACTTGCATGGAAAGGACCCAAAGGAGTGACAAGTTGACACCCACTTGGACCCAAGACACACATGCAAGGCTTAGACCCACATGCAAACGATTATTGGACAAGACCCATCCCATCTATCTTTTCTCTTCATTTGAAAACAAAAAACCTACGACCCTGTCCCTTTCTCTCCCTCCATACAAATTTCACACACACTCTCTTTCTCCCTCTCCCTCTTCCTCTTTTCTCTTTGGTGCAAATCTCTCTTGGAAGTTTGGACACTTGGACATAGAAGGAAGGACTTGGAGCTTGGAAGTGTAAAAAAGGACTTAAAGACTTGGTTAAAGCTTGTACAAGTAGGTTCCCTAACCCTCTTGGTTATTTGATTTAGATGTAAAAATGTTTCATCACTTCATCTAAGTTCTTGCATAAAAGAAACTATGGAGTCATGAATTTTGAACTTAGAGGAACTCCAAAACTCAAGGTGGAAAGATAGAAATGTTGGACATCTTAAATCCATAAGTAGGTCCTTCCAAGCATGGTTTTAACATAAAATTCATACCAAAATTATTTCAAAGACATATTGGTCATCATGCAAGGTTCATCCATGGTATAGGGGCTGAACCTAAAACCATTGAAATCTTGGTGCAAAACCATACATTTTTATAAGTATGTTATAGGGGATTTTATGAAGACCATATGCCAATATTCCATATTTTTGGTATGTTATCCCCATGCATCTCCATTTTGATCAAATGTGAAACTTTATTGTGGAAGTCCTAAATGTTATGATAGACTTTAATTTACTTTAGAAAATGAATCTATATCAACTAAGGATTTACTTGTAACACCCCGTCCCACTACGGACGCGTTATCTCCAAAAAATCTCAAACATGACCAAGGAATGGATATCGGACATTGTTTTTTTGAAACGGAGTAACTACCTCCCGCTCAACAATCTAATAAAGGCAAAAACCAATATAATATTTACAACAAACAACCACCGACCGTCCAAAATAATTATACAATCATTCAAACAAATATGTGATAGTTAGTCCACACCAGTAAGGGTCTCTCCAAACTAAACATACAAGAACATGGAATATCTACCACTACTGCTCCTCCCTGAGCGCCTACTCAAGGGCCTGCATGGCCCCTCTGCAATCGGGGTACCTAAAAGGTAAGGGGTGAGCTAACCAGCCCAGTGAAGAGATAAAGCGTATCACAAGTCGACAACACAAATAGACGACAGGTATGAATGCAAGAATATCATATTAACAATGGTGTTCACATGCATGAAATCCAACTGCACCACCGATGATCCACTGACCAAACCCGAGACATCATTTCGGAAGCCCACATCGGGTCCTCCATCAAAATTCAGTCTCCCTACCAGTACAATCGGGAGACCACACAATACACAACCGCCTCAACCGTCGTGATGCAATGGGGAAACCCACATCTCCTATGGGGGTCTCATCCGCCGGAGCATAACGGGGACGCCAATCTCAAGGGGCAGGCACCTCGACTGCCGGAACGTAACGAGGAAACCCGCATCCCCTATGGGGGTCTCCACCGCCGGAGCGTAACGGGGAAGTTCTCCCCACAATCAAACTCATCACGTCATCATAAATATATATGCACGTGAATAGTTCCTCCATCTCAACACTCAACGACACACTGTCCGTTACGGGTTACCTCTATGTATGTGCATGATATCATGGTCAACTATAGCACCATATGCATATATTAAGATCTCAAAACAACAATTCCTACTTATAAGGTTGTACCCAACATAAATTCATTCGCATGTTATGGATAGACATACAACACGTTATCATTAAGTCTCAAGCATCATGTTTGGCATCCAACACATATCTTATTCCCATCATAAATTCATTCAAATGTTATAGCTAGATAAACATGTTCTAACATATCTAACCAAAATCAGCATCATACATCATCATGCGAGTCAAAAGCACATAACAAGTTACTTAAAAACACATCTCTATGTTTGACATGATTGCATTTGCATCTTATAAATAAACACTCAATGTATCATCGACATCTTCCAAGTGTCATATTCAATATCAATTTATCCAATTAAAGTTCTCTCAATAGCATATAGTGGACAGGAGTGCACCCGAATAGATCCCTCACCACAGTAATCATTCTCAATGGTTCACCCTTACCGAGTGGCTTAATAAATAGAGGGTCCCATTCGAATCACTCCATGTCCAGAAATACATATTTGATATATGCAATGCATGCTAAACTGTGATAAGTCCCCTCACCTATGTGTGTGGAGTCAAAAATTGAAGCGAGTAAACAAATCTAGCGGTTTGGAGGGAGCTCAATCTGGCGAAACAAGGAAGAACGAATAAGTAATCAAGGTAAAATGGGAAAAAACGAGGCGTGACTGAGATGGGCCTAAAACTGGGTTGGGCCCAAAATGGACTGAAATGTGCCGGGCCGATTAAATGGGCCTGCCAAAAAAGGGCTGGGTCTACTAGAAATGGATCGAGTCTAGGCCCTGGACCTAGTCTGGGCCGAGACCGAGTGTGGGTCAGGACTGGGCCAAAATCGATTTTGGGCCTGGCTAGGCTGAGACCGAGTCTGGGCCAGGACTGGGCCAGAGAACTCGGTCAACTACAATCGGGTCTATGGGCTAGATGAACCCAAGTGCACAACCGTGTTGGCTCAAAGGGTCGCCCGAGGACTCAGCCATTCAACTGAGTCGAAAAGAGGAAAGGGAGAAAAATTAGGGAAACAGGAAAACCAGGAAAACGGGAACAACCAGGAAAACTGGAAAAACTAGGGACAACAGAAAAATCAGGGAAAATTGCTGGAAATCAAGGAAGAGAAACAAAGAAAACCCAAGAGGGAAGAAAAGGGGAAGATGGGGAAACAAAAGGGGAACATACCGGAGATGGGTTTTCGACCTGAGAGACGACGATGGTGACTGTGACGAGGAAGGGAAGGAGGGCTTCGCTACTGGGGGCTGATTGCAAGATCTGGGAGGCGGAGAAAAAAGTGGAGCGGCAACGTAAGAGCAGGAAAAGGTGGCTCAGGGCAACAACCAGTGTCACGAATCGATTAAGAGGAGATGGAAAAGAAGAAGAAGCGTAGAGGAGAGATCAAGAGAGAACGAGAGAGGGGCAGTGAGAGAGGGGGGAAAGATCGCAAACACTGTAGCGAAAACGGCTATAGTGTCGTGAGGTGGGGGGTGTGGATTAGAAGCTAGGGACTTAGGGTTTATGGCTTTCATATTAGGTTTTTTATTTTTTACTTTTATTTATTTATTTATTGAAGAAATAAAGTAGAGTGAGAAAACAAGATTTTCAAAACCAATCTAAAAAATAAAAAAATAAAATAAAAAAAAACCCGAGAAGGACTCAAACACCGAACACCGAGCGAGAAAATGTGTTTTTTCTTAACATTTTATATGACAAAACATATAAAATTACTAAATCATTAAAATGTCCATTCAAGTCTTCCGAACTCGAAGCCAGGTAAACTAGGGCCTACGATGGGACCCACATCCCTCTCAAAGATACTAAGGTCCAAAAAACTACTCGGAGGTTCGAAAATCTCCAAAAAAAAATCATTTAACTCGGAACGGGTCATTACAACACCACCCTCTTTAAGGAAATTCGTCCTCAAATTTCAAACTAAACTCATACATCCAATCTCAAACATGGTTGGGAACTGTTTCCACATCGCTACCTCATTCTCTTAAATAAAAGTCTCCATGTCCTTGCACTGTCAAACCACTAAAACCGAGCGGATAACCTTGACACTAAACCTCTGCTCACTCAAATTCTCTATATGTACTGGTCCCTCTTCAAAGATGGCGTCCTCATTGAGTTCCATGTCTTCCCAGCTAATCAAATGCGACGGATCATGATGGTACTTCCGAACCATTAAAACATGGAACACATTGTGTACTCGGGAGAGACCCGGAGGGAGTGGAAATCTGTGGGCCACTTCCCCGATCCTTTTTAGTACCTCAAATAGACCAATATATCGAGGAGACAACTTCCCTCAGTGCCCAAACCTTTAAATCCCATGAAGGGGCGAACTCGGAAGGAAAACATGATCTCCAACACAAACTCGAGTGCCCTCCTCCGACAGTCAGTATAACTCCTCTACCGGCTCTAGGCAGTCAAATCCTCTGTCTGATCAGTCTAACCTGCTCAGTAATCTCCTTGACCATGTCTGGTCCTGACATTCACTGTATCACCAGTCTCCGCCCAACATAAGGGTGATCTGCATGGCCTTCCATGCAATGCCTCATGCGATGCCATCTTGATACTAGACTGATAGCTATTGTTACAAACAGACCCAACCAAGTATAAGTGACCCTCCCAACTACTACGAAGATCCAAAACACAAGTTCGAAGTGTATCCTCTAAGATCTGAACGGTTCACTTTGACTGGTGATCTGTTTGTGGAAGTAACACTGCATTTGAAACACAATAGTGCGCCCGAATCTCCTATAAGCTCTGCCAAAATCGAGAAACATCCCTCAGATCCCAGCTGAAACAATCGACATAGGCACGTCATGCAGTCTGCCGACCCCTACTGACAACCGCCAACTAAAAGTATCTAGAGAATTCCTCGCTTTTCTACTAATGAAATGGGCTGACCTAGCCAATCGATCCACTATGACCCATACTACATCATTCCCTCGAGGTTACTTCGACAAACCAATAGCCAAAATTCATAATAATGTGGCCTCACTTCCACTAGAGGATAAAAAAGAATGCAATCTATCAGTGGGTCTCGAGTGCTTTATCTTGACTTGTTGGCAAATTAAACATCATGTCACAAACTCAGCTATTGCCCTCCTCATGTTTCTCCACCAAAACTATTGATGCAAAGAATGACACATCTCTGGGCGCCCGGATGTGCAGCAAACCTGGAATGATGGGAGTGTCGTAATACCTCCTCGCGGCACTGCCCTAACATGGGTACAAATGGCCTATCCTGGAAAATCAACCATCATCTCACCTCACAGACCATCCAAAGGGTCCACTTCCATTGGTCATCGTATCTCTCAACCCGATGCACCTCTCATCCGTCTACTGAGCTCCCAAAACTCTATCATAAATCTCGAGTTGGACAACTGTGCAACAAAAAAAAAAATGGATGCTCTATCCTCATATCAGACTCGACAAAGCTCCTATCGCCATGCGACTCAAGGCGTTTGCAACTACGTTCGTCTTATTGGGGTGGTAAGATAACACAAAGTCATAGTCACCAAGGTACTCCATCCACCGTCTATGCCTCGTGTTCAGCTCCTTCTTGAATGTAATACAACAATCACTAACTCCAACTCATAAATAGGATAGTTCGGCTCTTGGGTCATAAAATGTCTCGAACCATAAGTTATCCATCCCCATCCTGCATCAGTACACAGATCAAACCATCACTTGAAGCATCATACAAAATCACATAGCCGCGGCCTCTCTCTTTCACAATCCACACTGAAGCGGAAGTCAGACTCTCCTTCAGCCTCTGGAAGACCGTCTCACAAGCGTCGTCCCAAACGAATGGCACATTCCCGCAGGTCAAACTTGTCATGTGGGTAACGATCTTAGAGAAATCCTTGATAAACTACCGGTAGTAACACGCAAGACACGAAAAGCTGTGAAATTCGAACACACTCTGAGGTCACTGCCAACTCAGAATAGCCTCAACTTTAACTGGACCCACGGCCACACCGTCAGCTGATATCACGTGCCCAACAAAACTGAACCTCTGGCAACTAAAATTCACACCTGTTGTACTTCGTACAAAGCTTATGATCCCTCAAGACATAAAGTATTGTTCTCAGATGCTTCTCATGATCCTCCTTTGATGCTGAAAATATCAAAATGTCGATGAACACTACTACAACCAGTCCAGGCACGGTCTGAATATCCTATTAATTAGGTCCATAAATGTCGCTTGGGCATTAGTCACTCTTAACGGCATTACCTCATACTCAAAGAGTCCAAAACGAGTGTGGAATGAGGTCTTCTAAATACCGCACTCCCTCACCATCACCTGATGGGAACCCGAACGAAGGTCTATTTTGGTGAAGCACACGGATCCTCTCAACTGGTCAAACAGATCATCAATCCTTGGCAACGGATACTTGTTCTTCACTTTAACCATGTTCAACTATCGATAGTCGATGCATAGTCTCACAGAGCCATCTTTCTTCTTAGCAAACGACGCCAGTGCACCCCAAGATGGAAGTGCTAGGCCGAATGAAGCCAAGGGTTTCTAACTCCTCGAGTTTTTTCTCCAACTCCAAAGTCTCTACCGGTAATTAAAACACAAACTCATAGAGCCATCCGTTTATTGGTCAATAAGGACGG
This sequence comes from Chimonanthus salicifolius, assembly GCA_013350335.1. NCBI lineage: Eukaryota > Viridiplantae > Streptophyta > Magnoliopsida > Laurales > Calycanthaceae > Chimonanthus > Chimonanthus salicifolius. Next base: position 46,856,393 of record CM023542.1, on the reverse strand, counting down.
TGCGGTCCAAGGCGGGCACTGGGACAATTGTAACTAAGAGATTCCAACTCCCCGAGCTAACTCCTCAGCTCCAAAACTCCTACTGGCACCACCCGTAATGAGTAATCGAAACAGGTGTCGCATAGGGGAGCAGATCCATAACAAATCCTATCTCCTGACATGGTGGCAATCCAAGAAACCTCCCCAAAAAGACATCCAGAAAGCCCCGGACCATGCAAGTCATCTCAACATCTGTCAACCCCAAACTGTCCTTTAATTCAAGCTAGCCACCACACTCGACAAAAGCATCCACCGCAAGGAATTGACTCGTCACCCGCCTACGGCAACACTCCAAGGTAACCTAAAGGGAGGATGACTAATCCATCCCAATATGACATCGAACTCTGACATCTCTAAAACTCGTAAATTGGCCTCCAATGCTAACTCCAAAGGTTAAAACGTACGATCCACAGATGTAACGCCCCGCCCTTTTTCACTCTTCGAAAATCAAAGTCTATATTTTTTAAAAAAAAATAAAGAGTGAGAGAGAACGGGATGCCACGACACGAGCTAAGTCCGAGCTTCCAAAGCCTGGCCCTTAACTGGCCAATCATATGTGTGTGTGGACCGAGTCCACTAAAACAGTTCACATGCTTAAGGTTATACTTGCGGAATAAACACATTGCAGTATTAATATAAGATTAGAGTTACTATCCCTATCCATTTCTAAGCAAGGAAGTCCATCACATAAATTACCTTAAGTTTAAATGTCCAAATGTAACCAAACCATAGTAAGATAATTTTAAGTTATTACAGTCCCAAAATGCAATTAACTCAAATACATTGTCCAAAATGAAAACTAAAATAAAGTAAGCAATAAGGTATCCAAGCTCCTAAGCTTGGCTCCTTTCACGTCCATCTTCCATTCCGTTCCCTGTAGCATCATCTAAAGCAAAAGTAGGGTGTTAGTCAATGCGCCGAGTGTAACGCCCCGCCCTTTTTCACTTACTTTTCGAAAATCAGAGTCTATTTTTTTTTTAAAGTGATAAAGAGCGGGACGTCACAACGCGAGTTAAGTCCGGACTTCTAAAGTCAGACCCTTAATTGGCCAACCCTATGTGTGCATGGACTAAATCCATGAAAACGGTTCACACATAGTAATTTATAATCTTTGCAGAATATAACATAAACTGACTGCGGATTATAATAGAACCTAAGGCTACTCCATTTTAGATAGCAAAGTACTTAGTCACTTAACCAAAATCACCTTAACTTAAACATCCAAACAACCATTCCAAATCATAGCAAAATTATCTAAGTTATTACGTGCCGACATCTAACTATTCAAATTACAAGTTCATATAATAAAAGACATCCAATCACATATCCAAGCTCCTACGCTTGGCTTCTTTCACGATCATCGATCCCTTCCTTTCCTGTGTCATTCACTAGGGTAGAAGTAGGGCATTAGAACAACGTGCCCAGTAGGAATTCTAAGTAAGGCTAATACACGGGTTAGTAACAAAATCATATATAATATCATATCCTCAAAACCATATGAAATCATGCCATGCCTTATGTCTTATGCAATGAGTCCCACCCATCACAATACATGTAACCTCTTGATGGAATTCTCCTCATCAAGGTATCCCCACAGTGGTCTTTCGGACGCCCCGACGGAGTCTGGCTTCCGGATTTTTCTTGATGGGATTATACACATCAAGGTCTTCGCACGATTGCCTTACGGACGCCCCGACGGAGCGTGGCCTCCGGTTACAAACTTCCCTCCCATGCCATGCATGAGATGTACATGTCCATATGCTATGTAATATAAATAACCATAGCATTAAAAACTCCACATTTGAAACATAATATATTTACAACATAAATCATCAAAATAAAGATAAAACATATTACATAACCATGTTCCAATGAGGTAGAATCCTACCAAGACCACTAAAATGCCCTTGTTTCTTAAACCGATCACCGCTAAGATCGCGCACCGTTTGTGTGGTTCCGTCACCTTGTTACATATCAACAAGTCAATCCATATTCCATTTGATTTACCATTTGGTCTAAGTCCATAAACACACCCTTGTGGGTTCGGCCATACACCATGGACGAACATCACTTACTTGGATCTTAACCCTTCCTTTATTTATTACTCAATCACCACTTAACTAATTACTTAACCCTTAGTCCACCAAAATCCACCTTAGTGGGGTTCGGCCATACAACATGGCCGAACCTCACCAACTTGATTTTGGTCCCTCTTTCAAGTCATTTGATCCTTTTAATTAAGTCCAATCACCAATCCATTAATCTAATCATTCACACATTAACCTTTTAACACACACAACAACCTAAGTCCATAAAAATTCCTTAGTGGGGTTCGGCCATACAACATGGCCGAACCTCACTTCCTTGGTCTCATGCTCATCTTTCAACCCTTTGATCTTTAAGTTAGATACAAGATCATGACCTCTTGATTCATACATCTAATCACTTGTACCACAATTGTTTATCATTGATTACCACTTAAATCCACCAAATATTTTCCATGGCGTTCGGCCATACACCATGGCCGAACCCATGGTTCATCCTTTTCACCCTTAATTACATCCTTGCCATTATTTTATCTATGGCTGTCCATTCCATTCATTTAAGACATACCTAAGGTAGTAAATATCCCATAAACATGGTTCATGGGGTTCGGCCATACACCATGGCCGAACCCTATGATATCTAAATCCATAAATAGTACTTGGTGGGGTTCAGCCATACACCATGGCCGAACCTCACCCTTGGGTTTTGGTGCTCCTCTTTTCCATTTTTTTTGATCCAACAACCCAACACCTTTCCAAATTATTAACCATCTTCAAAATTAATTAAACATGGCCACACTGTCCATCATTGTCTCTCCATGGGGTTCAGCCATACACATGGCCGAACCCTATGGTTCCTTATTTCCATTAAAACCTATTATACATCTATGATTGGTTCTCATACCTCCATCCATTTAAATCCTTTTAAACCTTTAAAAAAATCATACACATACATTTATGATTTCCCACTTTCAAATCCATAAAAATCAAACCAATGTCTTTTCATGGGGTTCGGCCATACAAAATGGTCGAACCCTATGGCCCATCATCTTCCCTTTTAAAATTACTTTAAACCCATAAAACTTCCTTAACTCTTTCCATGGGGTTCGGCCATACAACATGGCCGAACCCTATGGTTCTTCATTGGTTCTTTCATCCATAATAAAAATTAGGGTTCGGCCATGTAATGGCCGAACCATGTCCTTGACTACTTTTTCCTTATTTTTGCAATTTATCGAGTACTTACCGATTCCTCGTCTCCTCCGGTTTTCTTTCACTCCTTCTTGCTCCTTTCCCTTCTTAGCCTCTCCTTCCTTCCTTCTTGATCTTTAGCCGAGGCTGACCTTGCTTGTAAACCCCTTGGAGTGGTTCGGCCAAGTGATATGGATTGAGAGAGAGAAGCTTGAGATCAAATTATTCTAAGTCCTTTTTCGTCTTGAGAGGGAGGGAGAGAACATGATAAAATTCTCTAAGTGTTTGGTCTTCTTTCTCCTAGAGTGTTGGTCGGCCAATAGATGTTTTGAGGGAAAGATATCAGCCAAGAGGGAGAGAGAGAGAGAATTGAAACATTAGTCTCTTCCTTAATTACTAGGGCCGGCCCAAAGGTGATGACTTTTGTGCTCCCAATGTGTAACTCCCATTCCTTAATGCTTCCCTTGAGGGTTTCATCCATGAGATGAAACTCCCAAGCCTCCAAAGGTCACCAAGGGTTGCCTGGGTGTAGCCTCCCCCCATCTTCCTCCTCTCATTAATGCTTTATGTGGGGGTTTCATCTTGAGATGAAACTTTCCCCACTCCAACGTGTGCCCTTGAATTTTTCGAATTTGAAATGTAACACCCCAATTTCTCAATAATAAGAATATTTACGAAAATGCCACTGGATTGGTGAATTTAATAAATGTGATTGTAAATGAGAAAATGGTGGGGCCCATTGTTCAAATCAAGACCCTATGAACATATTATAAGGGTCAATTTATCATGAATGGGTAATGAACATCAAATTGGGTCAATATGGTTAATTGGGTCAAAGGACCCAATTGGGACCCAATGGGTCATAATGGACTTGTTTGACCATTGGGTGATCCCAAATTTAATAGGTTAAGCTGAAATGATTGGAAATTAATTGGAGCATAAATGGGTAGGCTTGATGCGCATATGAAAATCACATGCAAATGGAAAAAACAACCCATAATTGGGTCATGGCGTCAATTGTGTTAATGAGCCAAATGGGGACCCAATGGGTCGTGTTGACCATGTGGACTATGTTTGACCGTGTGGACCCTCAAGTGAGCTCAAATATGAGTTAAATCAGGTTGAGTTGGGACTGAGGTGAGTTGGAATTAAATCAAGTAATGAGTTGACTCAAGTACATTAAATGAAATGCATTAAGTGTAGTGAGTTGAGTTGGAAATCAAAGGGATCCTTGAGTTCAAGTGAGTCAAATGGGATATGAAGGGTTGTCTTGATCTCAAAGACTCAAAGACAAGTAATGGCACACGTTGGATGTGAAGTGGTGCCTTGGCCAAGCCAAGGGTCACCATGGTTGGGTGCGGCCTTAATGAGGAAAGATGGAGGGCTCTTTCCATCTCAAAGGATGCATTGGTTGGTGCCAAGGGATGTCTTGGTTTGTGCCAAGTGACTCCTTGGTTTGATCAAAGACTAATGAGGGTAAATGAATGGATATGGGGCTGTTTAACAAAAGGCATACACCATTCATTTTGGCCGAATTACATTGCAAAGAAAAGCTTAGAATTCCATCTCTTCTCACTCTGTCAAAACCCATCTCTTTGGCCGAACTAGTCCTTGGTGTTCTCACCATTGTTCAAGCTCATAATCGGCTAGAGACTAAGGAAGCAAGAAGCAAGAAGGAGGGAAGCAAGGATCAAAAGGCAAGAAGAGAAGCAAAGGAATTTGGTAAGTATTTCCATCGAATTTTGTTTACTAAAATGGGATAAATGGAACATGATTTGGCCATGGGATGGCCGAATCTACCAAAGGTTTAGAATATGAATATTGATGTTTAAAAAGATGGAAAACATGGACCATAGGGTTCGGCCACCTTGGATGGCCGAACCCCATGAAATTTATTTGGTTAGGTTGATGGTTTTGAAGGCTACAAACCATGTAAAACCATGGAGGTTGGTACATGTTTTGATGAGGCAAAGTAATTGTTAAAAAGGTTTGAATTATAGGCCATAGGTTTCGGCCAAATGGGGATGGCCGAACCCCATGAAATAATATGATATTTTTATGGTGATTTGTGATGGTTTTTTAGGGATAAAAACCATACCAATGGTGGAGAGTTTTTAAGTGTTTTATTTGGAATGAAAAATTAATGTGTAGGGTCGGCCATGGGATGGCTGAACCATATGGTTTTTATGGCTAAAAGTGTTAAGCCAAAAGTATGTATGAATGTTGGAATCATTGAACCAAGGGAACCATTGGGTTCGGCCATGTGTATGGCCGAACCCCATGGACCATTTTATATGGATGTAAGGTTTCTTGGTTATGGAATTTAGTGGACTGTTTTTATGGATTAATTAGGATAAGATCATGGTTGAAAATGATGGATGATGATATGATTATCTATGGACTTAGTGTAAGTAAATAACTAATCATGGTAGATGATGGAATATGGGATAAAAATCCATAGGATGAGGTTCGGCCATGTAGTATGGCCGATCCCATCAATGATCATTTGGTGGACTTAGGCTAAGTTATAATACAATTGGTGATGGGTTAAAGAAGGATTTAAAGGACAAAAATTAAGTGGTGAGGTTCGGCCATTTTGTATGGCCGAAGCCCACTAAGGTGGTTCTTATGGATCTTGTTTTTCTAAGCAAGATTAAATATGGTTAGGTCAATGGCAAAACCGTAAAAACAAGTCAAATGATAAATATGAAGGGATTGATCAAAGGACTTGAAAAGAGGGGTCCAAAAACAAGTGATAAAGTTCGGCCATGTTGTATGGCCGAACCCTACCAAGACATGTTTTGAAAGGTGAAGTGTAAAAGTAGTTATCAAATGAAAAAGGAAGATTAAATCCCAAAGTGGGTGAGGTTCGGCCATGGGTATGGCCAAACCCCACAAGATGATTTATGGGGTTTTGGACTTAGTTAGAAATCAGATGGTATGTTGTATTGACTGATTGACATGAAATAAGGTAACGGAACTTGAACGGCGTGCGAGTCGTGATCGGGTGAAGCTCAAAAAGGAACGGACACTTAAGCAAAGTTTCCGTACGTTTCCTGCCTACTTGTAACCACTGTTATATTTGGTTTTATCATGTTTTTATGAGATATGTTGTTATTGTTTTATGTTTCAAAATGGGTTTTGAATGATGAGATATATTTACAAATGACATATTTATACATTGACATCTCATGCATGGCATGGGGTGATGATTGTGGAACAACTTAATGATGAGAGTCACATCAGCCTCCTTAGGCGATGAGGGTCCCGCCAGGAGGAATAACATAATGATGAGAGTCACATCGGCCTCCTTAGGCGATGAGGGTCCCGCTAGGAGGAATATCATGATGATGAGAGTCACATCGGCCTCCTTAGGCGATGAGGGTCCCGCCAGGAGGAATATCATCAAGAAGAAATGAAAGAGTACTATGGTTTACCTTGACGATGAGAGTCTCGTCAAGTGATGGCTATGTATATGTGTGATGGGTGGAACTCATTACATTTGCACTTACATACATAGCATTGATTTCAGATGTTTTGTTGATCATATACTATGATATATGCATGTTTTATATACTAACCATGTGGTAGCCCTGATCTGAAAACCTACTGGGCGCGTTGATCTAACGCCCTAATTCTATCCTTAGAGGATAATGCAGGAAAAGGAAAAGGGAAAGAGAAGGTCAAGGACCAAGAGGGGAGCCAAGCTTAAGAGCTTGAGTGTTGGAATGAACTTCTATTTTACTGTCATTTGAATTACATTTTATGAACATGTAATAACTGGTAACTTTGTTATGGTTTGTTTATGGTTTGATATTGGATGCTTGGTTTAAGCATTTTAATGGGAGACTTGTGCTTGCTATCTATTTAGTATAATTCCACAATCAGTATTTCCACAATTGGTCTAGTTTATTCCGCATGACTTGATTAGTTCCATGTGTGGTATGTTATTCATGGGTTTAGTCCATGCTCACATGGGTGGCCAGTTAAGGGTCGGACTATGGAAGTTCGAACTTAGCTCGTGTCGTGACATCGTCCGCCCTCTTCTGGTGTTATTATATTACTATTTAAAAAAAAAATTAGACTCTGAATCTCGGAAAGGGCGGGGCGTTACATGAAATGAACCACCACTGCTCACCTCTCCATTACTTCATGTGGGGGTTTCATCTTTGAGATGAAACTCCCATGCCATCGTGTACCCCTTGATTTGGTGTTTGAAACAACAATCTTTCACCTTACAGTTCACTCACCTTCTAATTTAACTCACCACTTTGATTTAACTCATTTCAAATCAACTCACTCATTTAACTAATCACTTCAAAGCCAACTCACTCACTTGATTGTCTTTCCATTTTAATTCAACCCAACATAAATTAAGCTTGGACTCACTTGGTGGTCAACCAAGTCAACCATGACCCATTGGGTCCCAATTGGGCCTTTTGACCCAAATAGCCTACCTTGACCCAATTAAATGTATCTTACCCATTTACCCTACATTGAACACTCATTCCATAACCGTTGGGTCCTAATTGGGCCATTGCCCAACACCTTACCCATCTAAGGTCTATATCCATTAATTCATAATTTAAAAGGACAAAATTCATGTAAATTGATATCTTGAAAATCCAGGGTGTTACACCGAGTAGGTATTCGAGTAGGGTCATACACATGGGATTAGTATAAAATCAGAATAGATACATAATATAAAAAATCATGCTAATTCAATGCCATGTCATTGGTGTCATATGCCAATGATTTCCCACCCATCAACCATATCTCAAAACACATTGATAATCCTCTTGATGAACAAGCCATAATAAGGTATTCATTGTCATGACTCCCCACGTATGCCTTATCGGTCCCACCGAATGGAGCGTAGACTCCTCTTTCATTTCAAACATCATATACCATTTCCTGTATGCCAATCGGAATCTAAGTCTACTCCTTTTTTAGATAGTAAAATACGTCAAGTCTTTATTCGTAATTAACATAACATAATTATCCAAATCAACATCCAACCATAGCAAATTATCTAAATTATTACATGCCTAAAGTCTAGTTACTCAAATTACAAGTCCATAAGTAACTTAATCTAAATATAAACTAAAAGCATCCAAGCTCCTATGGTTGGCCTTTTCGCGTTCATCGTTTCCCTCATTTCCTGTATCATCCACTAGGATAGAAGTAGGCGTTAGAACAATGCGCCCAGTAGGTATTCCATTTAGGACTAACACATGGTTAGTACAAAATATATATAATAATATCATAATGTCAAAAACCATATAAACCATGCCATGTCATGATGTCAAATGCAATGAGTCCCACCCATCACAAGTACATATAAGTACCCCCACATAGGTCTTTCGGACGCCCCGACAGAGTGTGGCCCCTCCGGTTTCTTCTTGATGGAAAATCACATCAAGGTATCCCACATAGGTTTTTCGGACGACCCGACGGAGTGTGGTCCCTCCAGTTACATATCCTTCACCCCATGCCATGCATGAGATGCTAATGAAACACATGCTATTTTATATTGTAAACATAACATTAAAACTCACATTTCTAACGTATCTTTTCCAACGTAAATTCATCAACATAATATAAAAACATTGTACATAAACCCATGGTTTCTACTGGACAGTGAGAAAGACTGTTAAGACTCCTCTATAAATATGAGTGAGTGGTGATCGCTTTACTATCTTCCTTGAGAGCTGAAAAGAGTTAAATACTCTAAGGAATGATCAACACTCTTGTACTAATAATCATAAACAACCAATCTATTGATTGTGTTTGGAAGTGAGAAAGAGAGGAGTAAAATCATAAACAAACAATCTATTGATTGTGTTTGGAAGTGAGAAAGAGAGCAGAAAAATCATAAACTCAATCAACTAAGAAAAAGCGGAGAAATATAAACTAGGAAACTTGAAACCAATTTCCTTGTCACCCAGAGGTTGTGATTGCTCTACGACGGCTATAAGGAGAAACGTCGGCACTCAATGGGTGGGATCTTCAAGAAGCACACATCAACGAGAAAGAGCTTCACAAACAAGTGCTTCTCGGTTTTAATTTCTTTTTAAAAGCTTTGACCTGAAAGTGGATTAAGGGAGATTTGCTCCGGAACCACTATAAAAATTTCTAGAGCGTCGTCTCTGGCACAGTGGTGGGTGGAATTCCCAGCCAATTGGATAAGTGGAATTCCTATTCTACAGTGGTGTGTGAAATTCCCAGCCGATTGAGTGACGTGGAATTCCTACTCTAATTGTGAGGGTGTAAGTCCCCACATAGTGAACTTGGGGATAGATCAAGGTTGAGTGAGTCCTAACAGTGGATGTAGGTTGGCAAACTAAACCACTTTATATCTTGTGTCCTGTTGTTTGTGGTGTTAGAGCTATTTTCTTTTGTTGATTGTTTAATCACATTTGCTAACACACACTCACTTGATTGATATATCCGCCGCTCTTAAACTAATCAATCGAGTAAATTTAAAAAGGACCAACGATCTTAGATTGACCTATTCACACCCCTGGTAGGGTCAATCGTGTTGTTCTAGCACCCAAGGAAACTTTCAATTAGTATCAGGGTCTAGCGCTCATTACAAGGATTTAACCATCCGAGTAGATCCAAGATAGAACACAATGAGAGACAGTCATGCAACATCCAAATCTCTTTATCTCGATGGAACAAACTATGCCTCATGGAAGGCTAAAATGAGAAGTTTCTTTGTTTCCATAGATTCGTCGATGTGGGATATTGTAAAAACTGGATGGCAGGAACCCATGGAAGAAAAAATGGTAGGAACCACATCAACCGTGGTGATGACGCCCAAACCTTATAGTACTTGGTCCCTTGTTGAAAAAGCTAATCAGACAGTTGATGGCAAAACTATGAATGCCATTAACTGTGCAGTCTCTTATAGTGAGTACAGGCGGATCATGACCAGTAAAGCTACAAAGGAAGCATGGGAAGTTCTTGAGAGAACCCATGAGAGCACCTCAATAGTCAAGAGGTCCAAACGTCAGATCCTCCAGAATCAGTTTGATACTCTTAAAATGAGGGAGGATGAAGTCTTCTTGGATTTTTACTCCAAGGTAAGCGACATTGTCAATCAAATGTACGTTCTAGGGGAAGGGATACCCGAGGACAAGGTATGTACCAAAATTGTCCAAAATCTTGCTGAAAGATTCAAACCCAAGGTTGTGGCCATGGAGGACAACAGAGATGTGTCCTTAATGAATAATGATGATTTGGTTGGGTCATTACAAACCTAGAGCTATGTTTTGAACAACCAAAGGATAAATCCATTGCCTTAAAATCTTCTCTAAAACAAAAAAAAATTAAAATTAAAAAAAAAATTCATCAGAAGATGAATTCTCAAGTGCTAAAATGGTAATGTTTGCCAAGAAGTTTTACAAAAAAATTGTAAAAGGGAACAACTTGAGAATAACGGGTAAGGGTGAAACAACAAAAAATTACCCAAGAAGGCATGAAGAAAACAGAGTAAAGGGAAGGAGAGAGCAGTCACCAAGGAGCATAGCTGTTCCAATTGTGGGGGAGAGGACACTTCATGAATGAATGTCCCTCAGATAAAATAAAAAAGGCTATGAATGTGGGTGTAACCCATGTGGAAACTTCTGAATAGAGAGCGATTCAGATAAGGAGACCCAACAAAAAGTTGTTGTATCAAAAGGTCTCATAGCCTTGATCATTGGTGATCAAGAAAACCCCAAAATTTTGATGGAGGAAGATAACAGTGAAGATGGTGAAAATCTTCAAACCTCCTATAGTGCCTTGTTCCTTGAAAGTGAGAGGTTGGCCAAGAAACTAAACAAGGTTACAAATAAAAATTTGAACCTCTCTAATCAAGTGGAAGATTTAAAAACTGAAAAATCTCTCCTTACCTCCAAGCTGGAACTCTTTGACAATGAAAACACAAAACTAAAAGAGAGTAATAAAATTCTTTAAGAAGAAGTATACAATGCAATGATGTCAAAAATTTGTGTTATCATAATAAACTTCTTGAATAAGATGTTAAAAAACTATCTTGGGAAGTTAAAGAATTAAAACTTCATAAAAAAATTCTAAGATAGGTTTACCCAAGTAGATGAAAGACTTAAAAGACTCCTAGGTTCTGGTAAACAACATGGTGATAGGTCTGGTCTTGGTGCCTCATTCACTAAAGAACCTATAAACCATGGGGTGTTTAGAAACACAAGTTTCTCTCGCCCTTTGACAGGTAAGTGCAATTTTTGCCACAAGGATGGGCATTTTAAAAGAAATTGCTATCATCTGAAGAGATACTTGGAAAGGAAAGCAGAAACGCACACTCAAGTAAAGCTTATTCTTAAAAGACATCCACCAACACCTAACCTTAAAAGAAACCTAAAGAAGGTGGATACAAGGCAATACTCTTTGTTAAGACAGATTAATCATTCTTAAAAGATTTGATGAATCCAAAGTTTGGTCATCAAAGGTACGATCGTAGGGGTGTGTATGCAACACCAAATGCCACAATCTTCGTACTAGGAGATAGACCACTAATCATGTTTTGTTTTGGTTTAAGATTCACTTACATATCTTAGACAACTAGACAACTACAAATGGACTCACAAGAGACCATGTAAGTTCATATAGCAGAAAAGTGTTGTGACATGAGGAGAGAAATTGGCTAACTACAAGTCTAGAATGTACTTTTCCTGGCTATAGTACATATTCTACTTCGAAAGCCATACATTCCATTTAAAGTATTTTGAATTATATGTGCCTTGGAATGATTGTGTGCATGTTGAATGATTTGATGAATTATGCTTGGCATATCTATGCATTGAATGAATCTATGAATACCATGTTTACAATATGATTTCATCAAGTTGCACAAATCAAGGATAATTGCCTCTGCAATTTGAACCTCTCGGTGTAAAAGACATGTAGGTAAATAGACCTGTCGATATGACAGACATGTCAGTACTGTGCCAAATCGAGCACTATTGAAAAGGGGGAATTGTCGAAAACATCGACCTGTCAATGGAGCCGACATGTCGGTGAGACAGAAAATTTGAATTAAAAGGGGACCCTTTCTGCAAAAATGACAATTCATTCTAAACTGTCGTCCCCTCTCCCTCGAAGGCATGGCGGTCCCTCCTTCTCCTCTCGTGCCCTATTCCAGTCGATAGGACCTCTCGGAGTGATTTCCGTGACAAAAAACATATGGTTTTCGTTCCTCCAGTCCTCAAAAACCAGAAAATCATTGTTTCTGCGATTCTCCTAAATCAGGTTAGGCTCAATCTTCATCTCATCCACTTTCGAACCACTGGTTAAGGATCCCCTCTAGGAAAATCCATGCGTAGAAAAATGATTGCTCTGACACGTCCAAAGTCCTCTGTAGAACGAGGAGTCTATCGTTGAAGAGCGACGCGAAGAAAGGAGTGACGATGCTGAAGAAGGAAATGGTCGTCGAACTGGCAATGAAGACCATGTGAGGATCCCTGACGACACCAGTGAGGAGGAAAATCACAATTCTGAGGAGGAAGAAAAATTTCAGTATCCCCCTCAAGAGGATGTAAATCTGGGCAGGAGAGTCTTCAGACTTGAAAAAAGAATAAACTACCTTGAAAGAAGTCTAGATAGTCTTGTGTTGACTGTCCGGGATCTAACTTCTGTTGTCTCCCACTCTGACAGCGTTCCAGACACCCCGTCTCCTCCTCCTCCAGCACTTTCTCAAGATGGCTCTGCTTAGGATAGGTTTTCATGCTCTCTGTTTTTGGAAAAATTATACTTTTGATATTTTGACTAAGCATCAATGATGTCCCCACCTAAACCATATGTACTAAATGCAATTTTGTTTTAATGAAATTATATGGTTTGTTTTTGTGTGATGTGTGTATTACTATGTTTTGTATGCCTTCAATCTCAAAATCTAAGGTTAACATGATTTTTGTTAAATAAGATTAACATACAGAATTGAATGAGTTGGTTTTGTATTGGCATGTTAGGAAGATAAAGATCGAGCTAAAGTGGCACACATCCTTGGAAAATGGGAGAGCACAAAATATGTGTTGTTTAGCACCAGTCACTAGTCATGACAGTGTAGGAAGGAGGATGCAAGCCTGAAAGAAAGCTTGATTGAAAAATAAACTTAGAGACAGCTAAGTTTTTTGGGGAGATAATCTGGTGAAGCTGGAAAATATAGCTTACTCCTTGGGGGAAATGAGTCAAAGAAGCTACAAAAGATAGGTTGGAGAAGAGGGAAACGACTCTAGGGAAGCTAAGTAAATGAGCTTGTCCCATGAAAGAAATCAGCTAAACTAGATTTTAGCTTGAGCATGAGAAAAAATAAACCTTGTTGCACAAGGAAATGCATTAAATCGTGGGGAAGAACCATGAGTTGCAACAAAATTTAGTTAATCACTAAGTGCAAAAAGCATAGAGGAAGTGTTGTTGATATCACTAAACATTTGTCAATTGTATGGAAAAATGGGGGAGAAATTAGTAGAAGCTGTAAGCAACATGGGGGAGTGCATGATAAAGCCGAAGTGCTTGGGCCTCTAGAAAGAGAGAGCCATAAAGGGGAGGAATATGATAAAGCAAATAGACATGGGGAAAATGTCTATGCTTGGAGTTTGGGAGATCAAACTCAAGAGGATTGGGGAATAAAATCTTCTCAACACTAGGTAGTGTTGTTGATCTATGCTTTGGACTAACTCCTCTAATGATTTCTCTAGTGTCGCTTGCTTATGTCCTTAAACAGGAAATCATGATATGAAGCAAGCTAAACAAGAATATGTGAAGACCATAGTCTTGTTGTACCATTTGAATATCTAATTGATTTATTATTTTGTATTCAAATGTAATGTAATAAGGGTGGGCTTGTAATTGGGTTAAGTTCTAGGTTTTGTCATGAAATTGACAAAGGGGAAGATTGTTAGTGCCTCGGCTTGGCCAAGACCCTATGTTTGTCAATTCCATGACTCGGAAAAAAGCACTTGTCGGAAGCTTGAAGACCCAAGATGATCAAGAGTAAAAATCATGCTCCACCAGTTTAAAGCTCATCGTTATGGCAATCACAAAACAAGTAATATGGCCATAGATGACTTTAGGCAGTACCCACACCTCAGAGATGACTATTACTAGGCTTAGAAAAACAAATGGTTAAAATCATATGAAGCCTAGAGAGGATGCTTGATAGTGAATTGGAACCCAACTTGGAAATTAATATTTGGTTTCACTGTCAGCACGACCAGTCTATCTCCCCGACCCCTTGGTGCAGTCAGGATCGACCCATTGTGGTCAAAGACTGTTTGGCCCGAATGACATTAGGTTCTTGAACATTAAACTGTCAATCTTGGCTTGCCTTTGATCGAGAATCTCGTATGCACCGACCCCTCGGTGAAAGGTTGAAACGACCCTTCATGGTCAACGACTTCTCGATCAAGATCTTGTTCTTGAACTCATGTGGTGTAACACCCCGATTTTTCAAAGATATTAATATTAGAATGGTGAATTAGAAGGCTATGATTGTAGATAAGAAAATGGTGGGGCCCATCATTCAAATTAAGACCCAATGTACATATTATAAGGATCAAATTAAAATAAATGGGTAATGTAGAACTAATTGGGTCAAGATGGTTATTTGGGTTAAAGGAGACAATTGGGACCCAATGGGTCGTGGTAGACTTATTTGACCATTGGGTGAGCCCAATTTTCATTGGGTTAGGCTGAATTGATTGGGAATTAAATGGGTAGGCAAGATGCAATTGGGTAAACCCCATTTAAATGGACAATGGTCACTTAAATGGGTCATGGTGCCTAATTGGGTCAAGAGGTTCAAATGGGACCCGATGGGTCAAGTTGACCATGTTGACCATGTTGACCATGTGGATCATCAAGTGAGCTAAAAGGGTTGAGTTAAATCATGTTGAGTTGGGGCTGAAGTGAGTTGGATTTGAATCAAATAATGGAGTTGACTCGAGTGCATTAAATGAGTGGTATTAAATGGGGTGAGTTGAGCTAATGAGTTGGGTGAGTTAGATTGAAAGCCAAAGAGACCATTAATTCAAGTGAGTCAAGTGGGAGGTGAGGAGTTGCCTTGATCTCAAAGACCACAAAGACAAGTCCCACACGTTGGTACCATGGGAGTTATGTTCCATGCATAGACTTTAATGGAATGAGATGAGAATTACCTTGGGAATTTGGAGGGTTTCCATCTCATGATGGAAACCCAAGACCCAACGTTGGGAAGATGGAGGGGCTGCTTGAGCTTAAGCCAAGTGTCCCATAGTTATGCTAGGGGACTCCTTGGTTAGACCAACATTCATGAGGATAAATGAATGGTTTAAGGGGCTGTTATACAAAAGAGATAAACCACACTCTTTGGCCGAATTTTACATTGCAAAAAGCTTGGAACTTTCATCTCTTTACCTCTCTCAAAAACCTACCTCCTTGGCCGAACCAGTCCTTGGTGTTTTCACCATTGATCAAAGCACACAATCAGCTAATGATTAAAGGAGCAAGAAGGGAGGAAGGAAGGATCAAAGGCAAGAAGACAGGATAAAAAGATTTGGTAAGTACTCCATGGAATTTTGTTTAATAAATTGGTTAAAGGGAACATGATTTTGCCATGGTTTAGCCGAATCTATCAAAGGTAAAAACCATGGAAGTTGATGTTAAAAAGGGTAGAAAACATGGATCATAGGGTTCGCCCACTTTGGATGGCCGAACCCCATGAAATGTTTTGGTTATTTTGATGGTTTTTGGAAGTTAAAAACCATGCAATGTTATGGAGGTTCTTAGGTGTTTTAATTGGAGTTAAGATTGATGTTTTGGGTTGGCCATTGGATGGCTGAACCATACTAAGATTATGGCTAAATTACTATGTCAAAACCATGAATAATTATTGGAAGGATTAAGTCAAGAGAACCATAGGGTTCGGCCATGTGTATGGCCGAACCCCATGGACCCTTGTATGGGTATTTGGATTTAAGATTATGATTAGAAATTGTTAATGGTTTTTATGGTGTTTAAAAGGTTAACATAGATGAAAGATTGATGGACTTTGATGTTTATTGTTCATCAACAAGGACGACAAAAGGGAGCACCAAAACCAAAGGGGTGACGTTCGGCCATGTGTATGGCAGAACCCCACCAAGTGCTATGCATGGTGTTTGGTTGTTAAAAGGTTTAAAAATATTGCAAAGGATGAGGTTGTGAGAACCATCCTTTGATGGATAAAGGTTTTGATGAATTAAAGAAAAATATAGGGTTCGGCCATGTATAGGGCCGAACCCCGTAAAATGACATTAGTAGATGGTTAAGGAGTAAGGTAATTAAATGGATTGATTGGTAAGTAATCTTATGAATGAAGGATTGGAAAAGACCAAGTTTGAGATAGTGAGGTTCGGCCATGCTGTTTGGCCGAACCCCACTAACGTGGATTTTTTTTGGATGATGGTGGTTAGCAAAATTAAACATTGGTTAGACCAATGGCAAAACCGTAAATACAAATTATAATGGAATGAAGGATTAAAAGGGCTTGAAAGAGGGGTCAAACCAAAGTGGTATGGTTCGGCCATGCTGTACGGCCGAACCCTACGAAGGTACATTATTTAATATAAGGTGTTTATATAAGTTATATGGATGGTATTGATCAAATGAAAAGGAAGATCAAATCCAAAGTGGGTGAGGTTCGGCCATGGTATGGCCGAACCCCACAAGGTGGTTTTTGGGACTTAGATTTAAATGGAAATTAAATGATTAGTATCTTGACTTACTGTTATATAAACAAGGTATCGGGACTCCTTGAACGGAGCACGAGTCGTGAACGGGTGACAGTTAAGAAGAACGGACTTTTAAGTGACTTTTCAGTAGGTTTCCTACCTCTTTTTGACCACATATTATATTGATGTTTTATCTTGATTTATATGAGATATTTGTTAAAGTATTATGTTTCAAATGAGATTTAAATGTTAAGATTTATTTACAAATGGCATGTATCATGTATTCATTGACATCTCATGCATGGCATGGGGTGATGGATATGGAAACCGGAGCCCACACTCCGTCGGAATGTCCGTGATACAACTGTGGGGCCTCCTTAGGTGGTGAGAGTCCCACCAGGAGGAATACTTTGATGATGAGAGTCCCATCAAGAGTAAATGAAAGAACACTGTGGAATACCTTAACGATGAGACTCCCGTCAAGTGATGGCTATGTATATTTGTGATGGGTGGAACTCATTACATGTGCATACATACATAACATTGTTTTGGAAGTATTTGATGATCATTTATTATATGTTATATGCATGTTTTTATACTAACCTTGTGGTAACCCTAATCGGAAGACCTACTGGGCGCTTTGATCTAACGCCCTATTTCTATCATTAGTGGATGACGCAGGAAAGGGAAAGGCAAAGGCCGAGGATCGCGAGGAAAGCCAAGCATAGAAGCTTAGGTGTTGGAATGGAGTTTATTTATTGACATTTTGAATACATTTTTATGGACATGTAATGAAGTAGATAACTGCTATGGTTTGATTTATGTTTGAATGAATGTTTAATTTAAAGTAATCATGACTTGTACTTTGCTATCTAAACAATTTAGTTCCACAATCAGTTTGTATATTCCGCAAGTTTTACTTAGTTCTATGTGTGGATTGGTTTTCATGGACTTGGTCCATGCACACATAGGTTTGGCCAGTTAAGGGTCGGACTTTGGAAGTCCGGACTTAGCTCGCGTCATGCCACTCCGCTCTTATCACTTGTTTATTTAAAAAAAAAAATAGACTCTGATTTATAGTTGAAAAAGGGCGGGTGTTACATGTGGACTCTCGAAAAAATAGACATATCTGCAATCAAAGACCGATTGAGAGTACCAGGACCGACCTATTGCGACAGGTCACTCTGGGTAACAAGTTTCAAGAGTTGAAACTATTACCAAGTATGTTTCGCACCAGAATGAGCCTCTCGTAAGGACCAACCTCTCGGTACCATAAAGGTCGACCCATTAGCGACAACGACATGTCGACCGGAAAGAATATTACCGTTGGGAGTGCACTTAATGCACAACGGTCCGAAATGTAACGGTAACATTTCTAGTCACCGACCTTTTGGTGCGACTGACATGTCGGTACATTACCGTTACTTCAATTGGTTGCCTTCGCTATATAAACCAACCTTTATCCAACCAATTGGTATCCTTCGGACGGACCAGTTGGGTCCGCATCTTTATCAGTGAGCTTAACAAGGGCCAACAGAAGGATCACTCTATCTGTCTCTCGTTCTTACACTAGGGGAATCAAATGCAACCAATCAAATGGATTGAGTTGAAAGTGAGAATGAGAGAACCATATAATAGGAAACCTTTGGTAGAACCAGTTTCCTTGACACCCTGGACTGTGATTGCTAAACGATGGCTAACGGATAGAGCGTCGGCATACATGGGTGGGATCTCGAAGAAGCACACATCAGAAGAGAGAGCTTCAAAGGCAAGTGCTTCTTGTTTTAATTTGATTTAAAACCTTTGTTCTGAAGTGGATTAAGGGCGGTACCCCAGAACCACTATAAAAAATTCTGGAGCGGTGTCTCTGACACCGAGGTGGGTGGAACTCCAGACCAAATGGATAGGTGGATTTCTCATTCGACAGTGGTGGGTGAAATTCCCAGCCGATTGAGTGAGGTGGAATTCCTATTCTAATTGTGAGGGTGTAAGTCGCTACTCAAGGTTGAGCGAATCCTAACAGTGTATGTAGGTTGGCTAACCGAACCACTTTAAAATGGACTTGTGGTGTTTGATCTATGTGTGTTTGTATTTAGTATTTAAGTACTCTTCTTAATAGACATCACTTTGAATATTGATTATCTCATTATACACATTGCGTATAAGTACCGATAATCAAAGTTTATGTCAAGGGTCATAATCTTAGCGTGATCGCTTAATGAAATTACCACACTAAACAAATCTCTTGATAAACATTCCGTTGCACTTTAAATCAAGAAATTTGTAAACACCATTAAAAATGGGATTGGCCTATTCACCCACCCCCCTCTAGGGTCAATTACGAGGTTCTAGCACATTGAAATTGGGAACTTTCAATTGGTATCAGAGCCTGGTGCTCTTGAGAAAGGATCTAACCATCCAAGTTGATCCTTGCTAAAATAATGGCTATAAGTGAAAACCATGATATTTCCAATACTCTATTTTTGACGAAAAATGGAATGAAGAACTATAAATATTTTCATTATAAAACATAGTTGGAAATAGGTGAAAAGAAAGTGGTCTGTGCCTATGGAAGAGGTATTGGGTAAACCTTCAACTTCCAAGACCGCTAAACCCAAAAACCAAAACTTCTTGGACAAGTGATGAATAGGCTATGCACCAAAACCAAACATATGTAGCATTCATCAGTGTTGTTTCATGACATGCTGTCAAAATATTTAAAAGACATGAAACAGCAAAGAGGCTGAAAGAATCCATTGAAAATTGCCACTCGTAGCCCAATGGATATCATCACCTATCCATAAATTGTGAGCTGAAAAATATAGGTGATTGGTTAATTATTGGAATAGCCTGGATTTTCAATGCAATTATTATATTGGTTATTATCTATTTTAATTGTTAAAAATTAAGATTTATAGATGGAATGGATGTTAGATGGATAAGAATTGGAGCAATGGCCCTAGTATGGTCCAATGGATCATGGATAGGGTTGATTCTAATTAATTGGGTAAATGTTGTCAATTGGGTCAAATGCCCAATTGGGACCCAATGGGTCAAGATGAATTGATGTTTAGGGTAAATGGGTAAGGAATTGATTTAATTGGGTCATGTACCCAATTAAGATTGAAGGCATGGGATCCACCTCATCAAGCGAGGTGGAAAGTGTATGAGGTGACATGGAATTGGCATAGCCAAGTGGGACCCAAGTCCACCTCATCAAGTGCGGTGGCGTGTGGTCAAAGGTCACATGTAGGGCAGGCCACCATGGTTGACTTGGTCAACCAAGGATGAGTTCATAGGTGAGTTCAAAAGGATTAAACGAAGAGAGTTGAATTAAGGAAATAAATTTAAGTCTTGAGTTAAGAGTTGCTTGGATGAGTTCAAAATCAAAATTGAGTTGAATGGGAGGTGAGTTCAAATAATCAAGTGAGTTAAAAGGGAAGTGGAAGGGACTTAGTTGAGTCAAAAGGGGAGGTGGAGGATTTCCATCTCATGGAAACCCTAGACCAAAAACAATTGGGTAGAGGGAGAATGCCAGTGTAAGCCATGTGCCCTCTAGGTTAGCCAAGGGACACATGGGGAAGACCACACCTTGATGAGGGTGGTTGGGAGTTTAGGTCTTACCCAAGAAACCCTAGGGCAAGATAGAAATGGCTTACACAAGACGAAAGCCCTCTCTTGGCTGATCCTCCCTTAGACCAAAAGAACTAGAGAGTGTTTCATCTCATCCCCTCTCTCCCTCTCTCTCAAAACCCTAAGACCAATACTCTCCTTGAAACAAAGAAAGAGTTTCATCTCATCCCTCTCTTCCCCTCTCAAACCTTCAACCATTTGGCCGAACCCTCCCTAGGGTTTTCATCTCAAACCCTCTCCCTCTCAAGCAACCTCTTTGGCCGAATACTCCACTAAAGATCAAGGAGGCTTTCAATCTCTCTTTCTCCCATTTCGGCACGAAAACTTGGAGAAACCAAAGAACGAAGGAGGAAGAAGAAATGACTAAGGAAGGAGAAGAACGGAGGAGCAAAACAGAACGAAAGAACACAAAGGAGACGCGGAAAAGGTAAAGTTTATGTTTCATGTTACTAAAAATGTAAGAAACCAAGGGAACCATGGTTTCGGCTACGGAACGGTCGAAACCATGGGGTTCCATTTCGGATTGAATGGATCGGCCAAATGGTTATAAGGCCATGGATTTGAAATCCATCCAAGGAATAGTAATAAGATGAACACAAAGCAAAGTATTGTTCAAATCCGAAATGTAGTTTTTGAGATTGAAAAATGGACAAAACCCTAATCTTGTTGATGGGTAAGATGGGTTGTACAAATGAAGTTGTTAAGGACTATGTGTATACATGATTTATGGAGGACCTTATGCATGTTCAATATAAGGGATAAACTTCATAAAGAGAATAATCAAGAACCTGGTTCGGCCCTTTGCATGGCCGAACCCTAATTTTATATATGGATCATTTGAGGATTCAAGGAAAGACAAGATGAGGTTCGGTCATGTTGTATGGCCGAACCCCATCAGGTGCTAAAATATGTTGAATGTAAATACCCATCTTCATGGTGATATGAAATGGAAATAGGATGAAGAGGAGGAACCATGGGTGCGGCCATGTTGTATGGCCGAACCTCATGGAGGAATGTTTATGGATTTAAAAACGTTTTAAATGATGAACCATGGGTATCAAGTTAGGAAAATGATGAAAAATGATAGACCATGGGTTCGGCCATGTGGTATGGCTGAACCCTATGAAGGAATATTTATGGATCCAAATATGGTCAAAGGATGGCTAAGTTGGGGAGATGATAAAAATAAAGAACCATGGGTTCGGCCATGTTGTTTGGCCGAACCCCATGGACTTTTATGGACCTAAGTGTATGATTAACCATGGATGATATGTATGGACCTAAGTGTGTTTAAAACGTCAAATGATGTAACTAGAGATTATGAGACAAAGAAATAAAAGAATGAATGACGTTGGGTCCGTTCTGTTTAAAGGATTAAAAAGGGGATCAAAATCAAAAGAATGAGGTTCGGCCATGTTGTATGGCCGAACCCCACTAATGAGTTTTTGGTGGACTTAAGCATGTTTCAGCCCTAATGTATGGCCGAAACCCCTTGGGGGTCTTAACCGGCTTAATGACCATGAGCGTGAATGGAAAAGAATATGGAATGATGTAGGGGTTGATGGAAATCAAATTGATCACCAAATTGATGTATGAATATGTGTTAAATGTAATAAGGTAACGAGATTTCACAAATGGGTGTACGATCGGCTTTGACGCAATAGGTGATCGGTTTTGACGAAAACGTAAGGATACGATATTTGGACGTTGGTAGGATTCCTACCTTTTTGATACACTGGATTTATGTATATGGGTCGTTTTTATTCCTATGTGTTATGATTTATTTTTGGTATCATTATGCCATGTTTAAAGGAATGAAATTTCAATACTATATGTGTAATATGAAATGGCATGATGCACTCATATCTCATGCATGGCATAGGAGGGAGCTTATAAGGGGAGTCCACGCTCCATTTGGGTATCCGATAAACAAACGTGGGGAGGGATCCACACTGATTCCGATTATGATGTTTGAAATGAATGTGGAGTCCACGCTCCGTTCAGTGGGACCGATAAGGCATACGTGGGGAGTCATGACAATACCTTGATGTGGCTTGTACATCAAGAGGATTACTTATGTGATTGTGATATGGTTGATGGGTGGGAATCATGGCATATGACACCCATTGCATGGCATTGACTTGCATGATTTTGAAATTATATATCTATGTGATTTTTATACTAATCCATGTGTTTGACCCTACACGGAATACGTACTGGGGGTGTTGACTAACGCCTTACTTGTACCTTAGATGATGACACAGGGAATGGACGGAACGAAGGACGCGAAAGGAGCCAAGCTTAGGAGCTTGGATAATTTAGACTAGCTTTATTTACGTTTTTATTTCGGACAATGTAATTTGAGTAATTAGCATTTTAGAACTGTAATAACTTAGAACTATTTGCTATAGTTTGGATTTTAATTTTGGACATTTTAACTTAAGTTAATTATTTGTGATGGACTTCCTTGCTTAAAATGGATAGGACTAGTGACACTATTATAATTCTGCGCTACGATTATTCCGTAATCAGAGCCTTATGCGTGTGAACCATTTTAGTGGACTTAGTCCACGCACACGGATGGTTGCCAGTTAAGGGCCGGGTTTTGGAAACTCGGTCCTAGCTCGCGTCATGGCGTCCCGTTCTCTCTCACTCTTTATTTCAAAAAAAAATAGACTCTGATTTTAGGCAAGTGAAAAGGGACGGGGCGTTACAATTGGTATTAGAACGAAACCGGAAAATATGAATCTTTTGAAGTAAGATTAAGACGTTATCATGTCTCACTGACATGATAAGAATCCCAACTGACCGAATCTTCGGAGTCCACTGCACGGGGGCCGGATTAATTTACTTTGTTAAGACTCAGACTGAAGCATTCAATCTGAGAGTAACAGTTGACGAAAAAGGAATGATAACAAGGGAAGGACAATCACTATAAAATGGATTTATCAAACAAAGCAAAATAGGAGATATTTCTCCGAAACAAGAAAACATCAGGATTTCCCCAAATTGAGAAATAATACTTGAAACTTAGGAATGTTTTCCCCAAAAACTAGAAAATATCAGGATTTCCCTGAATTGAGAAACAACACTTGATACTTAGGCAATTTTCCCAAAATACGTAAACACGAAACTTTATGAAGAAGCTAAGTCAACGATGTTTCAATGACTTAGGAAAATGCCTCCGAGAAGAAGAACCTGACAAAACCCGCATGTGGAGGAAGAGGTGCAACAACCACATCAGGAGGAGGAGCAGAATAGCGTGAACAATCCCGTGGTACTTCCCGAGTTGCAGAACATAGTGCAAGCTGTGGTCACTTCCGTTCTATAGTAACATATGAACGGCAATGGAAGTGCGACCACCAATGTGCCACATGATCGGAGTATGGTTAGAGACTTCCAACAGCAACGTCCCCCTCATTTCAAAGGGAAAGAAGGACCTGCCGGAGCGGAGAATTGATTGAGGAACATCACCAAGATCTTGACATTATTGAAGATCACTGGTAATGAAGATAGGATATTGTTGGCTACTTCACAGTTGATTGATGATGCCGGCAAGAGGTGGGAAGTGATTGAGCGACAGCGGGCACAAATTCCATAAGGGGAAAGGACTGAGATGACATGGGACCAATTCTCGGCTATGTTCTTGGATCACTACTTTCCAGAGGAGTAGAAGGAGCGCCAGACACAAGCGTTCATATCTTTGTTGCAGGGCACCATGACTGTGGCTGAGTATCACCAGGAGTTTCTCCGTCTATCATGTTATACTTTATACATGGTGGACACGGAATACAGGAAGGCTCATAAATTCGAGCGGGGCCTTTGACCGAGCATCAGGGCTAAAGTGACTATCTTCAAGTCACCCACATTAGTGGAAGTGATCAGCCGAGCTACCATAGCTGAGCAAGAGCTGACAGAGACAGTACGATTTATGGACAACCGTTGAGGCCAAAGCAGGGGAAGTGTTTTTCGTCCGAACAAAAGGTTCCGACTCAACTTTGGGAGACCATCACCTTCTACTGGGTCAACTGGAGGCTTTCGTCCCAATCATCCCTCCCCATCAGTATCCGTCTCTCAGGTCCCTCGAGGTGTGAGCACATGTTTTTAGTGTGGCCAGCATGGCCATTTCAAGAAGGAATGTCTGCACAACAGTAGACCCTCCACTCCAGGGGTTCATTTCGTCCTCTAGCACGATCAGCTCATTCACAAGTATCTAGGGCATATAATTAGACAGGACGGGCACTTAATCTGATAGGAGTTGGACGACTGTATACTTTGGCTCCTCATCCAGAGACGGTGGATCACTCAGTAATTCAAGGTATGGCAGTAGTTGGTAGTTCCTATGCTTTCGCATTATTTGATTCCTGAGCATCCCACTCTTTTGTAGCTGCTGCATTTATATCTGCTATTGGCGCTTTAGTACAAAAATTGTCCACCGCACTTACTATTGTATCCCTCATTGGAGACACATCACTGGGACTCATATGCACAGCGGTAAACACTGAACTTGCTGGATTCAGATTCGAGTTCAATTATCTGGTACTCGAGATGACTGAGTACGACATCACTTGTTACATGGATTGGTTGGCTAACTTCCATGCCAGCATTGACTGCCATCTCCGCAAGGTGATATTTTGGTCACTCGAGGGAAAGCAATGTGTGGTACATGCCGACAAACAGAGCATTCCTATGACCAGGAGACTGCATGAAGAATTGAACCACCTTGTATTGAACAACATCAGACTAGACAAGGCACCAGTGGTTGAATTGCCTGCGGTAATGAAAGACTACGTGGAGGTATGCCTGACAGAACTCCTTTGCTTACCATCGAAGAGGGAGATTGATTTTGAGATCAAGCTGTATCCTGGCACTACTCCAGTGTCATTGCCGCATTACTGGATGACCCTAGCTGACAGAGTTGAAGAAGCAAATTGATGAACTGTTCAGACTAGGATGCATTCGGAACAGCACATCATCTTGGGGAGCCCTGGTATTATTTGTGAAGAAGAAGGACGGTACACTTCGGATGTGTGTAGATTACAAAATATTGAACCAGCTGACAGTCAGACACAAGTACCCTCTACCCAAGATTGATGATCTATTCGATCAACTCAGGGCTTCCAGTCACTTCTCCAAGATTGATCTGATGTCAAGCTACCATCAAATCCGGGTTAGGGATGAAAACATAGAGAATACGGCTTTCAGAACACGGTATAGACTATAGGAGTATGTGGTCATGCCGTTTGGACTTACCAATGCACTAGCTGTGTTCATGGATTTGATGAACAGGATCTTCCGTCCTTACTTGGACAAGTTTATAATTGTTTTCATTGATAACATCCTGATTTATTCCAAAACTCGGGAGGAGCATGCTGAGCATTTGTGGATAGTCCTGGACACCCTGAAGAAGAATCAGTTGTACGTCAAAGCAAGCAAGTGTGAATTCTGGCTATCTGAAGTTAACTTCTTGGGGTATGTCATATCAGCGGAAGGTATAGCCGTGGACCCGGCTAAAGTGGCGGCAGTCAGAGAATGGAAAGCACCAAAGAATGTGACCGCAATCCGCCGCTTTCTGGGATTGGCAGGTTATTATAGGAAGTTTATCATGGACTTCTCCAAGATTGCATCTCCACTTACCCGACTCACTCAGAAAGGAGTCAAATTTGAATGGTCTGATGTATGCAACTGGAGATTCGAGGAACTGAAGGAGAGGCTTACGACTGCTCCTATTCTGATTTTACCGAAAAGAGGTGAGGGCTATGAAGTATATTGTGACGCTTCAGGAGAGGGACTTGGGTGTTCTCTCACTCAAAGTCAACACGTGGTGGCTTATGGTTCAAGACTGTAACACCCCGCCCTTTTCACTCTAAATCAGAGTTTATTTATTTATTTTAATAATAAACAAGTGATCGGGGCGGGACATCACGACGCCAGTTAAGTTCGGACTTCTAAAGTTCGACCCTTAACTGGCCAAGCCCATGTGCGTATGGACTAAGTCCATGAGAAACATTTCACACATGGTACAAATATAACTTGCGGAATATACTTAATCTTAATCTAACTGCGAGTTATAATAGATCCTAAGACTACTTCATTTTTAGATAGCATAGTACATAATCATATTCTCCAAGATTACTAAAATAACCTTAGACTAAACATTCATTCCAACGATCCAAAACATACCAAACCATAGCTAGTTAACTAAATTATTACATGCCAACATCAACTAACTATCAAATTACATTGTCCAAATAAAAGTCCATAATCAATCCATAAATTAAAGTCCATTCAAAAGCCCAAGCTCCTATGCTTGGTTTCCTTCTCGATCCTCGTTCTTCCCCTTTCCTGCGTCATCCACTAAGGATAGAGATAGGGCATTAGATCAACGCGCCCAGTAGGTGTTTCCGATTAGGGCTACCACAAGGTTAGTATAAAACATGCAAATATCATAATAGTACATGATCATCAAAACCTTATAAAAGCAATGCCATGTATGTTATGCACGTGTAATAAGTCCCACCCATCACAAATATACATAGCCTCCTCTTGATGGGATTCTCATCGTCAAAGTACCCCACAGTGGTCTTTCGGACGCCCCGACGAAGTGTGGCCTCCGGTTTCCATAATCATCACCCCATGCCATGCATGAGATGTCCATGAGTTCATGCCATTTGTAAATATATCTTAACATACAAAACCACTTTGAAACATAATAACTTAGCACATATTTCACCAAAATTAAGATAAAACATCAAATATAAGTGTGGTTACAAAAAGGTAGGAAACCTACACAAAGTTGACTTAGATTGACTGCTCTTTTAAAGCTTCACTCGTTCACGACTTGTACACCGTTCAAGAAATCCCGTTATCCTATTTATATAACAGCAAGTCAAGCATATGTCCATATAATTTCCAACTTAGTCCAAATCCCAAAAACCACCTTGTGGGGTTCGGCCATACCCCATGGTCGAACATCACCCACTTAAATTTTGGTCTCTCTTTTATTTAACCAAAACCCTACAAATAACTTATATACAAACCCTAATCCACCAAATGCAACCTTGTGGGGTTCTGCCATACACCATGGCCGAACCTCACTTAATTTTGTTTTAATCCCTCATTTGAATTCTTATGCCCAAACACACCATTCAAATAACTTAATCAAACACCTTAACTACAACCATACTTTGGTAGGGTTTGGCCATACAACATGGCCGAACCTTACCTCTTTGATTTTGACCCGTCTTTCCTTTGATCATTTTATTCATATTTACCATATTGCCGCTAGCATAACCCTTTGTTTAATTTTTCTTAAAAACCAAAGTCCATATCCAATCCACCTTAGTGGGGTTCGGCCATACGACATGGCCGAACCTCACCACTATATTTGGTCCTTTACATCCTTCGTTCACCCATCTCCAATTACATTATAAATCAACACTAAGTCCACCAAATGACCATTAGTGGGGTTCGGCCATACTACATGGCCGAACCTCACCCTATGGATTTTTATCCCATGTTCCATCATCTATCATGGTTGATCATTTTAACACTAAATCCATAATTAAGCATATGTGATTCTTAAATCAGAAGTATATAACAATTCATAATTTCCGACATAATCTTAATCCTGTTATCCCATCAAAACAGTCCATGGGGTTCGGCCATACACATGGCCGAACCCTATGGTTCTCTTAACTCAATGATTCCATCACTTATACATAATTTAGGCTCAACACTTTAGCCATAACAACCATATGGTTCAGCCATCCAATGGCCGACCAAAATATTGCACTTATCTTCATTCAAAAACCCTTTAAAACTTTGATTACATGGTATGGTTTTTATCCCTCAAAAACCATAAAAATTACTAAATCCTTTCATGGGGTTCGGCCATCCAAAGTGGCTGAACCCTATGATCCATGTTTTGCCATTTTAAACAGCATAATCCTTGATCTAAACCCTTAATAGATTCGGCCATACAATGGCTGGATTATATTCCCTTAACCAACTTATTTAACAAGGGTTCATGGTGCACTTACCAATACCGCGACTCCTTCGGTTCTTTGACTACTTATTGATCTTTACTCTGGTTTGCTCTTCCGTTCCTTTCTTAGTCCCTCATTCCTTCTCCTTTAGCCGAGACTGATCTTGCTTGAAGACTCTTTGAAATGATTTAGCCAAAGTATTGATTTGAGAGAGAGAGAGATAGAACTTTGGCCTTGGATGAGAGTGACAACCTTGATGCCAAACTCCTCTGCTCTATGTGTATTTTGTCTTGATGGAAGGATCATCCAAGAACTGATTGGTATGAAAGACAATCAGCCAATGCCTTTGGTCTTGAGAGATGAACAACGTCCAAGAGAGGGAGAGAGGAAGTGAAAATCAAACTCCTTTGGCTAATGAAATGATGATGTCTCTTGATGTTACAACTTGTAACTCCCCTCCCCATTCATCTCTTCAATTATTCCATTTTGGGGGTTTCATCCTTGAGATGAAACCCTCCAACGGTTTTTGACTCTTGACTGCCCTAGATGAAACCTTCTCCAAGTGTAAACCCACTTGTAACTCCAATTTGCTTAATGCCTCCCTTGGGGTTTCATCCTTGAGATGAAACTCCCAAGGTACCCAACAGCTAGCTTTTGGTTAACCTTGAGTAATTCCACATGCTTATTTAACTTCTATCTTGGGGGTTTCATCCTCAAGATGAAACTCCCATAGCATCCAACGGTCATATTTGAATATTGAGTTCCATAACCACCACCTTCCATTATGTGCTCATGTGGGAGTTTCATTCTTGAGATGAAACTCCTACATGCCAACTGTTTTGTAGCTTAACCCTTGGACCATCCAACTATCCAATTCCCCTCATGCATAGACTAATCTCTCATGCATAAATAAAATCCCCATGCAATTCCAACGTGTAAAAAGTGGTTTGAATTTGAAACACAAACACTGACCATTTGTAACTCCATAAAACCACCACCCCATTTATTACTTATCTAGGGGTTTCATGCATGAGATAACCTCTCCATGCATCCAACTTGTGGAGTGGTTTTATTTTTGAAACTCCAAACCTTCTCCCTCACATTTACATTTACACAACTTAATCATTTATTTCAACTCAATCCAAACTCAGTCATTTATTTCAACTCAATCCAAACTCAGTCATTTATTCCAACTCAATCCAAACTCAATCATTTATTCAAACTCAATCCAAACTAAATCATTTAATTCATCTTAACTCAATTAAGCTTTGAGCTAACCTAATGGTCAAACATGTCAACCACGACCCATTGGGTCCCAATTGGGTCCTTTGACCCAATTAACCACTTTGACCCAAATAATTGTACATTACCCATTTAACTTAATTTGAACCTTATACCAAGTACATTGGTTCTTACTTGAACAATAGGACCACCATTTTCTCATCTACGATCATAACCCTTTAATTCATAACTCCAATGGCATTTTCTTAAATTTTAGTATATTGAAAAATCTAGGATATTACAAAGACAGTTGAAAATTGATGAATGCCACTATCCCATGCATGATCTGGAATTAGCCGTAATGGTCTTCGCTCTCAAAAGCTGGAGACACTATCTTTATGGCGAGAAGTTTGAGGTATTTTCAGATCACAAAAGCCTGAAATATTTGTTTGATTAGAAGGAACTCAACATGAGGCAGCGCAGATGGATGGAATATCTGCAAGATTATGAGTTTGCGCTTCGATATCATCCTGGCAAGGTGAACAAAGTGGCGGATGCCCTCAGTTGCATGTCACATGCAACAGTGGCCAGTTTGATTAGGAAGGAATGAGAAATGCTAAATACCATCTGAGAGTTCAATTTGTATATCAAGAACCATGGGAGTATGTATAATCTGATCATACGATCCAACATGGTTTCTAAGATTGAACAGGAACAATGAACAGATCCGGAAGTGGAAAAGATATGGGCTAAAATGTTTATTGGTGACTGGGATATGGTATTTTATTCCGAGGTAGGACATATGTGCCTCAGAGCTGCAGAAGAGAGTTATTGATTGAGGCACACCAAACCAAACTCTCTATTCATCCAGGCAGCACCAAGATGTATCATGATTTGAAGGGACAATATTGGTGGCATGGACTCAAAAGAGATGTGGCAGAGTTTGTTGCTCACTGCCTGACTTGTCAGCAAGTTAAGACTGAATATCAGAAGCCACCAGGTTTACTCAAACCCTTACCAGTGCCGGAGTGGAAGTGAGAACATATTTGCATGGATTTTGTGACAGGGTTACCAAGTTCATCAAAGGGCAACGATGCAATATGGGTCGTGGTAGATTGATTGACCAAGTATGCACACTTTCTTCCCATCAAGATGATAGATTCATCTGAGACTTTGGGTCGATGGTACATCAAGGATATCATCAGACTACATGGTATCCCCAGAACTATTGAGTTCGACAGAGATGGCCGATTCACTGGCAGGGTGTGGCAGAGCATGCAGTCAGCTATGGGGACAGATCTATTGATTAGCACAGCGTTCCATCCAAAGACTGATGGACAGTCAGAGAGGACAATACAGACATTGGAGGATATGCTGAAAGCATGTATGTTAGATTTCAAGGGTGGATGGGAGGATCACTTACAGCTGGTTGAGTTCTCCTACAACAACAGTTACTAGGCAGGCCTCCAGATGGCTCCATTCGAGGCGTTGTATGGTAGACCCTGTAGATCACCAGTGTGTTGGATAGAAGCCGGTGAACCTACATTTATTGGACCCGAGCTGGTTGCGCAGACTACGGAGCAAATTAAGTTAATACGACAACAAATACTTACTGCACAGAGTCGTCAGAAGAGCTATGCTGACAAGAGAAGGAGGTTCCTTCAGTTTGAAGTGGGAGACTTAGTGTTCTTGAAAGTCTCACCACGAAAGGGACACATGCGATTTGGGAAGAAAGGGAAACTGTCGGTTAGATTTGTGGGGCCGTTTCCAATCCTAAAGAGAGTGGGGGAGGTGGCTAATCAATTGGCACCTCCTCCACAGTTGTCATCTTTGCACAATGTATTCCACATTTCTATGTTGAGGAAATACAATCCTGATCTTTCACACGTGTTGAACGTGCAAGATGTTGATGTGCAAAGCGACGTAACGTATGTGGAGAAGCCGGTCAGAGTGATCGGGAAAGAACAGAGAATGTTACGGAACAGAGCCATTCAGTTCGTCAAGGTGGTATGGGATCGACATGGTAATGAGGAAACCACCTGGGAACTTGAATAAAAAATGAGAGCTGCTCATCCTGAGCTTTCTGTATAAGTTGTTTGAAACCCTACTTCGTACGATTTTCCGGACGAAAATTTCAAAAGAGGGTAATATTGTAATAGTCCGGATTTTCAATGCAATTATTATATTGGTTATTATCTATTTTAATTGTTAAAAATTAAGATTTATAGATGGAATGGATGCTAGATGGATAAGAATTGGGGCAATAGCCCAAGTATGGTCCAATGGATCATGGATAGGGTTGATTCTAATTAATTGGGTAAATGTGGTCAATTGGATCAAATACCCAATTGGGATCCAATGGGTCAAGATGAATTGATGTTTAGGGTAAATGGGTAAGGAATTGATTTAATCGGGTCATGTACCCAATTAAGATCTAAGGCATGGGATCCACCTCATCAAGTGAGGTGGAAAGTGTATGAGGTGACATGGAATTGGCATAGCCAAGTGGGACCCAAGTCCACCTCATCAATTGAGGTGGCGTGTGGTCTAAGGTCACATGCAGGGCCAGCCACCATGGTTGACTTGGTCAACCAATGGATGAGTTCATAGGTGAGTTCAAAAGGATTAAACGAAGAGAGTTGAATTAAGGAAATAAATTTAAGTCTTGAGTTAAGAGTTGCTTGGATGAGTTCAAAATCAAAATTGAGTTGAATGGGAGGTGAGTTCAAATAATCAAGTGAGTTAAAAGGGAAGTGGAAGGGACTTAGTTGAGTCAAAAGGGGAGGTGGAGGATTTCCATCTCATGGAAACCCTAGACCAAAAACCGTTGGTTAGAGGGAGAATGCCAAGTGTAAGCCATGTGCCCTCTTGGTTAGCCAAGGGACACATGGGGATGACCACACCTTGATGAGGGTGGTTGGGAGTTTAGGGCTTACCCAAGAAACCCTATGTTAATGCCCCGCCCTTTTTCACTTGCTTTCCGAAAATCAGAGTCTAATTTTTTTTTAAAAAGAAATGGAGAGCTGGACGTCACGACGCGAGCTAAGTCCGGACTTCTAAAGTCGGACCCTTAACTGGCCAACCCTATGTGTGCATGGACTAAGTCCATGAAAGAGGTTCACACATAGTAACTTATTATCATTGCGGAATATATCATAAACTGAATGCGGATTATAACAGAACCTAAGACTACTCCATTTTAGATAGCAAAGTACTTAGTCATTAACCAAATTAACTTAGATTAAATATCCTTACCAAGCCATTACAAATCATAGCAAATATCTAATTATCACATGCCGAAGTCTAACTACTCAAATTACATGTCCTTGAGTAACTCAATAAAATAATAAATAACATTCCAAAGTCCTTATGCTTGACTCCGTTCACGATCATCATTTCCTTCATTTCGTGTTTCATTCACTAGGGTAGAAGTAGGGCGTTAGAACAACGCGCCTAGTAGGAATTCTAAGTATGGCTACCACATATAACATCAAAACCTTGTAAAACCATGCCATGCCATGTATGCAATGAGTCCCACCCATCACAATCAAATATATACTCTTGATGGGATTCTCATCATCAAGGTACCCCCACATAGATTATTCGGGTGCCCCAACGGAGTGTGGCCCCTCCGATTATCTCTTGATGGGATTCTCATCATCAAGTTGCCCCCACATAGGTTTTTCGGACACCCCGACGGAGTGTGGTTCCTCCGGTTATTGAACATTCACCCCATGCCATGCATGAGATGCTAATGAATTCCATGTTATTTTATATGATAAATCTAGCATTAAATCCTCATATTTGTAACATAATATTTTAAAACATAACTCATTAGAATAAGATAAAATCAACACACATAACCATGGTTTTAAATAAGGTAGAATCCTACCCAAGACAACTAAGGTGTCCTTAAGCTTTAAACCAGCAACCGGTCACAATCGTGCCCCGTCTGTGTGGTCCCATTACCGTTTCCGCGACTCCTCCAATTTGTTCTTTGCTCCGGCTTGTACTTCTGTTCCTTAGGCTTTTTCCTCCTTCTTCTTGATTGTTTGGCCGAAGATGATCTTGATAATTCTCTTAGAGTGGTTCGGCCAAAAGGTATGGATTGAAAGAGAGAGATAGAATCCGACCTTGAGTGAGAGTGAGAAAACTTGGAGTTGAAGCTCTAAAACTTTGGTCTTCTTTCTCTTAGAGAGATGATCGGCCAAGAGATGGTTTGAGGGAGAGAAAACAGCCAAGGTTTTCTTGTTTTGAGAGGTGAGAACGGCCAAGGGAGAGAGAGAGAGAGGTAGAGAATGAATGGAAACAAAGTCCTTTGCTATGTTAGTGAGGGTTGACCAAAGGTGGTGTCCCTTGATGGCACCCCTTTGTAACTCCCACTCCATTCATCTTCCTCATTTAAATTCCATTTGGGGGTTTCATCCATGAGATGAAACCCCAAGGGTCCAACGGTGCAATGGTGTGCCTTGGTGTAACCTCTACCAAGCTTTCCTCCTCCCATGTGTTTCCCATTAATGCTCCAAGTGGGGGTTTCATCTATGACATGAAACTTCCCCACCCCATTCATCTCCCTTCCCTCCAACGTGTATACTTGTATTTGAATTTGAAATAAAATAACTCCCCACCTCTTCATTATCCATTTTGGTGGTTTCATCTATGAGATGAAACTCCCATGTGCCAATTGTGTGCCTATGTTTGAAAATATGAAACCATCCCCTCCCATTGGTTCTCCATTTGGAGTTACATGCATGGGGTAAAACCTCCATGCATTCCAACGTGTACATGCCTTGTGTTGATATTTGAAATAGCCATAACCCCTTTGTAACTCCACAAGAACGCGACCTCTCATTAATGATTCAAATGGAAGTTTCATGCATGAGATAAAACTTCCATGCATTCCAACGTGTACATTGTTTGAATTTTGAAACAACCCAAACATCTTTCATCTACACACTTCACATACAATTTAATTCAAATCTCTTTAACTCACTTAATCTCAACTCAACCATTAAACTCAACTCATCCATTTAACTCAACTCCACCATTAAACTCAACTCATCCATTTAATTCACTTGAATCAACTCAAACACTTGTTTGTATTCCCATTTAATTCAACCTTAACCTAATTAGGCTTGAGCTCACCTAATGGTCAACCAAGTCAACTACGACCCATTGGGTCCCAATTAAGCCTTTTGACCCAAATAGCCACCTTGACCCAATTAAGTGTAACTTACCCATTTACCCTACATTGAACACTCATTCGATACCTGTTGGGTCTTAATTGAGCCATTTCCCAACATCTTACCCATCTAAGGTCCATGTCCATTAATTCATAATTTAAATAGACAAAATTCATGTAAATTGATATCTTAAAAATCCAGGATGTTACACCCTAGGGCAAGATAGAAATGGCTTACATAAGACCAAAGCCCTCTCTTGGCCGATCCTCCCTTAGACCAAAAGAACTAGAGAGTGTTTCATCTCATCCCCTCTCTCCTTCTCTCTCAAAACCCTAAGACCAATACTCTCCTTGAAACAAAGAAAGAGTTTCATCTCATCCCTCTCTTTCCCTCTCAAACCTTCAACCATTTGGCCGAACCCTCCCTAGGGTTTTCATCTCAAACCCTCTCCCTCTCAAGCAACCTCTTTGGCCGAATACTCCACTAAAGATCAAGGAGGCTTTCAGTCTCTCTTTCTCCCATTTCGGCACTAAAACTTGGAGAAACCAAAGAACGAAGGAGGAAGAAGAAATGACTAAGGAAGCAGAGGAACGGAGGATCAAAACCGAAGGAAAGAACACGAAGGAGACGCGGAAAAGGTAAAGTTTATGTTTCATGTTACTAAAAATGTAAGAAACCAAGGGAACCATGGTTTCGGCTACGGAATGGCTGAAACCATGGGGTTCCATTTCGGATTGAATGGATCGGCCAAATGGTTATAAGGCCATGGATTTGAAATCCATCCAAGGAATAATAATAAGATGAACATAAAGCAAAGTATTGTTCAAATCCGACATGTAGTTTTTGAGATTGAAAAATGGACAAAACCCTAATCTTGTTGATGGGTAAGATGGGTTGTACAAATGAAGTTGTTAAGGACTATGTGTATACATGATTTATGGAGGACCTTATGCATGTTCAATATAAGGGATAAAACTTCATAAAGAGAATAATCAAGAACCTAGTTCGGCCCCTTGCATGGCCGAACCCTAATTTTATATATGGATCATTTGAGGATTCAAGGAAAGACAAGATGAGGTTCGGTCATGTTGTATGGCCGAACCCCATCAAGTGCTAAAATATGTTGAATGTAAATACCCATCTTCATGGTGATATGAAATGGAAATAGGATGAAGAGGAGGAACCATGGGTTCGGCCATGTTGTATGGCTGAACCCATAGAGGAATGTTTATGGATTTAAAAACGTTTTAAATGTTGAACCATGGGCTATCATGTTAGGAAAATGATGAAAAATGATGGACCATGGGTTCGGCCATGTGGTATGGCCGAACCCTATGAAGGAATTTTTATGGATCCAAATATGGTTAAAGGATGGCTAAGTTGGGGAGATAATAAAAATAAAGAACCATGGGTTCGGCCATGTTGAATGGCTGAACCCCATGAAGGACTTTCATGGACCTAAGTGTATGATTAACCATGGATGATATGTATGGACCTAAGTGTGTTTAAAACGTCAAATGATTTAACTAGAGATTATGAGACCAAGAAATAAAAGAATGAATGACGTTGGGCCCGTTGTGTTTAAAGGATTAAAAAGGGGATCAAAATCAATAGAGTGAGGTTCAGCCATGTTGTATGGCCGAACCCCACTAATGAGTTTTTGGTGGACTTAAACATGTTTCAGCCCTAATGTATGGCCGAAACCCCTTGGGGGTCTTAACCGGCTTAAGGACCATGAGTGTAAATGGAAAGGAATATGGAATGATGTAGGGGTTGATGGAAATCAAATGGATCACCAAATTAATGTATGTATATGTGTTAAACGTAATAAGGTAACGGGATTTCACAAACGGGTGCACGATCGGCTTTGACGCGATCGGTGATCGATTTTGGCGAAAATGCAAGGATACGATATTTGGACGTTGGTAGGATTCCTACCTTGTTGATACACTGGATTTATGTATATGGATGGTTTTTATTCCTATGTGTTATGATTTATTTTTGGTATCAATATGCCATGTTTAAAGGAATGAAATTTCAATACTATATGTGTAATATGAAATGGCATGATGCACTCATAACTCATGCATGGCATGGGAGGGAGCTTATAAGGGGAGTCCACTCTCCATTCGTGTATCCGATAAACAAACGTGGGGAGGGATCCATACTGATTCCGATTATGATGTTTGAAATGAATGAGGAGTCCACGCTCCGTTCGGTGGGACCGATAAGGCATATGTGGGGAGTCATGACAATACCTTGATGTGGCTTGTACATCAAGAGGATTACTTATGTGATTGTGATATGGTATGGGTGGGAATCATGGCATATGACTCCCATGCCATGGCATTGACTTGCATGATTTTGAAATTATATATCTATGTGATTTTTATACTAATCCATGTGTTTGACCCTACACGGAATACCTACTGGGTGCGTTGACTAACGTCCTACTTCTACCTTAGATGATGACACAGGGAATGGACGAAACGAAGGATGCAAAAGGAGCCAAGCTTAGGAGCTTGGATAATTACACTTGCTTTATTTACTTTTTTATTTCGGACAATGTAATTTGAGTAATTAGCATTTTAGGACTGTAATAACTTAGAACTATTTGCTATGGTTTGGATTTTAATTTTGGACATTTTAACTTAAGTTAATTATTTGTGATAGACTTCCTTGCTAAAAATGAATAGGACTAGTAACACTATTATAATTCCGCATTACGATTATTCCGCAATCATAGCCTTATGCATGTGAACCGTTTAGTGGACTTAGTCCATGCACACGTATGGTTGGCCAGTTAAGGGCCGGGCTTTGGAAACTCAGACCTAGCTCGCGTCGTGGCGTCCCGCTCTCTCTCACTCTTTATTTCAAAAAAAAAAATAGACTCTGATTTTTGGCGAGTGAAAGAGGGCGGGGCATTACAATTTCATCCTTCAAAAAAGTCGAAGTTGTATCCTCTAAGAGAAGAAGAGGACCAAGGAAGAAACTTGAAGAAGGTAGCGATCTCGAAGTATCATACAAGGCCATGTACCGAGATGTTTTAGAGAGCAACATCATGGTACAAAATCTGGAATGTGGAACCATAAGATCAAATGGGAAGGCACCCATGACAAAAGGCCATCACGGAATTGTGAACTTAGATTCCAAGTCTCACAATGTGAGGTTCAAATGTGTAAACGGATGCCACTGTTGGTACTACATTTGAAACTTGTTTTGGAATCATCATGTATATTTTTTTCAATCCATGTTCTTGCTTGATTGTTGGATTAATTTTATACAAGATACTTGTATGTACATGTTGGTATGCACTCTTGTATTGGAATATACTTATCTCATTTCATTTCATATGCCATGTGATTTGTGCATATTTAGGAGATGAATGTAGTGTGTGCATTACCTCGTGTATAGGGTATGTATGTGATTAAAACTCGTTTAACATGCATACACAGTGTCGTTTCATTCCAAGGCTCTAAAACTTGTGAATCCCATGTGGAATGAAACATGCTCTATGTAAATTAAATGGATATTTTGTTTTGGTGTCACCAACCAAAAAATAATGTTTGAATAATCATTTAAGTACTAGCCCTTTTCAAAGAATTGAAGCTCCCTTGAAAGAATGGTAAAATATTTTATCATGTTTTGGGTAATAACATGATAAAAGGCATAAGAGCTGTGGGTGTAGGGTCATACCTCATTCCTGTGTACTGTACTCAAATCAAGAAATGAATGTATGACTAATGTGCCTTGAATTTTCATTCCAATATACATCAATCTGTAAATTATGTGGAATGAATTATGTTCATATATGTCTTGCCTTGCTAAAGCTTAGAAATGCCGCATCTCATGACATCACACACTTGGACAAGATACTTAACTTGGTTAATTAAATGTGTCCAAGAATCTTGAATTGATTTGGATCTAGAAAAGAGATCTGTAATCCGTGGTTTGTGTCCAAGAATCTTGAATTGATTTGGATCTAGAAAAGAGATCCGTAATCCGTGGTTTGTGCCTACTTTCAGAAGGGTGGATCAAATCTTGAAATGGCACAAATACGGTGTGAATGTATGTATCATCACTGGCATTAAAGGGTGTATAAGCAAAGCGTAAAGAATTATGAACATCACAAGTGCACACACACAGACACATACCCAGTCTTCCTTCATAACCCAAGTCGAAGATAGACTAGTCAGAGGAACAAACATGATGGTACTGGTGGATTTCAGAACACTGTTTGAAAAAGGGAAAAATCGCAAAAAGGAGAGAGGTCGATACTTATCGACATATCGTTACAGACAGGTCGTTGATCCCGACCGGTCGGTGAGTCAGAAAGAGTAAGTTAAAAATGACTCTTTCTGCGAAAATGATTGATCGGTTCAAAATCATTGTTTCCTCTACCGCTGTACTCTGGAGATTTCATCATCTCCTCTAGTGCCCTAGACCAGTCGTTAAGATCTCCCGGAGCAAAATCTTGCCTGAAAAAAACCAGAGGAATTCTAGTTTCCCAGTCTCTAATAGCTTGAAAATCACGGATTCTGTGATTTCCACTAATCGGGTAGGCTCAAGCATATCCCTTTCTCCTCCAGTGATGGAAAATGACAAGGGACAATTTCCTAGTCATCAGTGTTTCCTCCGATTCTGAAAATGATGAAGTCATTCGGCCTGAGAAACCTAAATCTCAATGGTATCAAGGAGAATCTTCGTATCTTCTAAATACTATAGGCCGTCGACTCAAGAACCTCTCAAGGAAATCTCACAAGCAGAAATCGCCTCCTCCCATAAGGCCAAGAGGAGTGATCATTAAAAGGAACCTACTTCTTCCTTGAAAAATGTAACACCCCAATTTCTCAATGAAATGGATATTTACTAAAATGCCCTTGGATTGGTGAATTCAATAAATGTGATTGTAAATAAGGAAATGGTGGGGCCCATTGTTCAGATTAAGATCATATGAACATATTAGAAGGGTCAAATTATCATGAATGGGTAATGAACATCAATTTGGATCAATATGGTTAATTGGGTCAAAGGACCCAATTGGACCCAATGGGTCATAATTGAATTATTAGACCATTGGGTGAGCCCAAATTTAATGGGGTTAAGCTGAATTGATTGGAAATTAAGTGGAGCATAAATGGGTAGGCTTGATGCACATGTGAAAACCAAATGCAAATGGCTAAAACAACCCATAAATGGGTCATGGCATCAAAACGTGTCAACAAGCTAAATGGGGACCCAATGGGTCGGATTGACCATGTTGACCATGGCTGACAGTGCGGACCCTTGAGTGAGCTCAATGGTGAGTCAAATCAGGTTGAGTTGGGCTGGAATGAGTTGCATTTAAATTAAATGGTTGAGTGGACTCAAGTGTATTAAATGAATAGCATTTAATGTGGTGAGTTAAGCCATTGAGTTAGGTGAGTTAAAATGGAAATCAAAGAGGTCTTATTTCCATTGAGTTAAAGGGAATATGAGGAGGTGCCTTGGTCTCAAACAAACCAAAACAAGTCCCACACGTTGGGGACTTGTAATGGTAGTTTCCATGCTAAGTTTTAAATGGAAATGAATGGGAATTGGATGAGATACATGGGGAGCTGAAAGGTTGCATTGACTGGTGCCAAGGGGTGTCTTGGTTGTGCCAAGTGACCCTTTGGTTGATCAAAGAATTTATGAGGGAAATTGAGAGGTTAAGTGGCTGATTTACAAAAGAGGAAGACCACTCATTTGGCCGATTTTCACACAAAGGAATCCTAAGAATCCTCATCTCTCTCCCTCTCTCCAAACTCTTTCTCTTGGCCGAACCAGCAAGTAGTGTCTTCACAATTGATTAAGCTTATAATCAGCAAAGAAAGAGAGGCTAAGAAAGAAAGAAGGCAAGAAGCAAAGGCAAGAAGAAAAGCTTGGAAAATTTGGTAAGTATTTCCATGGATTTTTGTTTAATAAAATGGGATTAATGGATCATGATTTGGCCATGGCTTGGCCAAATCCATCAAGGGTTAGACCTTGGATGGTGTTTCATAAAAGTGATGAAAAATGTGTCATTGGGTTTGGCCAATTTGGATGGCTGAACCCAATGAAAAGAATTGGTTAATTTTGATGGTCTTTGTAACATGAAACCATGCAAGTGTTGGACTGTTTTAGATGTTTAAGATGCATGTTTTGAAAAGGTTTAAATCATGATTTTGAGTGTCATGTTTTGGGCCTTGGAATGACCGATTTCATCAAGGATCTAAATCTTGGTTTAAGGTTATGTAAAATGGTAAAAAAAAAAAACGATATCATTGGGTTCGGCCACTTTGGATGGCCGAACCCCATGAAATTTATGTTGGTATTTTGATGGTTTTTGGAAGGTTAAAAACCATGCAAAACTATGGTGGTTTTTATATGTTTTAATGAAACACAAATTACATGTTAAAAGGTTTAGAATTATAGGCCATAAGGTTCGGCCAATTGGGATGGCCGAACCCCATGAAATGGTGTGATAATTTTATGGTTAATGATGATGGTTTTGAGAGATAAAAACCATACATTACTATGGAGTTTCTATTGGATTAAAATGGAAATATGGGTACTGTCTTGGGTCAGCCATTGGATGGCTGAATCATGTAGTTTTCATGGTTAAAATGTAGAACCTAATATGTATTTAATTGCTGGAATTATTGTGTTAAGAGAACCATAGGGTTCGGCCATATGGATGGCCGAACCCCATGGACTGTTTTGGTGGATAATTGGATTATGATAATGAATGGTATATGCTTATGATTTCGAAATCACATATGTCAACAATGGACTTAGTACTAAGGGGACTAAACATGAAAGATGATGGAACATGGGACTAAAATCTCTAGGGTGAGGTCCGGCCATGCTGTGTGGCCGAACCCCACCAATTGTCAATTGATGGACTTGGTGATCAATTCATAATGAAATTAAGCAAATGAGATACATGTATGAGGGACTTAAAGGACCAAATAAAGATGGGGAGGTTCGCCATGTTGTATGGCCGAACCCCACTAAGGTGGTTTGGTGATGTACTTTGGTTTTTACAGGAAAATTAAGTAAAGGAGTGTATAGTGGCAATATTGTAAATATGGAGGAAAAATTCAAAGTTGAAATGATCAAAAGAATGGACATATGAGCCAAAACTCAAGGTGGTAAGGTTCGACCATGTAGTATGGCCGAACCCTACCAAGGTTTTATTTGGAGGTATGGTTTAAGTGTATGGTTGTAATTATATGAAAGAGAAACCAAATTGTAAATAGGTGAGGTTCGGCCATGGGGTATAGCCGAACCCCACATAGTGCATTTTTGGGACTTAGACCAAGTTGGAATTACATGGATGAATGTTTGATTTGCTGCTATGTAAATAAGGTATCGAGACTTGCTTGAACAGTGTACAAGTCATGAACGGGAGACGGTTCACAAAAGTGGTCAATCTAAGTGACTTAGAGTAGGTTTCCTACCTACTTGTAACCACAATTATGATTTGGTTTTATTATGTTTTTATGAGATATGTTGTATTTAATTTATGTTTCAAATGTGGCTTTGAATGATGAATTATGTATTTACAAATGACATACAATGCATTGACATCTCATGCATGGCATGGGATGATGATTGTGGAACCCGGAGCCCATCCTCCGGTGATATGCTGTGATGCAACTATGAAACCTTCTTAGGAGATGCAGGTCCCGCCAGGAGTAGTATCATGATGATGATAATACATTGGTCTCCTTAGGAGATGCTGGTCCCGCTAGGAGAAATGTTATAATGATGAGAAATACATTGGCGCGATGCAGGTCCCGCCAGGAGAAATGTATAATGATGAGAATGACATTGGTCTCCTTAGGCGATGAGGGTCCTGCCAAGAGAAATATTATGATGATGAGAGCCACATCGGCCTCCTTAGGCAATGTAGGTCCCGCCAGGAGGAATATCATCAAGAAGAAATGAAAGTGTATTGTGATTTACCTTGACGGTGAGAGTCTCGTCAAGTGATGGCTATGAATATGCATGATGGGAGGGACTCATTACATGTAACACCCTGGAATTTCAAAGTTATCAATTTATATGAATTTATTCATATTTACGGAATTGCCATTGTGATATATTTGAGTTGAATTTAAATGGGTCAATGGCCCAATCAAGACCCAATGTTGGTAGTTATGGTTACAAGACAAATAAATAGATAAGAAGTACTCAAACGGGTCAAGATTTGTAATTGGGTCAAATGGGTCAAAATTGCCAAATTGGACCCAATGGGTCGGGTTTGACTTGGTTGACCATCAAATGAGTCCAAGCTTGATTAAGTTGGGGCTGATTGGATTTTGAAAATGGAATTAATAGTTGAGTTAAATGAGTGAGTTGGTTGGAAATAAATTATAAGTGAGTGAGTTGATTTGAAATAAGTTATGAGTAAGTGAGTTGTTTTAAATTATAAATGAGTGGATTATGAAGTTGAAGGGCTGTTTTTCATATTCAAATAAGATGGTCCACACGTTGGATGCATGGGTGGGCATCCCATGCATGAAACTCCAAGATAGGAAATAAATGGAAGGTACCGTTTTATGGAGTTACAAGATGTGTTCACACTTGAGGGGGGGAGTTTTATTTGAAAAATGAAACTCTCACATGGACGTTAAAGAGGGTCAAAGGGAGCTGAATGGTTTGGTACTCAAATACAATACAAAACCGTTGGATGGGGGGAGTTTCATCTCATGGATGAAACCCCCACAAGGGGTAAGTAAATGGGGAATGGTGGTTATAGATTTCAAACCCATACATGCCGTTGGGGCTCATGGGTGTTTAACATTTTGGTTGAAACTTCAAGATGGGAGATGAATGGGGTTTGTGGGGGTTACTCAAGACTTTGCATGAGAGACGTTGGTTGCTTGGGGTGTTTCATTTCATAGATGAAACCCCCAAGTAACATAAAGAACTTTGATTAAGGTGAGGTGAGTTACACAAGGTTAACCTTGGGCTGGTTTTGGTTAAACAAAGGGCTCTCATTTTACTCTCTCTATCTCTCTCTTCCTTGGACTGTTATCATCTCTCTAAGATCAAGAACAACAGCTGGTTACTGATATGAAATCAGTCCTTGATTGATTTATTTCACCAAGACAAAAGCATACATTGAGCAAAGGAGTTGGCATCAAGGTTTCCCATCCAAAGCCAAAATTCTTTCTCTCTCTCTCTCTCTCTCTCGAATCCTTGTCATCTGGTTGAATTATCTCAAGGAGCTTTCAACAAGATCAATCTCAGTCCAAAGAACAGTAAGAGAGAAGGAGAGGTCAAGGAAATAAAGGGTCAAAGAAGGAGTCAAAAGAACTGAAGGAGACGCGGTATTAGTAAGTGCATTTTGAACCCTTGTTTAATAGATTGGTTAAGAAAATGAGATCTGGCCATTGTATGGCCAGATCCATCAATGGTTTAAATATGGGATTATGATGTTTAAAAGTGGTAAAATATGGACCATAGGGTTCGGCCCTTTGGATGGCCGAACCCCATGAGGAAATTTGGTGAGTTCTATGGTGTT
Organism: Chimonanthus salicifolius; assembly: GCA_013350335.1. Lineage (NCBI taxonomy): Eukaryota > Viridiplantae > Streptophyta > Magnoliopsida > Laurales > Calycanthaceae > Chimonanthus > Chimonanthus salicifolius. Next base: position 46,811,849 of record CM023542.1, on the reverse strand, counting down.
TGAAAGACAAAAATTCCATATTTTGAAGTGGGGCTTTTAAAGGATTTTTATATGGAATTAAGGTTACTGTTTTGGATCAAATATGAGATGGCCGAATTAGTTAGTTTCCATGATTAAGATGTGGAGCCTAATATGTACATAATTGATGGAAGCATGGTGTTAAGAGAACCATAGGGTTCGGTCAAATGTATGGCCGAACCCCATGGACTGTTTTGTTGAATAATTGGGTTAAGTTTATGATGGACATTAGGTAATATTTATATGCTTTGATTTAAGAATAATATATGTTTGTTTATGGAATTAGTATGGGTAAATAATCAGCCAACATGAATGATGGAAAGTGGGGATAAAAATCAGTTTGGTGAGGTTCGGCCATGTGTATGGCCGAACCCCACTAATGGTAATTGTTGGACATAGTGGTTAATTTATATGGAGATATGAAGGGTTTAAGAAGAATCCAATTAAGTGGTGAGGTTCGGCCATGTGTATGGCCGAACCCCACTAAGATGGTTTTATGTTAGGTGATGGAAGTTAGTTAATTTAAAGCAAAGATTGGTCTCAATGGCACAATCGTAATTATGGGTGAAATTGTAACGCCCGCCCATTTTCACTATATTTTAGAGTCTATTTTTTTTTTTTTTGAATTAAATCAAAGTGACAACGGAGTGGACGTCACGACGCGAGTTAAGTCCGAGCTTCTAAAGCCCGGCCCTTAACTGGCCAACCCCACGCGTGCGCAGAACGAAGTCCACGAGTAAGGTTCACGCGTAGGAAGTAAGCTCGCGGAACATAGTTACATGCGGAACATTATAATAGATATTATCCTACCGGTTTTAGATAGAAGTGAAGATACAACATTAAATTACCAAACTACCCCATGTTCATGATTATGTCTCAAAATGTTAACGTACAGAGTTTAATCCAGACCATAGTAAGAAATCCAAAATTATTACAATTCAACAAGCTAAGCTACTTGAGTTACAACATTTCCAAAATAAAACTTTGATAAACAAAGTAGTAGCTTCCCCACGCCCCTAAGCCTGACTCCCATCACGTCCACTGCTTCCTCCGTCTCCTGCGTCACCAGCTAGGGTGGAAGTAGGGCATTAGTCAACGAGCCCAGTAGGACTCCGAGTAGGGCTAGCACATGGATTAGTAATAACAAGCATACTGATAGCAATATAATAAAACCATATGATGAATGCCATGCCATGGGTGTCTATGCCATGTGTCCCACCCATCATTTACATCATTATGAAATATCATATCCCCCTTGACGACAAATCCTCGTCAAGGTGTCCCCATGTTTGCTTCTCGGTCGCCCCGACGGAGCATGGACTCCGGTGATACCATATCAATGTCCCCATGTCTGTTCTCGGTCGCCCCGACGGAGCATGGACTCCGGTGATATCATATCAATGTCCCCATGTCTGTTCTCGGTCACCCCGACGAAGCATGGACTCCGGTTTGTTTATTTTTTTCCACCCATGCCATGCATGAGATGTAGTGCATTATGTTATGTAGTATATATAGATAAACCATAATTTTTTTTTTTTTGAAACAGAGATAAACCATAATTTTGATATACCATACATAGCCATATAATGCATAATGTTAAAATATAATCCATATGATTCATAACTTAAAACTCGTCATAAGATAAATCATAATCATAAATCCATCATAAGCCAAACCAAAATAATTTAAAATACCATCATATATCCATCATTTACAAAAAGGTAGGAATCCTACCAAATACTGATAACGTCCTTTTTTGTTCTCGTCCGATAATTCGGGTCGCCGTTCGCGGACCGTTGCGATGTGCCAATACCTTATTATACATTTCCCAAGTTAGTCTATATCTTATCCACGATTAAGTCTCTAACTGATCATAAACCTATGTTCATTAATGATCTTTAACCACATTATAAGATTACCATAATCAGCCCTTATCTTGGCCTCTTTTTCCATTGATTTCAACACGTATATAATTCAATCCATAACTGATCTATACACCTAGATCTATTAATGACTTACCAATCATGTCATAGGATCATTAAAATCAGTCCCTTTAATTTAATATCATCTCCATTTATCCTACTGGATTAGTAGTGTCTTAGAAAAATATTCAAAAACTGTACATTTCAATTCAGTCGACTGAACTATGAGTTCAGTCGAATGAATCATGAGTTCAATCGACTGAATCTGAGATTCAGTCGGCTGATTTTGAATCAGATCGTCCGTTTGTCTTGCCAGTTCAGTTTCAGTCGACTGGAATATACATTCAGTCGGCTGAAACATGGTTCATACCCTTTCAGTCGACTGAATCACAGATTCAGTCGGCTGATTTTGAATCAGATCGTCTATTTGTCTTGCCAGTTTATTTTCAGTCGACTGAAATACATATTCAGTCGGCTGAACTATCAACCATCCTTTTACGTGTTTAATAAGCATTCCTTCAGTCGACTGAATCATATATTCAGTCGGCAGAAACTTCCAGAACCATTTTCTTGTCCGAGACGTTTGTGTTCAGTCGACTGAATCCTCAGATTCAATCGGCTGAAACTCCCAGAAACTCCTTCTGTTTTCAGCCACCATTAGTTCAGTCAACTTAAACTCTAGTTCAGTCGGCTGAAACTCCCAGAAGCTCGTTTCTGATTCGTCCATTGTCAGTTCAGTCGACTGAATCCCTGATTCAGTCGGCTGGAACTCCCAAAACTTCGTTTCTGGTTCGTTCATTATCTGTTCAGTCGACTGAATCTCTGATTCAGTCGACTGACTGTTTCGTCAGTCCTTTCCATTGCATGTTTTGTACTTCCTTCCTTCGCGATTTCTCTTAAAAGAGCCATAACGGTATGTTTGGAAATACTTGCAATCCTTGGTTTTCCCGGTTGTCTCTTGCTCCTTAGTCTTTCTCCTTCTTCTTCCTCCTTGATACTCGGCCAATGGTGAGCTTGATTAAGGTAACGTCACCAAGGTTTGGTTCGGCCAAGGTGTAGCAGCTTTGAGAGGGAAAAACGGAGGAGGGAATGGGAAAATATCTCAAGTCTCGGGTCTTAGGAGTGATCAGCCAACTCCTAGCTTTTTCTTTCCTTCTTTCTAAATTCCTTTCTCTTCTTTTCTCCTTAGTGTTTTCTTTGGAAGAGAGGGGAGGACGGTTTTGGTGTGTGAGGGAGAGAGGGAGATGGGTGTGATGATTGGTTTGACTCCCTCCACCAACCAAGCATGGAGGGAGGTATGGGCTTGCATGCCCCCAATTTTAGGGCCTTTGTCCCCTTAGTGGGGGTGGTTGGAATGGGTTTGAGTCACAACTCATTCCAATGAGTTTGGTGAGTCAAATAAGATGGGAATCATCTTGACTCACCCAATTATATAATTTGTTATTTAACTTAGCCCCTTTAATTTCATAATTTAATTTCTATTTATTCTCCTTCAATTCCTTCATGAATCCACCCATGGTTGACAAAGTCAACCATGGTGGCCGGCCCCACCAATTTCTTAGCCAACCGCCACCTCACTTGATGAGGTGGAGGTGGACCCCACTTGATTATGTCCCTTGGTCTATTCAAGACTAAACTTAGGTGTTTTATATTAATTAAATTAACTTTATTTACTTGGGTCCTCTTTAATTCCATTTTGACTCATCCATGGTTGACCAAGTCAACCATGATGGTAGGCCCCATTTTTTTTTCCTTGGAGTTTGAATCAATTTGATCTGTTGGGTCCCACATGGTTATCGGGCCCACTTTGACCATCGTTGATCCTTTTTGATGGATTCCATCAAATCCATGATCCATTGGACCACGCTTGGGCCTTTGTCCAAATTATGATCCACTTAATATTCATGACATCAAAGTTCCTATTTTTTTCATTTTTAAAACAAATAATTGCCATATATATATTGATTTAAAAATTCAGGCTATTACAGAAATGATCAAAAATAAAATGATCATATGATTGGAAAAATGGGCTAAAATCAAAGTGGTAAGGTTCAGCCATAATGTATGGCCGAACCCTACCAAGGTTCATTTGAAAGTTTGGGATACTTAGATGGTTTTAATTAAATAAAAGAGTGACTAAGGTTTAAATGGGTGAGGTTCGGCCATGGGGTATGGCCGAACCCCACATAGTGGATTTTTAGGACATAGACCAAGTTGGAATGATAGGGATGAATGTTTGATTTGCTGCTATGTAAATAAGGTATTGGACTTGCTTGAACGGTGTACAAGTTGTAAATGGGAGACGGTTCAAGAAAAGGGTCAAACAAAGTAATCTAGGGTAGGTTTCCTACCTTTATTGTAACCACACTCCTATTTACTGTTTTAAGTTGTTTTTGATAAGTTTTGGTGAATGTAAAGTTATATTTTTAAATGTAATGTTTGCATAGACATCTCATGCATCGCATGGGATAATGGTGTTGTAACCGGAGGCCACACTCCGTCGGGGCATCCGAAAGACCACTGTGGGGTACCCTGATGATGAGAATCCCATCAGGAGGAATCCGGAGGCCACACTCCGTCGGGGCATCCAAAAAACCACTGTGGGTTACCTTGACGATGAGAATCCCGTCAAGTGATGGCTACGTTGAATGGTGATGGGTGGGACTCATTACATGTTCATTTCATACATAGCATGTTTTTATGGAATTTTGTCACACTTGTATTATTATTATACTATTTGCATGTTTTCGACTAACCATGTGGTAGCCCTATTCGGAAACACTACTGGGCGCGTTGATCTAACGCCCTATCTATATCCTTAGTGGATGACGCAGGAAAGTCAAAGATTGAGGATTGAGAAGGGGACCAAGCAAGGAAACTTGGGCGGTTTGAATGATTTGGAATGAACTTTGAATGGACTATTTATGGACTTGTCATTTGATTTATTCGGACAATGTAATTTGGTAATTAGATGTGTTGGCATGTAATAAGTAGTTAGGTAGATGCTATGGTTTGCTTTATTTTGGATGGTTTGGAATGAATGGTAGACTAAGGTTATTTGGTAATTTTGGAAAATAAATCTTGTACTTTGCTATCTTAAGTTAAAAAAATGGATTAGTCTTAGGATCTATTATAACCTCAGTTAGTTTAAGACTAAGTTAATTCCGCAAGTTGTATTTGTACCATGTGCGGATCAGTTTTATGGACTTAGTTCATACGTACATGGGCTTGGCCAGTTAAGGGTCGGATTTAGAGATCCGAACTTAACTCGCGTCGTGACACTCCACCCCGACCACTTGGTTGATTATCATATTAAAAAAAAAAAAAAAACTCTGATTATTAGAGTAAAAAGGGCGGGGTGTTACATTACATGTGCATATTTACATAGCATTGATTTACTTGTTTTGATGACCATATATATTATGATATATGCATGTTTTTATATACTAACCATGTGGTAGCCCTAATCGGAAATCCTACTGGGCGCGTTGATCTAACGCCCTAATTCTATCCATAGAGGATAATGCAGGAAATGGAAAAGGGAAAGAGAAGGTCGTGAACCTGGAGGGGAGCAAAGCTTAAGCGCTTGATTGATGTTTGGGATGTCTTTGTTATTGTCTTTTGAGTTATACTTCATGGACATGTAATAAGTTGATACCTTTGCTATGGTTTGTATATGATATTGACAATGGATGGTTGGATAAGTTATTTTAATAATTGAGACTTGTACTTGCTATCTAATCAGTTTATTTCCGTAATTGGTTTAGTTTATTCCGCATGACATTGTTAGTTTCATGTGTGGTTTGTTATCGTGGGTTTAGTCCATGCACACATGGGTGGCTAGTTAAGGGTCGGACTTAGGAAGTCAGAACTTAGCTCGAGTCGTGACGCCGCCGGCTCTCTTCCGATGTTATTCTATTATTAAAAAAAATAAAAAATTAGACTCTGATTTCTCGGAGAGTGCGGGGCGTTACAAAAAAGGTCGGGAGTTGTAAAGAAAGATTAAAGCCTTTGCAGCCTCCATGAATGAATCAATTCAAAACCTATCCACATTCATGGAAGGACTCAAAAAGAGTACCCGCCGAAAATTATCTTTCCTGCCAGTATCTCCTCCACCGGATGGCTCTACTTAGGATAGTTTTTCATGACATATATTTTGGAAAAACTATATCATTGGTATTTTGTCTAAGCATCCATGATGCCTCTTTTTAACCATATGTACCAATTTTTATCAAATGAAATGATGTGGTTTAGTGTATGTGCAAATTTGATACCATTTATTTTGTAACGCCCCGCCCTTTTTCACTCTAATGCTTTCCGAAAATTAGAGTCTATTTTTTTTTAAATAACAGAGTGAGCAAGAGCGGGACCTCACGACGCGAGCGAAGTCCGAACTTCTAAAGTCCAACCCTTAACTGGCCAACTCTATGTGTGCATGGACTAAGTCCATGAAAACGGTTCACACATAACAATATAAACATGCGGAATAAAATCATAACTGCGGAATTATAATATAACCTAGTTGTATTCCATTTTAGATAGCAAAGTACGTCAAGTCCTTGATCATGATTAACATAACATAATTATCCAAATGAACATCCAACTATAGCAAATCATCTAAATTATTAAATGTCCGAAGTCTATTTACTCAAAATACAAGTCCATAAGTAACTTAATCAAAATATAAACTAAAAGCATCCAAGCTCCTATGCTTGGCCCTTTTCGTGTTCATCGTTCCCCTCGTTTCCTGTATCATCCAGTAGGGTAAAAGTAGGGCGTTAGAACAACGCGCCCAATAGGTATTCCAATTAGGGCTAACACATGGTTAGTACAAAACATATATAATAATATCATAATGTCAAAAACCATATAAACCATGCCATGTCATGATGTCAAATGCAATAAGTCCCACCCATCACAAGTACATAAAAGTACCCCCACATAGGTCTTTCAGATGCCCCAACGGAGTGTGGCCCCTCCGGTTTCTTCTTGAAGAAAAAGCACATCAAGATATCCCACATAGGTTTTTCGGACACCCCGACGGAGTGTGGCCCCTTCGGTTACATATCCTTCACCCCATGCTATACATGAGATGCCAATGAAACACATGTTATTTTATACTATAAACATAGCATTAATTATCGGTGCTTGTGCGCAAAGTGTATAATGAGATAATCAATATTCAAAGTGATGTTTGTTAATAAGAATACTTAAATACTAAATACAAACACACATAGATCAAACACCACAAGACCATTTTAATGTGGTTCGGTTAGCCAACCTACATCCACTGTTAGGACTCGCTCAACCTTGACCTATCCCAAAATCCACCACTCAATCGGTGAAATTTCACCCACCATTGTCGAATAAAAAATCCACCTATCCATTTGGTCGGGAGTTCCACCCACCTTTGTGCCAGAGACACTGCTCCAAAATTTTTTATAGTGGTTCTGGGGTACCTCCCCTTAATCCACTTTGGAACAAAGGTTTTAAATAAAATTAAAACAAGAAACACTTGCTTTTGAAGCTCTCTCTTCTGATGTGTGCTTCTTCGAGATCCCACTCGTGTATGTCGATGCTCCGCCCCTTAGCCGTCGTTTAGCAATCACAGTCCAGGGTGTCAAGGAAACTAGTTCTACCAAAGGTTTCCCAGTTTATGTTTCTCTCCTCCTCACTTTCAATCTCAATTCTCAAATTGGTTGTTTATGAGCTTTCTTCCTTCCTCTCTCTCTCACAACTCACTGCATTTGATTGGTTGTAATTGATTCCCCTAGTTTAAGAACGAGAGAGATGGCCCTTGTTAAGCTCATTGATAAAGATGTGGGTCCAACTGGTCCATCCGAAGGATACCAACTACTTGCATAAAGGTTGGTTTATATAGCGAAGGCAACCAATTGAAGTAACAGTAGTGTACCGACATGTCGGTCGCATCGAGAGGTCGGTGACTAGAAATGTTACTGTTACATTTCCGACCGTTGTACATTAAGTGCACTCCCAACGGTAATATTCTTTCCCGGTCGACATGTTGTTGTCACCGATGGGTCAACACTTATGGTGCCGAGAGGTCGGTCCATACGAGAGGCTCATTCTGGTACAAAACATGCTCGACAGTGTTTCAACTCTTGAAACTTGTTACCCAGAACGACATGTTGCGATGGGTCGGTCCTGGTACTCTCGATCGGTCTTTGATTGCCGATATGTCTGTTTCTTCGAGAGTCCACATGAGTTCAAGGATTCTAGAACTCGAGATCTTGATCTAGAAGTTGTTGACCACGAGGTGTCGTTTCAGCTTTTCACCGAGGGGTCAGTGCATACAAGACTCTCGATAAGAGGCAAACCCAGAATGACAGTTTAATATTCCAGAACCTAATATCATTCGGGCCAACTAGTCTCTAACCATGATGGGTCGATCCTGACTGCACCGCTAGGTCGGGGAGATAAACTGGTCGCGTTGACAGTGAAACCAAATACATATTTCCAAGTTGGGTTCCAATTCACTATCAAGCATCCTCTCTAGGCTCCATATAATTTCAACCATTTGTTTTTTTAAGCCTAGGGATAGTTCTCTCTGAGGTGTGGGTAACACCTGCAGTCATCTATGGTCATATTATCTGTTTTGTGATCACCATAACGATGAGATTTAAACTGGTGGAGCATGATCTTTACTCTTGATCATCTTGGGTCTTCAAGCTTTTGGCAAGTGCTTCTTCACGAGTCATGTTATTGACAAACATAAGTTCTTGGCCAAGCCGAGGTACTAACAATCTCCCCCTTTGTCAATTTCATAACAAAATCTAGAAGCTAACTCATTTACAGACCCACCCTTATTACAACACAATTGATTACAAAAATATTGCATTGATTACATGTACATATTCAAATGGAAAACAAGAGTATGGTCTTCGCATATTCTTATTCAGTTTGTTTCATTTCATTTTCCTGTTGAGGTACATAAGCAAGCAACACTAGAAAATCAATAGAGGGGTTAGTCCCAAAATATAAATATTCATTCATGGACTAAATAAGATTTGTAATCAAGCTCCTCCATATTTCTTGATTTCCTAGTGACCAACACTCCCCATAGCTTATCTTGTAACGCCCGCCCCTTTTCATCGAAATCAGAGTCTATTTCTTTTTGAAATAGCAAGTGACAAAGGGCGCGGACGTCACGACACGAGTTAAGTCCGAGCTTCTAAAACCCGGCCCTTAACTGGCCAACCTTACGTGTGCGTGGACGAAGTCCACGAGAACGGTTCACACGTAGAAGTAAGCTCGAGAGATATTAAACTAAGTACGGAATTAAAAATAGAGTCTTTCCTACAAATTTGTAGATAGCAGGGAAGATTACATCATTTAAATTACTGAATTACTTCAAAATGATAATGTCCAAAATAAAATCCAAACCACAGTAAGTAATCTAAATTATTACATTCCGAAGAGCTAAGTTACTCAATTACATATTCCAAAATAAATTTAGATACACTAAGTAGCCCACTTTCCCAAGCTCCTATACTTGGCTCCCGTCTCGTCCTTCGTGTCCGCCATCTCCTGCGTCATCAGCTAGGGTAGAAGTAGGGCGTTAGACAACGCGCCCAGTAGGACTACGAGTAGGGCTAACACATGGATTAGTGATAACAAGCACATAGGTATAATATAATGACAACCATACAATGAATGCCATGCCATGGGTGTTTTGTGTCATGAGTCCCACCCATCATCCATACCATCATGATATCATATCCCCCTTGACGGAAAAACCTTGTCAAGATATAAACAATCACAAATCATCCCCCTTGATGGCAAAACCTCATCAAGATATAAACAATCACAAATCATCCCCCTTGACGGCAAAACCTCGTCAAGATATAAACAATCACAAATCATCCTCCTTGACGGTAAACCCTCGTCAAGATATAAACAATCACAAATCATCCCCCTTGATGGCAAAACCTCGTCAAGGTGTCCCCATGTTTGCTTCTCGGTCGCCCCGACGGAGCATGGACTCCGGTTATATCTCATAATATCCCTCTTGATGGATGAAACACATCAAGATATCCCCATGCTTGCTTCTCGGTCGCCCCGACGGAGCATGGACTCTAGTTTCATTTCATAATATCCCTCTTGATGGATGAAACACATCAAGATATCCCCATGCTTGCTTCTCGGTCGCCCCGACGGAGCATGGACTCCGGTTTCATTTCATAATATCCCTCTTGATGGATGAAACACATCAAGATATCCCCATGTTTGCTTCTCGGTCGCCCTGACGGAGCATGGACTCCGGTTTAATTTCATCATTTCTATACCATATCCCTCCCATGTCATGCATGAGATGTAGGTGCCATATGCCATGTAATATATATGATCATAGTCATAAAACCCATCTTAAAACCATTACATGATTACCAAAATAAATCAAAGGAAAACCATCACATAATACTTAATCCATGACCAAAATAAATCAAAGGTAAGACCATCACATAATACTTAATCCATGACCAAAATAAATCATAGGAAAAACCATCACATAATACTTAATCCATGGCTTATAAAAAGGTAGAAATCCTACCGAATACCGACTAGTACTCCTTAGCGTTTCTGTCCAATAATCCGATCACCGATCGCGCACCGCTTTCGATGTCCGGTACCTTATTATATGTCAATAATTAGTCCGTGTTTTTAACCATTATTAAGTCCCTAATTCATGCCTTAGTGGGGTTCGGTCATACATCATGGCCGAACCTCACTATGCAGTTTTGTGGGTCCCATTTAATCTATCAAATAGTTAAATCACATGAATCTAAAAATCAGCCACCCTAGGCTTTATTTAACCATACATAAGTTTATTACTTAGAGCCCGTAAGTCCATGATCATCTTAAATGGGTTCTTGAATTTGGCCATTAATTACGGTTTTGCCACTACCTTTCCCATGGTTAGACATTCACTTAACCATATACATTTCTTTGTCCATAATTGATCCATAGACTTGGATCCCTTAATGACTCCTTAGCCATGACACAACATCATCAAAAATCAGCCACTACCCCCATGTCGTGGTCCGCACTTTGAATCTGGCCATTACTCCCATTTCAAGGCCTATCATCACTCGTTCATAATCTACACTACACATTGGGAGAATGCAATTGCATTATAAATACAAGATTTTCATACCAAATATTAGTCTTTGCAAGCTAGACCCTTCACACGCTCCTCATAGTGTCGTCATCTCACGAGTTTCATGTGGCAAGTTAACCCATGCATTCCGGTCTCTTTCAAGTACATTGTTTATCTAACATCTCTCAAATGGGCACTTTGTTCATATGAGAACCTCTTATACCCCCTCACAAAGTGTTTACATCATCACCCATTATATGTCATAACACAAATCTCTTCACTTGGGTCATGACAAATTGTCAAGCCATGAGTCATCACCAATATAAAAGCCATTTCTAAAAACCATTGTTCCATCCCCTAAGTATACCCATATATCACATTATCAAACACTCTCCACCCTTTTTATTCACATTTATCTCACTCATAAACGTCTGCAACATATAACCCACATCAAACGTTCATGCATCTTATCATCATTTGATGCATGCAGTTCATCATTGACTCTTTCCTCACTTAATTAGTATGATCATAACTATTAGTCTTTCCTCATTTCACCACTTCATACACTCAACAATAAAATTCAATACATGTATATTCACATGCACTCAAAATACAAGTATGCTTGTGCAATTTAATATCACATAATATCATCAATAATAACAAAATCCCGTTCAACTTAATTTAAGCATACTCAAGTGCAAGGTTCCCTCATTAAAACCTCTTTAACTTCACTAACATTTATTCATTAACATCTTAAAATCATAAATCCCCCTTCCATGGTTTTGATCTTAAAAACCCCATTCCAATTTACTTAATTACTCACCATGATTCCTTCCAAAAATTCCATACATCCATTGCTTAAATAATTTAATTACATAATGTCCTTAATCTATTTATTTTTCTTAACCCTAATTTACCCATTAGGGTTTGCCCATTCTTCCTCCTTTCATTGGATGGATTTGAAATCCAAGGCCCATGACAATTTGGCCATTATTTAAATCCAAGAAATGGACCCATTTATAAACCTTAAAAAAAACTAACCTCTTGTTTTAGAAAATACTTACAATCCGACGGCTCCTCTGACTTTTCCTTCTCCTCTCGGATTCCTTGGCCTTCTCTTCTCTTCTTCTCCTTGATTGGTCGGCTAAGATGTGCTTGACCCAATGAAAAACCCCAATACTTGGGTTGGCTAAGATAGGGTTAGCTTTGAGAGAGGGAAGGGAGGAGAAGATGGAGATAACTAACCCAAGGTCTTGATCTTGGAGTGATGGGCCCAAGCTTGCACTTCTCCTCTCTTTTCTTCTCTTCTTCTCTTCCTTTCTTAATTTTTTTGTTCTCTTCTCCTTGGATGTAGGGGACGGTTTTGAGAGAGATGAAGAGAGGGAGAGAGTGAAAGAGCTCGATGGAAAAGAGATAAGTTCATCTCATTTGGTTGCTTACATCATACTCCACCATTAAGTCTCCCACCAACCAAGCATTAGATATTTTTTATGCTTTATGGTGGTGGTTGGGATAACCACCACCAAGCCAACGTTGGTGTTAAAGATAAGATGGCTTTTGGTCTTCCATCTTTGACCACCTTTTTTATTAGCTTAATTAAATTGGATCATTAGGTTAAGTTAATTAATTTCCACTTTATCTCCTTTAATTCCTTGACTCCTCTCCATTACTTCACCCATGGCTGACCAATTCAACCATGGTGGCCGGCCCCACCAATCCTTGGTCGACACGCCACCTCACTTGGTGAGGTGGAGATGAGTCCCATTGGGCCATGTCACCTAGGTTTTAAATAAATTCCAACTTAGGTGATTTAATTAAATCCATTTCAACTACTTGGATCACCATTGGGCCCATGGCCCAATCACACTCACCTCCGACCCATTTACCTTAGAGCTTACATCATCTTGATCCATTGGGTCCCAAATGGGTATTGGGCCCAATTTAACCATCCTTGGCCCAATTTACCATCATTGACCCTTTATATGAATTTAAATCCAATCCATGGTCCATTGGGCCATACTTGGGCCTTTGTCCAAATCTTGATCCATTTACCCTTTATTCCATCAAATTTCCAATTTCCACCATTAAAATAAATAATATCCACCTATATATTGATTTACAAATTCCGGGCCATTACATATCCAAGCTATCTGTGTTGAGAAGATTTCTCCCCCAATCTTCTTTGAGTTTGATCTCTCAAACTCCAAGCATAGACATTCTCCCTGCGTCTATTGGCTTTGATGTCTTCTAACTTCTACTAATTTCTCCCCCATTTTGTCATTCAATTAACAAAGATTAGTAGGCCGACATCGGGTTTTAAACACTCCCCCATGCTCCTTCGCATTTAGTGTTTGATTGGGTTCTACTAAGACTCATGGTTTTCCCTTTGGTTTAGTGCACACTTCTCGTGTATTAAGATTAGTTTGTCCATGCACAAACTAAGATTCAACTTTGTTGATCTATTCCATGAGTGAAACAATTGTCCTAGCATTCCTAGAGTCTTTCTCCCCCATTCTTCAAACTATCTTCCTTAGCTTTCTCGACCCAGTTCCCTCATAAAGTTAGCTGCCTCTAAGTTTATTTTTCATCAAGATTTCTGATCATGCTTGCATTAATCGTCCTCCTCATACTGTCATGACCAGTGACAGGAGCTAATCAGCACATATTTTGTGCTCTCCTAAACTCCAAAGTACGTGCAATTTTATAGCGCGATCCTTATCTTCCTAACAACCTGTATGTTAGTCTATTTACATAAAATCCATGTAAGCAATAGACTAGAGATAAAATATGTAACACTCTGGATTTCCAAGTTATTAATATATATGAAAATTACCCATTTAATTTGTGAATTTTAGATATGGACCTTAGATGGGTAAAGTGTTGGGTCATTGCCCAATTAAGACCCAACGGATTGTGGAAATAGGGTTCAATTTAAATTAAATGGGGCTAAATTAAAATGGTAATACAATATGTCTATAAATAAGGGATCTAGAATAAGTGGCATGCGCATAGAGGGAACATGGAAATATTTTAGGAGTTGCATGGCCGAGTATGAAGATACGCACATCCACGTGAATGTGCTAGAATATCTTTAAAAAGGGGATTGCTAAATAAATAAGATGTCTAAAATTAAATAAAGATTGCCTTGGCCGCGTGTGTGGGATTTGCACATCCATGAGGATGCGCATAAGATCATTTAAAAAGAGGTCCTTTCCTTGATTAAGAACGGTACAAGGCAGTTGCTAATTTGAAGGGATCTTGGCATCTTCTAATTATAGATAGGACCGATTGGAAGGTTGATAAAAAAGAGGCAACAAGGGGCGCAAGGCACATTCTAAATATATGGCGGAGTGGAAGGTTTTATAAAAGAAAGGAAGCATAACAAGGCGCGCACAACATTACACAATTAAGGGAGGGCCTTGACGCTGGTGTGCTCTAGCAAGAAGTGTTCTCGGCTGTGTTAAAGATCAAGAAGAAGGGGGAAAAAGGTTAAGGAAGGAAAAGGATCGGAAGAATAAATCGGAGCGAAGGAAAATCGGAGGAGTCGCGGAATCGGTTAGTTTTATAAAAGAAAGAAACCATAGGGTTCGGCCATGGTATTTGGTCGAACCCCATGGAAGAAAATTGAGGTAATGATATAGAAATTTAATGGAATTATGAACCATAGGGTTTGGCCATGTGTTATGGCCGAACCCCATGAAAGAACATTGGTTAATTTATATGGGATTAAATGATGTTCAAGAGGAAGTAAGGAACCACAGGGTTCGGCCATGTGATATGGCCGAACCCTATGGAAAGGATATTAATATTTTTAATGGATTTGAAAGATGGAAATCATAGAAGTATGCTTATGGTTTTAAAAGGTTTTAAAAGGTTGGGATGAATGTATGAATGAGAACCATCAAATGATGTAATCTTAGTTGAATGATTTTTAAAGAGAAGATTATGAACCATAGCGTTCGGCCAAGGTGTATGGCTGAACCCCATGGAAGATGGTTATTAATTTTGAAAGGATTTGATGATGGACTTTTTGGATAAAAAAGGAAGGAACCTTGATTTATGGATTCAAGGATGGTAATTGATATAATGGATAAAATGGAAAGTTATACATCATAGGGTTCGGCCATGGTGTTTAGCCGAACCCCATGAATCAATTCTATAGTTCAATTATGGATTTATTATTGTAAATAAATTAAGAAGGAGGTTGGAACAATGATATCATGGGTTTGGCCATGGTGTATGGCCGAACCCCATGAACCAATATTATGGATCTAATATGAGTAAATAAATGAATGGACTCATGTTTTGGAACCTAAACATAAGGTGATGAAGGAGATGGCAAAAAAGTAAATAGGTGAAAATGATGGACATAGGGTTCGGCCATGGTGTATGGCCGAACCTGTAACGCCCGCCCCTTTTCACCGAAATCAGAGTCTATTTTTTTTTTTTAAAAGGAAAAGTGACAAAGGGCGCGGACGTCACGACGCAAGTTAAGTCCGAGCTTCTAAAGCTCGACCCTTAACTGGCCAACCCTACGTGTGCGTGGAGTGAAGTCTACGGAGAACAGTTCACACGTAGAAGTAAGCATCGGGGAACATTTAAACCAATTGCGGAAAATTATAAAAGAGTTTAACCTACAAATTCTTAGATAGCAGGGAAGTTACATTCATTCAATCATCAAACATCCTTAAAATCATAATGTCCAAAGTAATTTCCAAAACATGGCAAGTAATCTAAATTATTACATTTCCGACAGGCTAAGTTACTTCAAATACACATTTTCCCAAAATAAACTTAAACAAAATAATTAGTCCGCCTTCCCAAGCTCCTAAGCTTGACTCCCGTCCTATCTTTCCGTTCCGTCATCTCCTGCATCGTCAGCTAGGGTAGAAGTAGGGCGTTAGAACACGCGCCCAGTAGGACTCCGAGTAGGGCTAGCACATGGATTAGTAATAACAACATGCAGATAATATTATAGAAAAACCATGCACTTTGGGCAATGTCATGCAATGGGTGTTCTATGTCATGAATCCCACCCATCAATCTCATCCTCATTCTACAATGTCCCTTTTTCAACCATCCATAGTGTCCCAAATAAAATCCATACCATCATCGTGCTATGATCCTCTTGATGGAAAAGCCTCATCAAGATGTGGTCCACACTAGGCATCCCCCCTTGATGGAAAAAACCATCATCAAGGTATCATAATTACAAGAGTCCCCCCTTGACGGAAAAGCCTCATCAAGGTATAATAATACATATGTGAAATGTCCCCATGCTGTTTATCGGTCGCCCCGACGGAGTATGGACTCCGGTTTCATTTCATCCTTCCCCTGTCATATGCCTCCCATGCCATGCATGAGATGTAGATGCCATATGCCATGTAATATATGAAATTCAATAGTAATAAAACCCATCTTAAAACAATTACAAGATTACCAACTAAATCAAAGGGAAACCATCCCACAATATTTAATCCAAAACCCATCTTAAGACATTCACATGATTTCCAAAATAATTTAAAGGAAAACATCACAAGATGCATAATCCAAAACTCATCTTAAAGACAACCACATGCTTTCCAAAATAAATTAAAGAAAACATCACCCAATCCATGGCTTACAAAAATGTAGGAATCCTACCGAATACCGACTCGCGTCTTTATTTCATTTTCGTCCGACAATCCTGCTACCGACTTGCGTACCGCTCGTGCTATCCGGTACCTTATTAAATTACCAAATCAATCCAAGTTTTAATCATTTCCAAGCCCATAAATCATAACTTAGTGGGTTTCTTCATTTTAGCCCATATTTACCATTTTTGCCACTACCCTTCACATAAACAATTTTTCATTAATTCATGCCTACTTAAGCCCAAAATTTAATCCACAATTTAGGTCCTTAACTTAGGTCCATTATTGACTTACCAAAACATTAAAATTTGTCATGTAATTAATCTAACCATTACTCATTTAAACCCATTCAAACCCCATACTTAATCACATATATACCCATTGACCTTAAACCCAAATTGATTTACAATTTGGGGCATGGGTTTGGCCATACACCATGGCCGAACCCATGATGTTCCTTTCTCCATTTTTTTCTTTTTTCTTGGGTCCATTGTTACATTTTAGATCCAACAATAATCCTTCCTTGAGGGTTTTAAATCATGCATCTAAACCATATTCTTAACCCCATTTGGATCATTACACTTGTTCATTTAAAAGCCCTAAATTCATCAACACATCATCCTTTAAACCCACCATTTAATCATCATTTCATCACCATAGGGTTCGGCCATATACCATGGCCGAACCCATGGTTCAAGGCTCATTCCCTCCATGCATTTCAAAACCATAAAACTCCATTGCATTTTTATCATAAACTCATTTTAAAACCTTACTCCCATGCATTCATTAAAACCCTAAATTCATTAATCAAAAACCCTAACCAATTAAACCAACGACCAAATCACCCACCATGGGGTTCGGCCATGCTACATGGCCGAACCCTATGGCCAATAATTCTTCTTCCAATCATCACATTCTATGCTTAAATTTCATAAATTACATAATGCACATAACCCATTTATTTATTTTCTTAACCTAACCCTAATTTTTCCCACTTAGGGTTTCCTCCATCTTCCACCCTCACATTTGAGGGGTTTAACATCCATGACATATATCTATGTAACCACCATTAATTTTTACAAAACTAAACCCTAAATCTTAAACCCTAAAATCCAAAAAATTCTTGTTTAAGAAATACTCACTATCCGACGTCTCCTCCGATTTCCGCCACTCCCGTCGGTCTCCGTAGCCTCCTCTCTCCTTCCTTTTGATCTTTTGTAGGTTAAGATCTTTGATCAAGGGTGGCAATCCCCAACCCTAGAATCGGCCATGGTAGGTTTTGTGTGAGAGAGGGAGAGGGGAAAATTATGAGAGGGAAGGTGATAACCCTTTACCTTAGAGTGATTTTTTTTTTTTTTTTGCTTAATTTTTTCCACTTCTTTCTTCTCTCCTTCTCTTCTCTCCTCCTTAGCTCTCTTTCTCCCTTCACTTGAACATAGGACGGCAATGGAGGAGTGAAAGATTAAAATGAGAATGAAAAGAGAGGGAGAAAGGAAAAAGATGAGACTTAACTCCCTTTGGTAACTTAACCTACACTTTACATTAACTAACTCACCAACCTTATGAGATATTTTCTTAGATATTTTAATTGCTTTATGGTGGTGGTTATCTAAACCACCACCAAGCCCAACGTGTTTTACACTTGAGGTTGAGATGAGGTATTTTGGTTTTCACCTCTTGACCCCACTTTGACCACTTCACTTAAATAATTTTAATCATTTAATATTTAGATATTTAGGTTACTTTAATTTCCATTTATTTATTTAAATCACCTTTATATACCCTCCCATGGTTGACCAATTCAACCATGGTGGTCGGCCCCACCAAACCTTGGCCTACACGCCACCTCACTTGATGAGGTGGAGGTGGGTCCCACTTGGCCAATTACCTTGATTTAATTCCAAATAACTTAGGCGATTTAAATTCATTGAATTCACTCTAAGTGGATTACCATTGGGCCTACGGCCCAATTACATTTCCCATCTAGCCCATTTACCGTAGAGCATAACCATCTTGACCCATTGGGTCCCAAATGGGTATTTGACCCAATTTGACCATTCTTGACCCATTTAAATAAATTTAAATCCAAACCATAGTCTATTGGGCCACACTTGGGCCTTTATCCAAATTTTGGCCCATTTACCATTTACTCCACCAATTTTCCAATTTTCATCATTAAAATAAATAATATTCACATATTCCTTGATTTACAAATTCCGAGCCCTTACAGAACCCCGTGAACTATTTGATGGACCATGTGTTGGAATATTTTAAGGGACATTTAGAGTGGTTATGCATGTTTAAGGAAATGAGGGATTTAATTATATATATAGACCTATGTTCATGGTTTATGTTATTGGTTATGGATAGGTATAATGGCAATATTGTAATTAAGTGAATTAATGGACCATGGGCTCAGCCATGGTGTATGGCCGAACCCCATTGGAATTATTTGGTGGACTTAGGGTCTATGTTTGGTAGATTAAAATGAATGAAATGTTAACTAAGGATTAGACCAATGTCAAAGTGGTAAATAAGTGTGAAAATGATAGACCATGGGTTCGGCCATGGTGTGTGGCCGAACCGCATGAGGAATGATTTATGGTTTTAATGTATGAAGGTTAATGTCAATGGAATGATAGCCATGGATGGCAATATGGTAATTATATAGAAATAATGGACCATGGGTTTCGGCCATGGTGTATGGCGGAACCCCATGGGGATTGTTTTGTGGACTTTGTTGTTAACAAGGTCATGTTTATGGACTTAAACATAATAGGAAATCAAACGGGACCTCACAAGGTGTGTACGATCGTGAGCGGTTACCGGACGAAAGCGCAAGGACACGTTAGTGGTCTTTGGTAGGATTCCACCTCTTTGAAACCATGGGTTTATGTACAATGTTTTTATCTTATTTTACGTTGCAAAAGATATGTTTCAATTGTGAAGTTTTAATGCTATGTTTATAATATAAAATAGCATGTGTTTCATTGGCATCTCATGCATGGCATGGGGTGAAGGATATGTAACCGGAGGGGCCACACTCCGTCGGGGCATCCGAAAAACCTATGTGGGATACCTTGATGTGCCTTTCCATCAAGAAGAAACCGGAGGGGCCACACTCCGTCGGGGCGTCTGAAAGACCTATGTGGGTGTACTTATATGTACTTGTGATGGATGGGACTCATTGCATTTGACATCATGACATGGCATGGTTTATATGATTTTTGACATTATGATATTATTATATATGTTTTGTACTAACCATGTGTTAGCCCTAATTGGAATACTTACTGGGCGCGTTGTTCTAACGCCCTACTTCTACCCTACTGGATGATACAAGAAATGAGAGGAACTATGAACGCGAAAAGGCCAATCATAGGAGCTTGGATGCTTTTAGTTTATATTTTGATTAAGTTACTTATGGACTTGTATTTTTAGTAACTAGACTTTGGACATTTAATAATTTAGATGATTTGCTATGGTTGGATGTTCATTTGGATAATTACGTTATGTTAATCATGATTAAGGACTTGACGTATTTTGCTATTTAAAATGGAATAGAACTAGGTTCTATTATAATTCCGCAGTTATGATTTTATTCTGCATGTATATATTATTATGTGTGAACCGTTTTCATGGACTTAGTCCATGCACACATAGAGTTGGCCAGTTAAGGGTCGGACTTTAGAAGTTCGGACTTAGCTCGCGTCGTGACGTCCCGCTCTTGCACACTCTGTTATTGTTAAAAAAGGATAGACTCTGATTTTCAGAAAGCATTAGAGTGAAAAAGGACGGGGCGTTACAGTTGGTATCAGAGAGAACCAGAAAGATTAAATCTTTCGGAGTAAATTAATCCGGCCCCCGTACATTAATTTACTTCGTTAGACTCAGACAGAACGTTCAATCTGAGAACAACAATGGATGACAGCAAAGGAAGTACAGTCAAAATAATTGGATTTAACAAACATTGCAAAATAGGATATATTTCCCCGATATCCCCAAATGGAGAAACGAATACTTGATACATAGGAAATTCCCCAGAACAAAGATTAGTGTGATTTGAACTACGGTTGTCATTGATCTGCTTCTTGTAACACCCCCATTTCTCAAAGATATTGATATTTACAAAAATGCCATTGGAATGGTAAATTAGAAGGTTATGATCGTAGATAAGAAAATGGTGGGGCCCATTGTTCAAATTAAGGCCTATTGTACATATTATAAGGATCAAATTAGATTAAATGGTTATTGTACATCTATTTGGGTCAAGATGGTTATTTGGGTCAAAGGACCCAATTGGGACCCAATGGGTCATAATGGACTTGTGTGACCATTGGGTGAGCCCAAATTTAATGAGGTTAAGCTGGAATGATTGGAAACTAAATGGAGCATAAATGAGTAGGCTTGAGGCACACAATCAAAGGGCTAAACCACCCATAATTGGGTCATGGCGTCAATTGGATCAATAAGTTAAATGGGGACCAAATGGGTCGTGTTGACCATGTGGTGTCATAGCCCGAAATTTTTAAAATCAATGAATATGTGGCTATTATTTGTTTTAATGATGGAAATTGGGAATTTTGATGGAATAGATGTTAAGTGGATCAAAATTTGGGGCAAAGGCCCAAGTATGGTCCAATTGACCATGGGTTGGATGAAACTCATTTAAATGGTTAATTGGGCCAAGGATGGTCAAATTGGGCCCAATACCCACTTGGGGCCCAATAGATCAAGATAATGTAAGCTCTAAGGTAAATGGGTAGGAGGTAAATGTAATTGGGCCATGGGCCCAATGGTGATCCAAGTAGTTGAAGTGGATCTAATTAAATTTAAATCATCTAAGTTGGTGATGGAGTGATCAAGGTGACATGGCCGAATGGGACCCACCTCCACCTCACGAAATGAGGTGGCGTGTAGACCAAGGATTGGTGGGGCCGGCCACCATGGTTGAATTGGTCAACCATGGGTGGATACATGGAGGGAATTTAAGAAAATGGAATTAGGTTAAGTGGGAATTAATTAACCTAAGTTAATTATCTAATTAATTAAATAATTAAACTATTCAAAAGGTGGTCAAATGGTCAAATGGAAGACCAAACCACCTCATTGTAAGACACCAAAAAACGTTGGTTAAGGATGGTGGTTTATCCCAACCACCACCACTAAGCACATGAACCCATGCTTGGTTGGTGGGAGAATTAAATGGTGGAGTGTAGGTCACTCAACCAAATGAGATGAATCTTATCTCTTTTCTCCACCTCTTTCCATCTAACTCCTTCACTTTCTTCCTCTCTTGCTCTCTCATTGCCGTCCCACACCAAAGAGAAAAGAAGAAGAAGAAAAACTAAGAAGAGAAGAAGAGAAGAAAGAAGTTCAAGCTTGGGCCCTCCACCTCAAGACCAAAGTTTAAGACATCCTCTCCCCATCTCTCTCTCTCTCAAATCTACTCCATCTTAGTCGACCCAAGCTTTGATGTTTTTCATTTGATCAAACACATCTTGGCCGACCAACAAAGGAGAAGAAGAAGAAAGAAGGCCAAGGAATCCAAGAGGAGAAAGAAAAGTCGGAGAAGTCGTCGGATTTGTAAGTATTTCTAAACAAGAGATTATATTTTTAAGGTTTAAGATTTGGAATCCATTTTCTTGGATTTAATGGTGGCCGAAAATATCATGGGCCTTGGATTTAAAATCCATCCAAAAGATGAAGTAAGAAATGGACAAAATGGGAAGGAGAGATTAAGAAAAATAAATGGAGGTATTAAGGACATTATGTAATAAGGTTTATTTAAACATGATTAAATGTGGTAATTTTTAAAGGGATGGTAAATGAGGAAATTTATGGGAGATGTGAATGATTTTTGTGGCCTTAAAAGGCATGAATGAATGATGGACCATGAACCTTATGGTGATGGTGTTAGAATTTTAATGGGGTTCTTAAAGAATGGAAACCATGGAATATGATTTATGATTTTTAGGGTTTTAATGATTAAATGTAGTGATTTTTAAAGGGATTTTAAATGAGGAAATTCATGAAGATGTGAATGATTTTTGTGGCTTTAAAAGACATGAATGAATGATGGACCATGAACTTATGGTGATGGTGTTAAAATTTTAATGGGTTTAGAGAATGGAGGCTATGTTAAGTGGTTAATGATTTTTAAAGTTTTAAATGAATGAATGATTAGTGATTTTTTTAAGGGGTTTTAAATGAGCAAAACCATGGAGAGTTTTATGGATGGAATGTTTTGAACCCTATGGTGATGTGTTGGTAAATTTAATGGGTGTAAAATATGGAAAATATTGGGGGAGGGTTGGTAGTTTTGATGGACCAAAATGTACCAATTGATGATCAAAGTTGATGATTTAAAGGTATGATTTAAACCCGCTCATGGAGGGACTTATTTTGAATCTAAACGTGGTAAATAGGCCTAAGAAAAATGGGTAAAAGACATCATGGATTCGGCCATGGTGTATGGCCGAACCCATGACCCATTTTACAAGCCAATTGATGGGCTAAGTATGGAGCTAAGTATGTGATTAATTAATGGGATTAGGGTAATTATGTGGCTGATTTTTTATGATGTTGTGTCATGGCTAATGATTCATTAAAGGATCCAAGTCAATGGATCAATTATGGGCCTAAGAATGGAGGAATGAAATGATAACTTAACCATGGAGGAAGAGTGGCAAAACCGTAAATAATGACCAAATTCAAGAACCATGGGTTCGGCCATGGTACATGGCCGAACCCCATGGGAGATGATCATGGACTTAGGGGCTCTAAGTAACAACCTTATGTGTGATTAATAAAGCTTAGGGCAGTGGTTTTTTAGACCCATGTAAATTAAAATAATTAATGGATTAAATGGGACCCACAAACCTAGTTAGTGAGGTTCGGCCATGGTGTATGGCCGAACCCCGCTAAGGTATGATTAATGGATTTAAATGGTTAAAAACATGGGCTGATTATTCGTATGTAATAAGGTATCGGATATCGCATAAGGTATGTAATAATGCATTTACATCTCATGCATGGCATGGGCGGGAAAATAAAGAAACCGGAGTCCGTGCTCCGTCGGGGCGACCGAGAAGCAAACATGGGGAGAGCCTGATGTGCTATAACCGGAGTCCATGCTCCGTCGGGGCGACCAAGAAGCAAACATGGGGATAGCTTGATATGCTATAACCGTAGTACATGTTGTAACGCCCGCCCCATTTTCACCGAAATCAGAGTCTAATTTTTTTTTTTTTTGAAATAAAGGTGACAACGGCCGCGGACGTCACGACGCGAGTTAAGTCCGAGCTTCCAAAGCCCCGGCCCTAAACTGGCCAAACCTACGCGTGCGCGGAACGAAGTCCACGAGGATGGTTTACGCGTAGGAAGTAGGCTCGTGGAATATAATTACATGCGGAACATTATAATAGAGACTATCTTACAGTTTTAGATAGCAATGAAGTACGGCGTTTAAATTACTAAAATACCCCTATGTTCATAATTATATCTCAAATGATAACGTCTAGAGTACAGTCCAAACCATAGCAAGAAACAATAATTATTACAATCCGACAAGCTAAGCTACTTAATTACATTTCCGAAATAAAAACTTAAATAAAGCTAAGTAGCCGCTTTCCCAAGTTCCTACGCTTGGCTCCCGTCGCGTCCACCATTTCCGCCATCTCTTGCGTCATCAGTTAGGGTAGAAGTAGGGCGTTAAACAATGCGCCCAGTAGGACTCCGAGTAGGGCTAGCACATGGATTAGTGATAACAAGCATACAGATAACAATATAATAAAATCCATAAAATGAATGTCATGCCATGGGTGCCTATGTCATATGTCCCACCCATCATCCATATCATCATAAAAAGTCATATCCCCCTTGACGGAAAAGCCTCGTCAAGGTGTCCCCATGTTTGCTTCTCGGTCGTCCCGACGGAGCATGGACTTCGGTTATAGCATATCAAGCTATCCCCATGTTTGTTTCTCGGTCGCCCCGACGGAGCATGGACTCCGGTTATAGCGCATCAGGCTATCCCCATGTTTGCCTCTCAGTCGTCCCGACAGAGCATGGACTCCGGTTTCATTATTTTCCCACCCATGCCATGCATGAGATCTAAGTGCATTATGCTATGTAGTATATATATAATTCATATCCTTAATATAAAATCCATAGCATTGAAATATAATCCATAGCCTTAAAAATATCATCCATAGCATTAAAATATAATCCATAGCATTTAAAACCCATCTTAAAATAAATCATATAATTACCGAAATAAAACGAGGAAACCATCACATACACATAATCCACGGCTTACAAAAAGGTAGGAATCCTACCGAATACCGACTGGCGTCCTTTTTCGTTTTCGTCCGATAAATCCGGTCGCCGATCGCGTACCGTTTGCGATGTCCCGATACCTTATTATACATTTACCAAATTAGTCCATATTTTATCCATGATTAAGTCCCTGACTGATAACAAACTTAGATCCATTAATGATCCCTAACCATGTTACAAGATTATCAAAATCAGCCCTTAACTTAACCTCATTTCCATTGATTTAAACACATGCATAATTCCAAATTTTTGCCCATTAAACATTCTAATTTTGTGAGTCTAAAATGCAGCAACCCTAAGCTTCATTTAATCACTCATAATGTCATCTTAATGTACCCAAGTTCATGTCCAACCTACATGGGGTTCGGCCATGTACCATGGACGAACCCATGGTTCTTCATTGTGGCCAATAATTACGGTTTTACCACTACACTTCCATGGTTTAATATTTCCTCCATCCATGTACATTTTTGTCCATAATTCATCCATATACTTAGCCCCATTAATGATTCATTAACCATGACATAACATCCCTAAAATCAACCACTTAATTTAATTAAATTTCCAATCATCTAATCCCATACATAATTCAATTTTTAGCCCATAACATGACCTACAAATGGATCATGGGTTCGGCCATACACCATGGCTGAACCCATGATGCCTTTTTCCCATTTTTCTTGGGTCCATTTTATCTCATTTGGTCCTACCATAAATGAATTTAAATCATACATTTAAATCATCCTTCCTTAATCATCATGAGGTACATTTTTGTCCATCAATTCAACCATCATTCTCATTTATTTTTCCATGGTTCTTAAAACACCAAATTCCTCAAAGTCTCCCCATGGGGTTTGGCCATGTACCATGGCGGAACCCATGGTCCATAGTTTTTATTTTTAAAAGCTTCATTTCCACCCATTTAAACCTTGTTTAAAATACTAAAGAAAAATCCACTTAATTACCATTAACCTTCTCCATTAATTTCCATACTTTTATAACCAATAAATACATCATTCCATCACCATAGGGTTCGGCCATACACCATGGCCGAACCCATGGTTCATGATTCACCATTTTCCTATGCCTCTTGAGGCCACAAAATCATTCACACACACTCCATGATTTTTCCTCATTTAAACCCCTTTAAATTTTTCCAACATTTAATCATTTACAACCCTAAAAATCATAATCATTCTCCATGGCTTTAAACTTTAAAACCCTAATTAAAATCATCAACCACTTACCATGGGGCTCGGCCATACTACATGGCCGAACCCTATGGTCCATCAATCCATTCAAAAACCCATACTTCCATGCTTAATCCATTTAATTACATAACCTCCTTAATCCTTTTATTTATTTTTCTTAATCTATCTCTCCCATTTCATCCATTTCTCATCTTATCATTGGATGGATCTTAGATCTAAGGCCCATAACATTTGTGACCACCATTTATTCTAAGAAATGGATTCCATAAATACATCTTAACCTTTAAAAAAAAAATATAAATTCTTGTTTAAGAATTCCTTACCACACCGACGACTCCTCCGGCCTTTCTTTCTCCTTTTGATTTCCTTAGCCCTTTCTCTTTTTCTTCTCCTTGTTGTTTGGCCATTATGTGCTTGATCAAGATGGAGTCTCCAAGGTTAGGGTTCGGCTAAGGTAGGGTTAGATTTTGAGAGAGGGAGAGGGGAGGAAAAATTATCTCATACTTTGGTCTTGGGGTGGTCGGCCAACACTTGGGTTCTTCTTCCCTTTCTTCTAAGTTTCTTCTCCTTCTTTTTCCTTGGATGGGGTCGGCAATGAGAGGGAGGAGGAGAGGAATGAGAATGGCTTGAGTGGTAAGGTGAAAACCATCCATCCTTGGTTCCTTAGACCATACACTTCCATGATGGCCTTCACCCACCAAGTATGGGCTCCCTTGTCCTTGGTGGTGGTGGTTGAGACCAAACCACCACCAAGCCAACGGTTTGGTCTCTTTTGAGAGAGTGGTTTGGTCTTCCTCCCTTTGACCACCTGACTATATGATGAGAGGTATGGGTCCTCATACCTTGAGTGGTGGTGGTTGAGATGAAACCACCACCCTAAGTCCAAGGTTTCTTTTGTGTTTCCTTGGGTGGTTTCAATGGGATGAAACCACCCTTTGACTTGCCCTTTTGACTTATTTATTTGACTCTAATTTGACCAACCTAATTAATTAAATTAAATCCTTACTTAGGTTAATTAATTCCCATTTAATTTAATCCCATTAAATTATCTCTCTAAGAAATCCACCCATGGTTGACCAAGTCAACCATGGTGGACGGCCCCCACCAACACCTATCCTACCCGCCACCTCACTTGATGAGGTGGAGGTGGGCCCCATTCGGCCATGTCACTTAAACCCCATTAATCTTAACTTAGATGTTTTAAAATAATTTAATCGAACTTAATCTACTTTATTCCTCCTTAGTCCCCTTAACTTATCCATGGTTGACCAAGTCAACCATGATAGTCGGTCCCACCTTTTCCTTGGTCCACACGCCACCTCACTTGGTGAGGTGGAGGTGGGCCCCACTTGGTTATGCCATTTTAACCATCTCATCATTAACTTAGGTGGTTTAATTCCAATTCAACCCATTTCAATCAATTGGGTCACCATTGGGCCCATGGCCTAATAAAATTATTTTCTATCATTTATCTTATAGCTTGACTCATTTTGACCCATTGGGTCCCAAATGGTTATTGGGCCCACTTGACCATTATTGACCCCTTAAATGAATTCCATCCAATCCATGGTCCATTGGACCATACTTGGGCCTTTGCCCCAAAATTTGATCCATTTAGCATCCATAACATCAAAATTTCAATTTTTCCATTGTTAAAATAAATAAATGCCATATATATGTTGATTTAAAAATTCGGGCTATTACACATGCTCCGTCGAGGCGACCGAGAAGCAAACATGGGGATAGCTTGATGTGCTATAACCGGAGTCCATGCTCCATCGGGGCGACCAAGAAGCAAACATGGGGATATCTTGATGAGGTTTTTACATCAAGGGGGATATGGCATCATGATGGTATGGATGATGGGTGGGACTCATGACATAGACACCCATGGCATGGCATTCATTTTATGGTTTTCATTATATTATTATCTGTATGCTTGTTATCACTAATCCATGTGTTAGCCCTACTCGGAGTCCTACTGGGCGCGTTGTCTAACGCCCTACTTCTACCCTATCTGATGACGCAGGAGATGGCGGAAACGAAGGACGAGACGGGAGCCAAGAGTAGGAGCTTGGGAAAGCGAGCTACTTCGTTTATTTAAATTTATTTTTGGAAATGTAATTTAAGTAGCTTAGCTCGTCGGATTGTAATATTTCAAATTAGTTGCTATGGTTTGGATTTTATTTTGGACATTATGATTTTGAAGTATTTTAGATATTTCAATGATGTATCTTCCCTGCTATCTAAAAATTTGTAAGATAGTCTCTATTATAATTCCTCACTTAGTTTAATATTCCTCGAGCTTACTTCTACGTGTGAACCGTTCTTCGTGGACTTAGTTCCATACACACGTAGGGTTGGCCAGTTAAGGGCCGGGCTTTAGAAGCTCGGACTTAACTCGCGTCGTGACGACCCGCATCCTTTGTCACTTTTTATTTCAAAAAATAAAAAATACACTCTGAGTTTAGTGAAAAGGGGAGGGCATTACAGTTGGTATCAGAGCAAAATCAGAAGAATGAATCTCTCGAAGTAAGATTAAGACGGTCTCACATCTCACTGACGGATAAGAATCCCAACTGACCGACTCTTCAGAGTCCGCTGCACGGGGGCCGGGTTAATCTACTTCGATTGACTCAAACTAAAGCATTCAATCTGAGAACAACATTCGACAAAAAAGAATGATAGCAAGGGAAGAACAATCACTCTAAGTTAGATCTATCCAACATAGCAAGATAGGGCTTACTTCTCCCGAAATAAGAAAACGTCTAGATTTTTCTCCAAATTGATGAAACAGTGATGGATTTATCAAACGTAGGAAAATTTCCCCGATTTCACCAAATGAAACAAACATTTGATAAGTAGGAAATTTTCCCCAAAAAACTAAGTGTGCTAATTTGGCAATTTCCCCAATTTGAGAAAGGCTACATGATACTTGGGAAGTTTTTCCCCAAAAATATAAGAGTGTTTATTTGGTAATTTTCCCCCAAAATGAGAAACAATACGTAGGAAGTCTTTCCCCCAAAACAAAGTATGGTTACTTAGCAATTTCCCCCCCCCCCCCCAACCCAATTTGAGAAGGAACTAAGTCAATAAATATTTTTTCGATGACTTAGGAAATACCTCCAAAGAGAAGGACTCGCCGTAACCCACGGGTAGAGGAAGAGGTGCCACCACCTATTCAGGAAGAGGAGGTACAGCCACCCCATCAGGAGGAGGAACAGAATAGTGTAAACCTACCTTTTGTGCCTCCCGAGTTGAAAGAATTGGTTCAAGCAGTGGTCACATCTGTCCTGTAACAGCATTTGAACGGGAATGCGACCACTAGTGACTCCAACAACCAGAACATGGTTAGAGATTTCCAGCAGCAACGCCTTCCCTACTTCAGGGGAAAAGAAGGGGTTGTCGGAGCAGAACATTGGTTGAAGAAGATCACTCAGATCTTGAATCTACTTCAGATTTCCAGTCATGCAGATAGGATCTTACTGGCTCCATCTCAACTGATCGAGGATGCTGGTAATTGGTGGAAGGTTGTAGAAAAACAGCAAGCACTGGTGCCGGAAGGGGAAAGGATTACCATGACATGGGAAGGGTTCTTAGCTACCTTTTTAGAGCAGTATTTTCCAGAGCAGGAAAGAGAGCACCAGACTCAAGCCTTCCTATCATTGGTACAAGGCAATATGACGATGGCAGAATACCACAGGGAATTCCTTAGGCTATCCGTCTATGCATTTTATATGGTGGATACCGAGCACCAGAGGGCCCGTAAGTTTGAACGGGGCCTTCGGCTGAGCATCAGAGCTAGGGTGACCATCTTCAAGGCACCTACACTGGCAGATGTGGTCTGCTGGGCCACTGTAGCGGAGCAAGAGTTGAATGAGATGGTGCGGTTTGACAACCACCGAGGGCAGAGTGGACGGGGTGCATTTCAACCCAACAAGAAATTCCGCCCGAACTTTAGCAGACCCTCACCCTCCACTAGATCTACAGGGGACTTTCGCCCCAATCAGCCCTCCCCATCAGCACCAGTCACTCAGGTTCCACGGGGTAGGAACACATGCTACCAGTGTGGCCAACAGGGCCACTTCAGGAGGGAGTGTCCACAGATTAGCAGACCCTCTTACTCAAGGGGTTCTTTCCGCCCTCCAGCTAGACCAACTCAGTCACGAGGAGGCAGGGCGCACAACCAAGCGGGGCGGGCGACAAACCCTACGGGATCTGGACGGCTTTTTACCATAGCTCCTCCAGCAGCCGCAGATCACTCTGTGATTCAAGGTATGGCCGTAGTTGGTAGTTCCTATGTTGTTACATTGTTTGATTCTGGAGTTTCCCATTCATTTATATCTGCTGCATTCATATCTGCTACGGGTACATTAGTACAAAACCTGTCCACATCACTTACCATTGTATCCCTCATCGGAGACACATCTTTGGGACTCATATGCACCGCATAGAACACTGAACTCGCTGGATTCAGATTCGAGTTCAACTATTTGGTACTCGATATGGCTGAGTACAATGTTATATTTGGCATGGACTGGTTGGCGACATTTCAGGCCAATATTGATTGTCATCTTCGTAGGGTGATATTTTGGTCACCCGAGGGAAAACGGTATATGGTGCACGCTGATAGACAGGGCATCCCTAGGAGGCTGCAGGAAGAATTAAACCACCTTGCCTTGAACAGCCTCAGATTAGATAGGGCACCAGTGGCTGAACTTCTGGCGGTAGTAGCAGACTATGCCGAGGTATTCCCAACAGAGCTCCCTGGTTTGCCACCCAAGAGGGAGATAGACTTTGAGATCAAGTTATATCCCGACGCTGCTCTAGTGTCATTGCCCCATTAAAGGATGGCATCAGTTGAGATGACCGAGTTGAAAAAGCAGATTGATGAACTGCTCAGACTGGGTTTTATTCGGACCAGCACATTCGTATGGGGAGCCCCAGTATTATTTGTGAAGAAGAAAGACGGTACCCTTCGGATGTGTGTGGACTACAAGAAATTGAACCAGCTAACTATCAGGAACAAGTATCCCCTACCCAGGATTGATAATCTATTTGATCAACTTAGGGGTTCCTCTCACTTCTCTAAGATTGATCTGATGTCTGGGTACCATCAAATCCGGGTTATGGAGGAGGACATATGGAAGACAGCCTTCAGGACACGGTATGGCTTATATGAGTATGTGGTCATGCCATTTGGACTTACTAATGCACCGGATGTGTTCATGGACCTGATGAATAGGATATTCCGTCCTTACTTGGACCAGTTTGTGATTGTATTCATTGATGATATTCTGGTCTATTCCAAGAGTCAGGAGGAACATGCTGAGACCTGCGGATAGTCTTGGACACCTTGAGGAAGAACTAGTTGTATGCCAAAGCCAGCAAGTGTGAGTTCTGGTTATCTGAGGTCAAGTTCTTGGGGCACATTATATCGGAGGAAGGTATAGCGGTGGACCCGGCTAAGGTAGCGGCAGTGAGGGAGTAGAAGGCACCGACGAATGTGACCAAGATCCGCAGTTTTCTGGGATTGGCCGGTTACTACAGGAAATTCATCATGGACTTCTCCAATATTGCAGCTCCACTTACCCGACTCACTCAGAAAGGAGTCAAATTTGAGTGGTCAGATCTGTGCAACCGGAGATTTGAGGAGCTAAAGGAGAGGCTTACAACTGCTCATATTCTGATCTTGCCGGAGAGAGGCAAAAGTTATGAGGTATACTGTGATGCCTCAGGTGAGGGACTGGGGTGTACACTCAATCAAAGTAATCGTGCGGTGGCGTACGGATCAAGACAGTTGAAAATTCATGAACGCCATTATCCCACACACGATCTGGAGCTAGCGGTAGTGGTCTTCGCTCTCAAAAGCTGGAGACACTACCTTTATGGTGAGAAGTTTGAGATGTTCTCAGATCACAAGAGCCTGAAATACTTATTTGATCAGAAGGAACTCAACATGAGATAGCGCAGATGGATGGAATACCTGGCGGATTATGAGTTCGTACTTTGGTATCATCCGGGCAAGGTGAACAAGGTGGCGGATGCCCTCAGCCGCATGTCACATGCAACGGTAGCCAGCTTGATCAGGACGGAATGGGAGGTATTGAATACCATTAGAGAGTTTAAACTCTACCTCAATAATCATGGGACCATATATAACCTGATCATACGATCCAACATGGTCTCCGAGATTGAACGGGAGCAACGGACAAATCCAGAGGTGGAGGAGATATGGGCTAAGATGTCTACCGGTGAGGTTGTACCGGAGTGGGAACTACGACCAAGACAGGGTCTTGTGTTCCGAGGCAGGACATATGTGCCTAAGAGTTGCAGAAGAGAGTTGTTGATTGAAGCACACCAAACCAAGCTCTCTATCCATCCGGGCAGCACCAAAATGTATCATGATCTTAAGAGGCACTATTGGTGGCGTGGACTCAAGAAAGATGTGGCAGAGTTTGTTGCTTATTGCCTAACTTGTCAGCAGGTTAAGGCGGAACATCAGAAACCACCGGGTTTACTCGCACCCTTGCCAGTGCCGGAGTGGAAATGGGAGCACATATCCATGGATTTTGTAACAGGATTGCCAAGGTCACCAAAGGGCAACGATGCGATATGGGTCATAGTAGACCGATTGACTAAATCTGGGCATTTCCTTCCCATCAAGATGACAGATTCATCGGAGACTTTGGGTCGACGGTACATCCGGGATATCATCAGACTACATGGTATTCCCCGGACTATTGTGTCTGACAGGGATGGCCGATTCACCGGCAGAGTATGGGAGGGCATGCAATCGGCTTTGGGGACCGATATACTGACTAGCACAACATTTCATCCACAGACTGATGGACAGTCAGAGAGGATGATACAAACTCTGGAGGATATATTGAGAGCATGTATGCTAGACTTCAAGGGCGGATGGGAGGATCATTTGCCACTGGTGGAGTTCTCTTACAATAACAGTTACCAGGCAAGCCTCCAGATGGCTCCATTTGAGGTCTTGTATGGTAGGCCATTTAGATCACCAGTGTGCTGGACAGAGGCCGGTGAGCCTGCACTGATTGGACCCGAGTTGGTTGCGGAGACTACATCGCAGATCAAATTGATACGGTACACTTACTCACTGCGCAGAGCCGTCAAAAGAGCTACGCCGACAAGAGGAGAAGGTTCCTCGAGTTTGTGGTGGGAGACTTGGTGTTTTTAAAATTCTCACCACGGAAGGGACACATGAGATTCGGGAAGAATGGGAAACTGTGGCCTAGATTTGTGGGACCGTTTCCAATCTTGAAGAGGGTGGGGTGCGCGGGGGGGGGGGGGGTAGCTTATCAGTTGGCGCTCCCTTCACAGTTATCATCTTTACATGATGTTTTCCATGTGTCCATGTTGAGGAAGTACAACCCTGATCCTTCACATGTCCTGAGCGTGCAAGACGTTGATGTGCAAAGCGACGTGACGTATGTGGAGAAGCCGATCAGAGTGATCGGGAGAGAACAAAGAGTGTTATGGAACCGCGCTATTCAGTTGGTCAAGGTGGTATGGGAACGACATGGCAATGAAGAAGCCACCTAGGAACTTGAATCAGAAAAGAGAGCCGCTCATCC
The DNA here is from genome assembly GCA_013350335.1 of Chimonanthus salicifolius. Classification (NCBI taxonomy): domain Eukaryota; kingdom Viridiplantae; phylum Streptophyta; class Magnoliopsida; order Laurales; family Calycanthaceae; genus Chimonanthus; species Chimonanthus salicifolius. The sequence continues at coordinate 46,778,006 of CM023542.1, read as the reverse complement.
GGATCTTTTTGTATGAGTTGTTTTTGTAACGCCCGCCCATTTTCACCATATTTCAGAGTCTATTTTTTTTTTTTTTGATCAAAGTGACAACGGCGCGGACGTCACGACGCGAGTTAAGTCCGGACTCATAAAGCCCGGCCCTTAACTGGCCAACCCTACGCGTGCGCGGAACGAGGTCCACGAGTACGGTTCACACGTAGGCGTAAGCTCGCGGAACATAATTACATGCGGAACATTATACTAGATACTATCTTACCATTTTTAGATAGAAGGGAAGATACAACATTAAATTACCAAAATACCCCCATATTCATGATTATGTCTCAAAATGTTAACATACAGAGTCTAATCCTGACCATAGTAATGAATCCCAAAATTATTACAATTCCACAAGCTAAGCTACTTGGGTTACAACATTTCCAAAATAAAACTTTGATAACAAAGTAGCCGCTTCTCCACGCCCCTAAGCCTGACTCCCGTCACGTCCACTGTTTCCTCCGTCTCCTGTATCACCAGCTAGGGTGGAAGTAGGGCGTTAGTCAACGCGCCAAGTAGGACTCCGAGTAGGGCTAGCACATGGATTAGTGATAATACACATACCGATAAAATAACATATAACAAAATAAGCATGTTGATGAATGCTATGCCATGGGTGCTTATGTCATGTGTCCCACCCATCATCTACATCATCATGAAATATCTTATCCCCCCTTGACGGCAAATCCTCGTCAAGGTGTCCCCATGCTTGCTTCTCGGTCGCCCCGACGGAGCATGGACTGCGGTGATACCATATCAATGTTCCCATGTCTGTTCTCGGTCGCCCCGACGGAGCATGGACTCCGGTGATACCATATCAATGTCCCCATGTCTGTTCTCGGTCGCCCCGACGGAGCATGGACTCCGGTGATACCATATCAATGTCCCCATGTCTGTTCTCGGTCGCCCCGACGGAGCATGGACTCCGGTTTGTTTATTTTTTTCCGCCCATGCCATGCATGAGATGTAGTGCATTATGCTATGTAGTATATATAGATAAACCATACTTTGATATACCCTACATAGCCATATAATGCATAATGCTAAAATATAGTCCATGTAATTCATAACTTAAAACTCATCATAAGATAAATCAAAATCATAAATCCATCATAAGCCACACCAAAATAATTTAAAATACTATCATATATCCATCGCTTACAAAAAGGTAGGAATCCTACCAAATACTGATAACGTCCTTTTTCGTTCTCGTCCGACAGTTCCGGTTGCCGTTCGCGTACCGTTGTGATGTGCCAATACCTTATTATACATTTCCCAAGTTAGTCTATATCTTATCCATGATTAAGTCTCTAACTGATCATAAACCTATGTTCATTAATGATCTTTAACCACATTATAAGATTACCATAATCAGCCCTTATCTGGGCCTCTTTTTCCATTGATTTCAACACGTATATAATTTAATCCATAACTGATCTATACACCTAGATCCATTGATGACTTACCAATCATGTCATAAGATCATTAAGATCAGTCCTTTTAATTTAATATCATCTTCATTCATCCTACCAGATTAGTAGTGTCTTAAAAAATATTCAAAACTGTACATTTCAATTCAGTCGACTGAACTCCTAGTTCAGTCGACTGAAACATGAGTTCAGTCGATTGAATCACGGATTCAGTCGACTGATTTCGAATCAGGTCATCTGTTTGTCTTGACAGTTCAGTTTCAGTCGACCGAAATATACATTCAGTCGGCTGAAACATGGTTCATACTCTTTCAGTCGACTGAATCACAGATTCAGTCGGCTGATTTTGAATCAGATCGTCTGTTTGTCTTGCCAGTTTATTTTCAGTCGACTGAAATACACATTCAGTCAGCTGAACTATCAACCAACCGTTTACGTGTTTAATACGCATTCCTTCAGTCGGCTGAATCATATATTCAGTCGGCTGAACTTCCAGAACCCTTTTCTTGTCCGAGACGTTTATGTTCAGTCGACTAAATCCCAGATTCAGTCGGCTGAAACTCCTAGAACTCCTTCTGTTTTCAGCCACCATTAGTTCAGTCGACTGAAACTCTAGTTCAGTCGGCTGAAACTCCTAGAAGCTCGTTTCTGATTCGTCCATTGTCAGTTCAGTCGACTGAATACCTGATTCAATCGGCTGAAACTCCCAGAACTTCATTTCTGGTTCGTTCATTATCTGTTCAGTCGACTGAATCACTGATTCAGTCGACTGACTGTTTCATCAGTCCCTTCCATTGCATGTTTTGGACTTCCTTTCTTCGCGATTTCTCTTAAAATACTCCATTTTTTAACCATTACGAAACTTAGTATCTTGTTTAGAGATACTTACAACCCGTGGCTCTCCGGGTTGTCTCTTGCTCCTCTTGTTCCTTAGTTTTTCTCTTTTTCCTTCTTCTTTCTTCTTGATACTCGGCCAGTGGCGAGTTTGATCGGGGTAAGATTACCAGGATTTTGGTTCGGCTAATGGTAGGGTTAGATTTTGAAGGAGAGAGAGAGAGGGAGAGAGAGAGAGAGAGAGAGAGAGATGAAGACAATATTTCAAGCTTGGGTCTTGGGCGATCGGCCAACTCTTGGCTTCTTCTTCCCTTCTTTCTAAATTCCTTTCTCTTCTTTTCTCCTTAGTGTTTTCTTTGGAAGAGAGGGAGAGGACGGTTTTGGTGTGTGAGGGAGAGAGAGAGAGAGAGGGGGAGATGGTGTGATTATTGGCTTGACTCCCTCCACCAACCAAGCATGGAGGGAGGTATGGGCTTGCATGCCCCCATTTTTAGGGTCATTGTCCCCTCTAGTGGAGGTGGTTGGAATGGGTTTGACTCACAACTCATTCCAATGACTTTGGTGAGTCAATTAAGATGGAAACCATCTTGACTCACCCCATTTCCTATGTGACTCCCCCCCCTCTTGACTCACTTAATTATTTAATTTATTATTTAACTTAGTCCCTTTTTATTTTATAATTTAATTTCTATTTAATTCCTTTCTATTCCTTCATGAATCCACCCATGGTTGACCAAGTCAACCATGGTGGCCGGCCCCACCAATTTCTTAGCCAACCGCCACCTCACTTGATGAGGTGTAGGTGGGCCCCACTTGGTTATGTTGGCTTAATCATCTCATCATTAACTTAGGGGGTTTAATTCCAATTAATTGGGTTACCATTGGGCCCAGGGCCCAATCAAATTACTTTCTACTATTTACTTTAGAGCTTGGATCAATTATGATCCATTGGGTCCCACATGGTTATCGGGCCCACTTTGACCATTTTTGACCCTTCAAATGAATCCTATCAAATCCATGGTCCATTGGGCCATACTTGGGCCTTTGTCCATATTTTGATCCATTTAGCATCCATGACATCAAAATCTCCATTTTTCCATTATAAAAATAAATAATTGCCACATATATATTGATTAAAAAATTCGGGCTATTACAATAGAATCCTCTTTTAAAATTTTCGTTCCGAAAATTCGAGTGAAGTAGGGGTTCTAAACAACTCATGTAAAGCGCTCCGGATAAGCGGCTTTCATTTCCGACTCAAGTTCCCAAGTGGTCTCTTCATTGCCATGCCGTTCCCATACCACTTTGACGAATTGAATGGCGCAGTTCCGCAGTACCCTTTGTTCACTCCCAATAACTCTGAGCGGCTTCTCCACATATGTCACATTGCTTTGTACATCGATGTCTTGAACATTTATCACATGAGAAGGATCAGGATTGTACTTTCTCAGCATGGACACATGAAACACATCATGTAGAGATGACAGCTGTGGGGGGAGCGCTAACTGATAAGCTACTCCTCCCACCCTCTTCAGTATCGGAAACGGCCCCACAAATCTACGCGACAGTTTTCCTTTCTTTCCGAACCTCATGTGCCCTTTCCGTGGCGAGACTTTCAAGAACACTAAGTCTCCCACCTCAAACTCGAGGAACCTTCTCCTCTTGTCGGCATAACTCTTCTGACGGCTCTGTGCAGTGAGTAGATGTTGCCGTATCAACTTAATCTGTGTTGTAGTCTCCGCAACCAATTCTGGCCCAATCAATGCAGGCTCACCGGCCTCTGTCCAACACACTGGTGATCTACACGGCCTACCATACAATGCCTCAAATGGAGCCATCTGGAGGCTTGCCTGATAACTGTTATTGTAAGAGAACTCCACCAGTGGCAAATGATCTTCCCATCCGCCCTTGAAGTCTAGCATGCATGCTCTCAGCATATCCTCCAGTGTCTGTATCGTCCTCTCTGACTGTCCATCAGTTTGTGGATGAAATGCTGTGCTAGTTAATACGTCGGTCCCCATAGCCGAATGTAAGCCCTGCCATACTCTGCCGGTGAATCGGCCATCCCTGTCAGACACAATAGACCGAGGAATACCATGTAACCTGATGATCTCCCGAATGTACTGCCGACCCAAAGTCTCTGATGAATCTGTCATCTTGATGGGAAGGAAATGTGCAGACTTGGTCAATCGGTCCACTATGACCCATATCGCATCGTTGCCCTTGGATGACCTTGGCAACCCTGTTACAAAGTCCATGGATATGTGTTCCCATTTCCATTCTGGTACCGGTAAGGGTGCGAGTAAACCCGGTGGTTTCCGATGTTCTGCCTTAACCTGCTGACACGTTAAGCAACGAGCAACAAACTCTGCCACGTCTTTCTTAAGTCCATGCCACCAATAGTGCCTGTTAAGATCATGATACATCTTGGTGCTGCCCGGGTGGATAGAGAGTTTGGTTTGGTGTGCTTCAATCAGCAACTCTCTTCTGCAATTCTTAGGTACATATGTCCTGCCTCGGAACCTAAGACCTGTCTTGGTCGTAGATCCCACTCCGGTACAACCTCACCGGTAGACATCTTAGCCCAAATCTCTTCCACTTCTGGGTCTGTCTGTTGTTCCCGTTCAATCTCGGAGACCATGTTGGATCGTATGATCAGATTATATATGGTCCCATGATTATTGAGGTAGAGTTTAAATTCTCTGATGGTATTCCGTACCTCCCATTCCGTTCTGATCATGCTGGCTACTGTCGCATGTGACAACCGGCTGAGGGTATCGGCCACTTTGTTCGCCTTGCCAGGATGATATCGAAGTGCGAACTCATAATCCGCCAGATATTCCATCCATCTGCGCTGTCTAATGTTGAGTTCTTTCTGATCAAACAAGTATTTCAGACTCTTGTGATCCGAGAACACTTCAAACTTTTCACCATAGAGGTAGTGTCTCCAGCTTTTTAGAGCGAAGACCACTGCTGCTAGTTCTAGATCATGTGTGGGATAATGGCGTTCATGAATTTTCAACTGTCTTGATCCGTACGCCACTGCACGATTACCTTGACTGAGTGTACACGCCAGTCCCTCACCGGAGGCATCACAGTACACTTCATAATTTCTGCCTCTTTCCGGCAAGATCAGAATAGGAGCGGTCGTAAGCCTCTCCTTAAGCTCCTCAAATCTTTGATTGCATAGATTGGACCACTCAAACTTGACTCCTTTCTGAGTGAGTCGGGTAAGTGGAGCTGCAATTTTGGAGAAGTCCATGATGAATTTCCGATAATAACCGGCCAATCCCAGAAAACTGCGGATCTCGGTCACATTTGTCAGCGCTTTCCATTCCTTGACTACTGCCACCTTAGCCGGGTCTACGGCTATACCTTCCTTTGATATGATGTGCCCCAAAAAGTTGACTTCAGACAACCAAAATTCACACTTGCTGGCTTTTGCATACAATTGGTTCTTTCTCAAAGTGTCTAGGACTATCCGCAGGAGTTCGGCATGTTCCTTCTGACTTTTGTAGTAGACCAGAATATCGTCAATGAATACGATCACAAACTGATCTAAGTAAGGACGGAATATCCTATTCATCAGGTCCATGAACACCGCCGGTGCATTAGTAAGACCAAACGGCATGACTACATACTCATATAAGCCATACCGTGTCCGGAAGGCAGTCTTCTCTATGTCCTCCTCTCTAACCCGAATTTGATGATATCCGGACATTAAATCAATCTTGGAAAAGTGAGAGGAACCCCTAAGCTGATCAAATAGATCGTCAATCCGGGGTAGGGGATACTTATTCCTGACACTCAGCTGATTCAACTTTCTATAATCCACACACATTCGCAGAGTACCGTCTTTCTTCTTCACAAATAATACCGGGGCTCCCCATGCGGATGTGCTGTTCCGAATGAAACCCAGTCTGAGCAGTTCATCAATCTTCTTCTTCAACTCGGTCATCTCAGCTGGTGCCATTCTATAATGGGGTAGTGATACTGGAGCGGCGCCGGGATATAATTTGACTTCAAAGTCTATCTCCCTCTTGGGTGGTAAACCAGGGAGCTCTGTTGGAAATACCTCGGCATAATCTGTTACTACTGCCGGGAGTTCGGTGATTGGTGCCTTAGCTAATCTGAGATTGTTCAAGGCAAGATGGTTCAATTCTTCCTGCAGTCTTCTAGGGATGCCTTGCCTGTCAGCGTGTACCATATACCGCTTTCCCTCGGGTGACCAAAATATCACCCTACGAAGGTGGCAATCAATGTGAGCCTGATATGTAGTCAACCAATCCATGCCAAGTATAACGTAGTATTCAGCCATATCGATTACCAAGTAGTTGGACTCGAATCTGAACCCCGCGAGTTCAGTGTTCAATGCCGTACATATGAGTCCCAGTGATGTGTCTCCAACAGGGGATACGACGGTGAGTGATGTGGACAAGTTTTGTACTAATGTGCTCGTGGCAGATATGAATGCAGCAGATATAAATGAATGTGAAGCTCCAGTGTCAAATAATGTAACAGCATAGGAACTACCAATTACAGCAATACTTTGCATCACCGAACGATCCACTGCTACTGGAGTCGGTATGGTGAAGAGTCGTCCAGATCCGGTAGGGGTTGGCGCCCGTCCCGCTTGGTTGTATGTTCTGCCCCCCCTCCCACAAACCCCCCCCCCCCCCCCCCCCCCCCCCCCGCAACTGAGTCGATCTAGATGGAGGGCGGAAGGCACCCCTGGAGTTAGAGGGTCGGTTGATCTGTGGGCAATCCCTCTTGAAGTGGCCCTGTTGGCCACACTGGTAAGATGTGTTCCCACCTCCGGGAACCTGTGTGACTGATGTTGATGAGGAGGGCTGATTGGGGCGAAAGCCCCCCGTAGAGCCTGTGGAGAGTGAAGGTCGGCTAGAGTTCGGGCGGAATTTCTTATTGGGTTGGAATGTACCACGCCCACCTTGCCCTCGGCGGTTGTCAAACCGCATTATTTCATTCAACTCTCGCTCTGCTATGGTGGCCCTGCTGACCACTCCCGCCAGTGTGGGCTCTTTGAAAATGGTCACTCTAGTCTTGATGCTTGGCTGAAGGCCACGTTCGAATTTGCGGGCCCTTCGGTGTTCAGTATCCACCATGTAGAATGCATAGACGGACAGCTTAAGGAATTCTCTGTGGTATTGCGCTACTGTCATGCTACCTTGTACCAACGAGATGAAGGCTTCCGTCTGGCTCTCTCTTTCTTCCTCCGGAAAGTATTGTTTTAGGAAGGTGGCTGAGAACGATTCCCATGTCATGATGGTCCTTTCCCCTTCTGGCACCAGGGCTTGTTGCTTTTCTACAACTTCCCACCAACTATTGGCATCCTCGATCAGTTGAGAAGTGGCCAGTAAAATTTTATCAGTAGGACTGGAAACTTGGAGCAGATTAAAGATCTGAGTGATCCTTTTTAACCAGTGTTCTGCTCCAACAACCCCTTTTGTTCCCCTGAAGTAGGGAGGGTGCTGTTGTTGAAAATCCTTGACCATTTTCCTTTTACTGGGGTCGTTGGCGGTCGCATTTCCGCTTGTGTGTTGTTGGAGAGCAGAAGCAACTGCCGCTTGAACCACATCCCTTAACTCGGGAGGTACACCCTGTATGTTTATACTGTTTTGTCCCTCGGCTGGGTCAGGTGGTGGCACCTCCTCTTGATGCGGTGGGTGCACTTCCTCTTGATGAGGCGGTGGTACCTCATCTTCTACCCGGGGATTTCTGCGAGTTCTTTTTCTTGGTGGCATTTCCTAAGTCATTGAAAAAAGAAATCTCAACTTAGTTCTTTCATAACATTGGTGCGTTCATATTTAGCTCTGAAAACATTGCCAATATACCCATACTTAGTCTTTGAGGGGATAATTCCTAAGAATTACGTATTGTCTCTCACATTTGGGGAAAATTGCCAAATCTGTATACTTGGTTTGGGGAAAAACTTCCCAATTAACTATGTTTGTCCATTTTTGTGAAGTTGGGGAAAATTTTCCTATGTCTGATAAATCCATCAATGTTATAATGATTGTACTTCCCTTACTATCATTTTCTTACATCAGATGTGACATTCAGATTGAATGTCTCAGTCTGAGTCAATCGAAGTAGATTAATCCGGCCCCCGTGCAGCGGACTCCGAGGAGTCGGTCAGTTGGGATTCTTATCTGTCAGTGAGACGTGAAACCGTCTTAATCATACTTCGAGGGATTCATTCTTCCGATTTCGCTCTGATACCAACTATAACGCCCGCCCATTTTCACCATATTTCAGAGTCTATTTTTTTTTTTTTGATCAAAGTGACAACGGCGCGGACGTCACGACGCGAGTTAAGTCCGGACTCATAAAGCCTGGCCCTTAACTGGCCAACCCTATGCGTGCGCAGAACGAGGTCCACGAGTACGGTTCACGCGTAGGACGTAAGCTCGCGGAACATAATTACATGCGGAACATTATACTAGATACTATCTTACCATTTTTAGATAGAAGGGAAGATACAACATTAAATTACCAAAATACCCCCATATTCATGATTATGTCTCAAAATGTTAACATACAGAGTTTAATCCAGACCATAGTAATGAATCCCAAAATTATTACAATTCCACAAGCTAAGCTACTTGGGTCACAACATTTCCAAAATAAAACTTTGATAACAAAGTAGCCGCTTCTCCACGCCCCTAAGCCTGACTCCCGTCACGTCCACTGTTTCCTCCGTCTACTGTATCACCAGCTAGGGTGGAAGTAGGGCGTTAGTCAACGCGCCCAGTAGGACTCCGAGTAGAGCTAGCACATGGATTAGTGATAATACACATACCGATAAAATAACATATAACAAAATAAGCATGTTGATGAATGCTATGCCATGGGTGCTTATGTCATGTGTCCCACCCATCATCTACATCATCATGAAATATCTTATCCGCCCTTGAAGGCAAATCCTCGTCAAGGTGTCCCCATGCTTGCTTCTCGGTCGCCCTGACGGAGCATGGACTCCGGTGATACCATATCAATGTCCCCATGTCTGTTCTCGGTCGCCCCGACGGAGCATGGACTCCGGTGATACCATATCAATGTCCCCATGTCTGTTCTCGGTCGCCCTGACGCAGCATGGACTCCGGTGATACCATATCAATGTCCCCATGTCTGTTCTCGGTCGCCCCGACGGAGCATGGACTCCGGTTTGTTTATTTTTTTCCGCCCATGCCATGCATGAGATGTAGTGCATTATGCTATGTAGTATATATAGATAAACCATACTTTGATATACCCTACATAGCCATATAATGCATAATGCTAAAATATAGTCCATGTAATTCATAACTTAAAACTCATCATAAGATAAATCATAATCATAAATCCATCATAAGCCACACCAAAATAATTTAAAATACTATCATATATCCATCGCTTACAAAAAGGTAGGAATCCTACCAAATACTGATAACGTCCTTTTTCGTTCTCGTCCGACAGTTCCGATTACCGTTCGCGTACCGTTGTGATGTGCCAATACCTTATTATACATTTCCCAAGTTAGTCTATATCTTATCCATGATTAAGTCTCTAACTGATCATAAACCTATGTTCATTAATGATCTTTAACCACATTATAAGATTACCATAATCAGCCCTTATCTTGGCCTCTTTTTCCATTGATTTCAACACGTATATAATTTAATCCATAACTGATCTATACACCTAGATCCATTGATGACTTACCAATCATGTCATAAGATCATTAAGATCAGTCCTTTTAATTTAATATCATCTCCATTCATCCTACCGAATTAGTAGTGTCTTAAAAAATATTCAAAACTGTACATTTCAATTCAGTCGACAGAACTAGGAGTTCAGTCGACTGAAACATGAGTTCAGTCGACTGAATCACAGATTCAATCGGCTGATTTCGAATCAGGTCGTCTGTTTGTCTTGACAGTTCAGTTTCAGTCGACTGAAATATACATTCAGTCGGCTGAAACATGGTTCATACTCTTTCAGTCGACTGAATCACAGATTCAGTCGGCTGATTTTGAATCAGATCATCTGTTTGTCTTGCCAGTTTATTTTCAGTCGACTGAAATACACATTCAGTCGGCTGAACTATCAACCATCCGTTTACGTGTTTAATACGCATTCCTTCAGTCGGCTAAATCATATATTCAGTCGGCTGAAACTTCCAGAACCCTTTTCTTGTCCAAGACGTTTGTGTTCAGGCGACTGAATCCCAGATTCAGTCGGCTGAAACTCCCAGAACTCCTTCTGTTTTCAGCCACCATTAGTTCAGTCGACTGAAACTCTAGTTCAGTCGGCTGAAACTCCTAAAAGCTCGTTTCTGATTCGTCCATTGTCAGTTCAGCCGACTGAATACCTGATTCAGTCGACTGAAACTCCCAGAACTTCATTTCTGGTTCGTTCATTATCTGTTCAGTTGACTGAATCACTGATTCAGTCGACTGACTGTTTCGTCAGTCCCTTCCATTGCATGTTTTGGAGTTCCTTCCTTCGTGATTTCTCTTAAAATACTCCATTTTTTAACCATTACGAAACTTAGTATCTCGTTTAGAGATACTTACAACCCGTGGCTCTCCCGGTTGTCTCTTGCTCCTCTTGTTCCTTAGTTTTTCTCTTTTTCCTTCTTCTTTCTTCTTGATACTCGGCCAGTGGTGAGTTTGATCGGGGTAAGATTACCAGGGTTTTGGTTCGGCTAATGGTAGGGGTAGATTTTGAGGGAGAAAGAGAGAGAGAGAGAGAGAGAGATGAAGACAATATTGCAAGCTTGGGTCTTGGGCGATCGGCCAACTCTTGGCTTCTTCTTCCCTTCTTTCTAAATTCCTTTCTCTTCTTTTCTCCTTAGTGTTTTCTTTGGAAGAGAGGGAGAGGACGGTTTTGGTGTGTGAGGGAGAGAGAGAGAGAGAGAGGGGGAGATGGTGTGATGATTGGTTTGACTCCCTCCACCAACCAAGCATGGAGGGAGGTACGGGCTTGCATGCCCCCATTTTTAGGGTCATTGTCCCCTCTAGTGGAGGTGGTTGGAATGGGTTTGAGTCACAACTCATTCCAATGAGTTTGGTGAGTCAATTAAGATGGAAACCATCTTGACTCACCCCATTTCCTATGTGACTCCCTCCCCTCTTGACTCACTTAATTATTTAATTTATTATTTAACTTAGCCCCTTTTTATTTTATAATTTAATTTCTATTTAATTCTTTTCTATTCCTTCATGAATCCACCCATGGTTGACCAAGTCAACCATGTGGCCGGCCCCACCAATTTCTTAGCCAACCGCCACCTCACTTGATGAGGTGTAGGTGGGCCCCACTTGGTTATGTTGGCTTAATCATCTCATCATTAACTTAGGGGGTTTAATTCCAATTAATTGGGTTACCATTGGGCCCAGGGCCCAATCAAATTACTTTCTACTATTTACTTTAGAGCTTGGATCAATTATGATCCATTGGGTCCCACATGGTTATCGGGCCCACTTTGACCATTTTTGACCCTTCAAATGAATCCTATCAAATCCATGGTCCATTGGGCCATACTTGGGCCTTTGTCCATATTTTGATCCATTTAGCATCCATGACATCAAAATCTCCATTTTTCCATTATAAAAATAAATAATTGCCACATATATATTGATTAAAAAATTTGGGCTATTACAGTTTGAACCCCGACTTCGCTCGAATTTTCTAGACGAAAATTTCAAAAGAGGATTGTATTGTAATAGCCCGGAATTTTTAAATCAATGAATATGTGGCTATTATTTGTTTTAATGATGGAAATTGGGAATTTTGATAGAATAGATGTTAAGTGGATCAAAATTTGGGGCAAACGCCCAAGTATGGTCCAATGGACCATGGGTTGGATGAAACTCATTTAAATGGTCAATGATAGTTAATTGGGCCAAGGATGGTCAAATTGGGCCCAATACCCACTTGGGACCCAATGGATCAAGATGATGTAAGCTCTAAGGTAAATGGGTAGGAGGTAAATGTAATTGGGCCATGGGCCCAATGGTAATCCAAGTAGTTGAAGTGGATCTAATTAAATTTAAATCATCTAAGTTGGTGATGGAGTGATCAAGGTGACATGGCCGAATGGGACCCACCTCCACCTCACCAAATGAGGTGGCGTGTAGACCAAGGATTGGTGGGGCCGGCCACAGTGGTTGAATTGGTCAACCATGGGTGGATACATGGAGGGAATTTAAGAAAATGGAATTAGGTTAAGTGGAAATTAATTAACCTAAGTTAATTATCTAATTAATTAAATAATTAAACTATTCAAAAAGTGGTCAAATGGTCAAATGGAAGACCAAACCACCTCATTGCAAGACACCAAAAAACGTTGGCTAAGGGTGGTTGTTTATCCCAACCACCACCACTAAGCACATGAACCCATGCTTGGTTGGTGGGAGAATTAAATGGTGGAGTGTAGGTCACTCAACCAAATGAGATGAATCTTATCTCTTTTCTCCACCTCTTTCCATCTAACTCCTTCACTCTCTCCCTCTATTGCTCTCTCATTTCCGTCCCACACCAAAGAGAAAAGAAGAAGAAGAAAAACTAAGAAGAGAAGAAGAGAAGAAAGAAGTTCAAGCTTGGGCCCTCCACCTCAAGACCAAAGCTTGAGACATCCTCTCCCCATCTCTCTCTCTCTCAAATCTACTCCATCTTAGCCGACCCAAGCTTTGATGTTTTTCATTTGATCAAACACATCTTGGCCGACCAACAAAGGAGAAGAAGAAGAAAGAAGGCCAAGGAATCCAAGAGGAGAAAGAAAAGTCGGAGTCGTCGTCGGATTTGTAAGTATTTCTAAACAAGAGGTTAGATTTTTAAGGTTTAAGATTTGGAATCCATTTTCTTGGATTTAATGGTGGCCAAAAATATCATGGGCCTTGCATTTAAAATCCATCCAAAAGATGAAGTAAGAAATGGACAAAATGGGAAGGAGAGATTAAGAAAAATAAATGGAGGTATTAAGGACATTATGTAATAAGGTTTATTTAAACATGATTAAATGTGGTAATTTTTAAAGGGATGGTAAATGAGGAAATTTATGGGAGATGTGAATGATTTTTGTGGCCTTAAAAGGCATGAATGAATGATGGACCATGAACCTTATGGTGATGGTGTTAGAATTTTAATGGGGTTCTTAAAGAATTGAAACCATGGAATATGATTTATGATTTTTAGGGTTTTAATGATTAAATGTAGTGATTTTTAAAGGGATTTTAAATGAGGAAATTCATGAAGATGTGAATGATTTTTGTGGCCTTAAAAGGCATGAATGAATGATGGACCATGAACTTATGGTGATGGTGTTAGAATTTTAATGGGTAGAGAATGGAGGCTATGTTAAGTGGTTAATGATCTTTAAAGTTTTAAATGAATGAATGATTAGTGATTTTTTTTAAGGGGTTTTTAAATGAGGAAAACCATGGAGAGATTTTATGGATGGAATGTTTTGAACCCTATGGTGATGTGTTGGTAAATTTAATGGGTGTAAAATATGGAAAATATTGGGGGAGGGTTGGTAGTTTTGATGGACCAAAATGTACCAATTGATGATGATCAAAGTTGATGATTTAAAGGTATGATTTAAACCCCCTCATGGAGGGACTTATTTTGAATCTCAATGTGGTAAATAGGCCTAAGAAAAATGGGTAAAAGACATCATGGGTTCGGCCATGGTGTATGGCCGAACCCATGACCCATTTTACAAGCCAATTGATGGGCTAAGTATGGAGCTAAGTATGTGACTAATTAATGGGATTAGGGTAATTAAGTGGCTGATTTTTTATGATGTTGTGTCATGGCTAATGATTCATTAAAGGATCCAAGTCAATGGATCAATTATGGGCCTAAGAATGGAGGAATGAAATGAGAACTTAACCATGGAGGAAGAGTGGCAAAACCGTAAATAATGACCAAATTCAAGAACAATGGGTTCGGCCATGGTACATGGCCGAACCCCATGGGAGATGATCATGGACTTAGGGGCTCTAAGTAACAACCTTATGTGTGATTAATAAAGCCTAGGGTGCTGGATTTTTAGACCCATGTAATTAAAATAATTAATGGATTAAATGGGACCCACAAACCTAGTTAGTGAGGTTTGGCCATGGTGTATGGCCGAACTGTAACGCCCTGCCCTTTTCCACCCTTCCGAAAATCAGAGTCTTAAAATTTCTTTTGAAAGAAACACAGAGTGAAAGAGAGCGGGGGGCGTCACGACGCGAGTTAAGTTCAGACTACTCAAGTCTAAACCTTAACTGGCCACCCCTTGTGTACATGGACTAGACCATGATAATAATTCACACATGGAACTAACAACAACTTGCGGAATAAACTAGACTATTTGCGGAAAAGAATGAATAGATAGCAAGTAACAACCTCAAATATTCATTAACATGAATCAACCATCCAAAGTTAATAATCTAATCAAACCATAGCAAGTAATAACTTATTACATGTCCACAATTTATAATTCAAATGACAGTAATAAAGAAGTCCAGTTCAACATTCCAGCGTTTAGGCTTGGCTCCCCTCCCGGTCAACGACCTTTTCTTTCCCTTTCCTTGTACCTGCATTCTCCTCTGAGGATAGAATTAGGGCGTTAGATCAACGCGGCCAGTAGGTTCCCGAATCAGGGCTACCACAAGGTTAGCATATAAAACATGCATATATATCATATTATCTGATTATCAAAAGCATCTGAAAACATGCTATGTATGTATGCAAATGTAATGAGTCCCACCCCATCACACATACATATAGCCTTTACTTGCCGTGTCTCATATCAACCTGTTAGATTCTCCTAGCGTGACATTTCATCGCCGAAGGAGGCCCCACAGTTGCATCTCGGACATTCCGACGGAGTGCGGGCTCCGGTTTCCATAACCACCTGTCAATCCTCTTGGGGTGACATTCACCCTGAAGGAGACCCCACAGTTACATCTCGGATATTCCGACGGAGTGTGGGCTCCGGTTTCCATAATCATCATCCCATGCCATGCATGAGATGTCTATGCATTGTATGTCATATGTAAATACTTAACTCATCATTCAAAACCACATTTGTAATGTAACTCAAATACAACATATTTCATAAGAACATAATAAAACCAAATCATGAATTGTGGTTACAAGTAGGTAGGAAACCTACTGAAGATTCACTTCAGTACTTGATCTTTCTTTAGCGTCACCTGGTCACGACTCGCACGTCGTTCAACTTTCGGTACCTTGTCCATATAACAAACAACATATCATACTATCACTTACTTGTTCATTCATATCCAAGACCCAACCACATCATGTGAGGTTCGTGTCCGTACATCCAACCCTGTGATCATTTCCATCATTGATCATTCCATCAATTATTACTTTTATGGCATTTAGGCTAACCTTTAGTTTTACCATATCTAAACCAACTTAGTGGGGTTCGGCCATACAGCTTAGCCGAACCTCACCTTTTAATTTGGGTTCTTCATTCATCACCTTTAATCCCATTTATTACTTAACCCAATTCTATCAAATACTCATTGATGGGGTTCGGACATGCCACATGGCCGAACCACATCCTATAGATTTTCATCCACAATCCATCATCATGAATGGTTGATTATTTTCTTACACATAGTCCATAACTTATCATGTATGATTCCTTAATTAAAACAACCATAACCTCCCATCCAAATCAGTCCATTTATCTTAAAAACAGCCCCATGGGGTTCGGCCATACTCATAGCCGAACCCTTGGGTTCACTTGATCCAATAATCACCATGATTACTCATGGTTTAATCATGCTAACTCACCCATGAATTATAAATGGTTCGGCCACATAAAAATCCACCAAAACAATAAAAATGTGAATCCAATAATTGCCATAAGAACACCATAACTTTATATGGTCTTTAACTCACCAAAACCATCTATTATTTTCATGGGATTCGGCCATCCAAAGTGGCCGAACCCTATGTCCATGTTTTGGTCTTTCAAACATGTTTTAGGTGTCACTTATTCATATAAAAATCAGTACATCATTGCTGCATTTTTACCTGTCAAATCCATCCAATAAATTCATCACTTTGTCTAAATGACCATAACACCTCATGGGATTCGGCCATGCAAGATGGCCAATCCCCATGGTTCATTTCATCAGTTTTAATCCACTGTTTAGACCATGTTAACTTCAGTCTTTATGTCATTCAACTCCATGTTTTTAACCCTTTTTAAAACATGCATTTGAATCTTAAATAAAACCCAAAAACAGTCCACCAAAACTCCATGGTTTCCATGTTTCAAAACATGAAAACCAACCAATCTTTTACATGGGGTTCGGCCCTCCATGGTGGCTGAACCCAATGGTCATCCTTACCATTTAGAAACCTCTATAAATCAAGGTTAAAAACTTGGTGTATTCGGCCATAACCCTGGCCCCATACATACCCCATTTGTTCCATGTTATTAAACCAAAATAACACATAGATACTTACAAATTTTCCAAACTTCCTTCTTTCCTTTGATCCTTGTTTTCTCCCTTTTATTTCTTCTTTCTTTCCTCTATTCTTTGCTGGTTTGTGCTTGAATAACTGGTGCCAAAAACCTCTGTTGTTCAGCCAAGAAAACGAATCGGAGAGAGGGAGAGAGAGATGGGAATTCTTGGATTTCCTTGTGTGAAAAACGGCCAAGAAAGGTAACATTCTCCTTTTATAGTTTCAGCCCCCAACTCCCATTCATCCTCCCTCATTACTCTTGCTAAAAACGAAGGGATGTTGGGTGTTCACCAAGACACCCCTTGGTGCCAAACGTTGCATCTCTTTGGTGCCAAACGTTGCAACTCTTGGGAATGAACCATTGCATCCATTCATGAATAGGTGCCGCCCAACCTTGGTGTCTTTTGGCCTTGCCAAAGCACCCTTTCACACTCAACGGCTGAGATGTGTTTGATCAAGTGTTGTGTGAGATTACAACTCATTTCCACCTCCTCTTGACTCACTTAACTCATGATATTTTTATTCTAAACCAACTCATCCAATTCATCACATTTAATGCTCCATATTTGAGTCAACTCTTTTCTTAATTTAGACTCACTCCAAATCAGTCCAACTCAAGCCGAATTATCTCACACCTGAGTTCAATTGAGGGCCCACATGATCATCCGTGGTCAAACTAGTCAACCTGTTTAGCTCCTTGACCCGTTTTTGACAACATGACCCATTAATGGGCTGATTTTGCCACTTTTAAATGGTTTTCACTTATACATCGAGCCTACCCATTTTTTTTATACTTGATTTCCAGTCAGTTCAGCTTGACCCCATTTAATTTGAGCTTACACAATGGTCAAATCATCCATTTTGACTTATTGGGTCCAATTGGGCCATTTGACCCATTTAGCCATTTTCGACCCAATTGATGTTCATTACCCATCCAATCAAACCTGACATTTATAATGTGCTCATATCATTTTAATTTGAGCAATGGACCCCACCATTTCCTTATTTGACCTCTCAAAATAATTAATTTGACAAACCAGGGGCATTTTCGTAATTATCCACTTCATTGAGAAATCGGGGTGTTACACGAACCCCGCTAAGGTATGATTAATGGATTTAAATGGTTAAAAACATGGGCTGATTATTCGTATGTAATAAGGTATCAGATATCGCAAGTGGTGTGCGTATCGGTGACCGGATTATCGAACGGAAACGTAAGAGGATATTAGTCGGTATTCGGTAGGATTCCTACCTTTTTCTAAGCCATGGATTATGTGATGGTTCCTTTGATTTATTTTGATAATTATATGATTTGTCTTATGATGGGTTTTAAAGCTATGAATTATAAGTTGATGATATGAATTATATTTTAAGGTTATACATTACATGTTAAGGCTATGAGTTATATATATTAAGGCTATGAGTTATATATATTACATAGCATAATGCATTTACATCTCATGCATGGCATGGGCGGGAAAATAAAGAAACCGGAGTCCATGCTCCGTCGGGGCGACCGAGAAGCAAACATGGGGATAGTCTGATGTGCTATAACCGGAGTCCACGCTCCGTCGAGGCGACCGAGAAACAAACATGGGGATAGCTTGATATGCTATAACATGAGTCCATGCTCCGTCGGGCCGACCGAGAAGCAAACATGGGGATAGCTTGATGTGCTATAACCGAAGTCCATGCTCCGTCGGGGCGACTGAAGCAAACATGGGGATATCTTGATGAGGTTTTTACATCAAGGGGGATATGGCATATTGATGGTATGGATGATGGGTGGGACTCATGACATAGACATCCATGGCATGGCATTCATTTTATGGTTTTCATTATATTATTATATGTATGCTTGTTATCACTAATCCATGTATTAGCCCTACTGGGAGTCCTACTGGGCGCGTTGTCTAATGCCCTACTTCTACCCTAGCTGATGACGCAGGAGATGGCGGAAACGAAGGACGAGACGGGAGCCAAGCGTAGGAGCTTGGGAAAGCGAGCAACTTTGTTTATTTAAATTTGTTTTTGGAAATGTAATTTAAGTAGCTTAACTCGTCGGATTGTAATATTTCAGATTACTTGCTATGGTTTGGATTTTATTTTGGACATTATGATTTTGAAGTATTTTAGTAATTTAAATGATGTATCTTCCCTGCTATCTAAAAATTTGTAGGATAGTCTCTATTATAATTCCGCACTTAGTTTAATATTCCTCGAGCTTACTTCTACGTGTGACCGTTCTTCGTGGACTTAGTTCCACGCACACGTAGGGTTGGCCAGTTAAGGGCCGGGCTTTAGAAGCTCGGACTTAACTCGCGTCGTGACATCCCATGCCATTTGTCACTCTTTATTTCAAAAAAAAAAAAAATAGACTCTGATTTTAGTGAAAAGGTGAGGGCATTACAGTTGGTATCAGAGCAAAATCGGAAGAATGGATCTCTCGAAGTAAGATTAAGACGGTTTCACGTCTCACTGACGGATAAGAATCCCAACTGACCGACTCTTCGGAGTCCGCTGCACGGGGGCCGGGTTAATCTACTTCGATTGACTCAAACTAAAGCATTCAATCTGAGAACAACATTCGACAAAAAGGAATGATAGAAAGGGAAGAACAATCACTCTAAGTTAGATCTATCCAACATAGCAAGATGGGGCTTACTTCCCCCGAAATAAGAAAACATCAAGATTTTTCCCCAAATTGATGAAACAGTGATGGATTTATCAAACGTAGGAAAATTTACCCGATTTCACCAAATGGAACAAACATTTGATACTTAAGGAATTTTTCCCCAAAAAACTAAGTGTGCCAATTTGGCAATTTCCCCAATTTGAGAAAGGCTACATGATACTTGGGAAGTTTTTCCCCAAAAATATAAGAGTGTTTATTTGGTAATTTTCCTCCAAAATGAGAAACAATACTTACGAAGTCTTCCCCACCCCCCCCCCCCCCCCCCCCCACCCCCCAATTTGAGAAGGAACTAAGTCAATAAATAATTTTTCAATGACTTAGGAAATGCCTCCGAAGAGAAGGACTCGCCGCAATCCACGGGTAGAGGAAGTGTAACGCCTCGCCCTCTCCGAGAATCTCAGAGTCTAATTTTTTTTTAAATAAACATCGGAAGAGAGCGGGCGGCGTCACGACGCGAGTTAAGTTCAGACTACCCAAGTCTGAACCTTAACTGGCCACCCATGTGTACATGGAATAGACCATGATAGTGATTCACACATGGAACTAACATCAACATGCGGAATAAAAAGACGAGATAGCAAGTAATAGTCTTAAATAATAAATAACATAGATCAACCATCCACAAGTTATTATCCTAAACAAACCACCGCAAATAACGAATTATTACATGTCCAACAATAGTATTCAAATGACAGTAATAAAACGTAATCCAAATCCATTATTAAAGCACTTAGGCTCAGCTCCCCTCTTGGTCAATGACCTTTCCTTTCCCCTTGCTTGTACCTGCAATCTCCTCTGAGGATAGAATTAGGGCGTTAGATCAACGCGCCCAGTAGGTTCCCGAATCAGGGCTACCACATGTTAGCATATAAAACATGCATATACATATCATAATACATGATCATCAAAACAGGTAAAACAATGCTATGAAATATGCACATGCAATGAGCATCCCCCATCATGTACTTTCATAGCCATCACTTGACGTGCCTTGCACCGACAAGGTAAATTACAACACACCTTCATCTCTTCTATAAGCGATGTACATGTAATGAGCAACCCCCATCATGTACCATCGTAGCCATCACTTGACGTGCCTTGCACCGACAAGGTAAATTACAACACACCTTCATCTCTTCTATAAGCGATGTACATGTAATGAGCAACCCCCATCATGTACCATCGTAGCCATCACTGTAGAACTTTATTCATTATCCCATGACTATGCATGAGATGCCAATGCCTGTATGCCATTTGTTAATGCATAATATATCATTTGAAACACATATATTAAAACAAGAGTATCATAAGAAATACTGGGTAAAACCGTGGTTACAAGTAGGTAGGAAACCTACCGAAACTTTGATTAAGTGTCCGTTCCTTTTTTGGGCTTCACTCGGTCACGACTCGCACTTCCTTCAACTCTCGTCACCTTGTGATGTAACAATAAGTAAATCATTCTAATATTTAAATATCCATTCACATATAAGACCCAAACATCTTGTGGGGTTCGGCCATACCCAGGGCCGAACCTTACCCACTTTAACTTGATCTCTTTGGTTTTGGATTAACACCACCCAAATGATTTATTAACACTTCAAACACTAAATATCACTTGTATTTACAGCTTTGCCACTAGGCCAAGCTTTGTTTAATTTTCCTTGATAAACCATGGTTCATAACAAAACTACCTTGGTGGGGTTCGGCCATACTACTTGGCCGAACCTCACCTTTCCCATTTGAATCTCTTAATCCATTCCAATCACATTCCATGACCATTCAAATTACTTGGTTCATTTACATCATTCATACATACATCTCCCATTCATTATGAATTAGTACAAAGTCCATCAAATAATCTTTGGTGGGGTTCAGCCATACTACATGGCCGAACCACACCCTATGTATTTTCATCCCATATTCCCTTATCTATCATGCTTGGTTGTTTACTGATATTAAGTACCTATTATACATACATAATTCTTGAATCAAAGGCACGGATTCATTCAAAATCTCCACTATGTTCTTACTCCATATAACCATAAAACAGTCCATGGAGTTCTTTTGCTCAATGATTCCCTTATTTCATATACCAATTGAATACTACCCTTTTGCCATGTTAACCACATGGTTCAGCCATCCTATGGCCAAACCAAAACAGTAACCTTATCTCTTAAAAAAAACTCCACAATTGGTATGGTTTTATCTCTCCAAAAACCATAACAATTTATCACACACTTTTATGGGGTTCGGCCATCCAATGTGGCCGAACCCTATGCCCATGTTATGATCTTTCAAACATGCTTTAGGCCTTATCTAAACATGCAATATCAATATCATATTGCTGCCTTCATACCTCTTAGTAACCATCTAATTAAATTCATCCAAAAACAGTCCTTGAAAGTTCATAGTTTCCATGTTTCAAACACCTTAAAACCAACCATCATTTGCATGGGGTTCGGCCCTCCATGGTGGCCGAACCCAATGCTATGTTTGCTGTTTTTGAACCTCATATAAACATGCATAAACAGTATACTAATATCAAGTTTTAACTCTCAAAGAAATCATCCAAAAACCAACATGATATCATGGGATTCGGCCATCCAAGATGGCCGATCCCCATGGTCCATCTTCTCCAATTTTACTCCACTGATTAGACCACATATCTTCAGCCTTTTCTGATATCCAAACCCATGTTTTAACCCTCTTTAAGCATGTATTTTAAATCTTAATAAAATATATAAAAACAGTCCCCAAATGGATGGTTTTAAATTTCAAAAACCATAACCATTAACCAACTCTTTTCATGGGGTTTGGCCACCCAAAGTGGCCAAACCCAATGGTTCATTTCATTTCTTTTGACACCTTCTTCCATGGTTTAGACTCTTGATGCATTTGGCTATTCCAAGGCTGAATTATGCCATCCAAATCCAAGATTTAAAATCCTTTATCTTGCATCTAAACACACACAATTGTTCATCATTTTTGCATGGTTTTTAGCCTCCAAAAACCATCAAAATACCCAAACAAATGTCATGGGGTTCGGCCATCCAAACTGGCCGAACCCAATGTGATTTGTTTACCACTTAAGACAACCTTTAACCAAGGCTTAGGTACTTGATAAAATCAGCCATTCCATGGCCAATTCATGTTCCACTTAATCTAACTTATTAAATAACATTGTAAGGAATTCTTACCAATTTCCTTTGCCTCTTGCTCCTTGCCTTCTTCCCTCTTGTTCCTTCCTTTCTTCTACTGTCTTGTGCTTGATCTAATGGTGATAAAACACCAAGGTAAACTCGGCCAAGAGAGTGTGTTTTTTTTGAGTGAGGGAGAGAGAGATGAATTCTAAAACTTTTGCACAAGAAATTCGGCCAAGCATGGTGTTGTTTGCCTTTGCATTTTCAGCCCCCAAAAACCTCTCAATTCCTCATAACTTCTTGCTCAAAACGGTGGGCATTGGGTGCCATCCAAGGCACCCCTTGGCAGCTACCAATGCAGCCATTCACATCCCCAAGTAACCCACCTCAAACCCATGCACTTGTATTTAATTTGTACCATGGAACTCACCAAAACAAGTCCCCAACGTGTGGGACTTGTTTTGGCTGATTTGAGACCAGCTAAACTCCTCCAATTCCCCTTGGACTCACTGAATTTATAGCCCCTTGAGTTTCCATTTTGACTCACTCAACTCAAGGTATTTTTTATTCCAACCCAACTCATCACATTTAATGCATTTCATTTAATGCATATGAGTTAACTCACCTTTTGATTTAATTCCAACTCACCTCCATCCCACTCAACTCATTTGAATCGTGTTTGAGCTCCCTTGAGGGTTCACACGGTCAACAATAGTCAACTCGACCCGTTGGGTCCACTTTTAGCTCCTTGACCCGTTTTGACAACATGACCCATTTATGGTATTTTGATCATTTCCAATTGGTTTTTACATATGGATCAAGCCTACCCATTTTTCCTCCACTTGATTTCCAATCAAATAGGCTTAACCCCTTTTAATTTAAAATCACAAAACGGTCAAATAACCCAGCAAGACCCGATGGGCCCCATTTGGGCCCTTTGACCCATTTAGCCATTTTTGACCCAAATGATGAAAATTACCCAACCAATAAAACTTAACATTCATAATGTG
Source organism: Chimonanthus salicifolius (assembly GCA_013350335.1). Taxonomy (NCBI): domain Eukaryota; kingdom Viridiplantae; phylum Streptophyta; class Magnoliopsida; order Laurales; family Calycanthaceae; genus Chimonanthus; species Chimonanthus salicifolius. Next base: position 46,754,359 of record CM023542.1, on the reverse strand, counting down.
CTCATATGATTTTATTTTGAGCAATGGGCCCCACTATTTCCTTACTTAACATCACAAAATAATTAATTTAACAACTCAGGGGCATTTTGGTAATTTTCCACTTCATTGAGAAATTGGGGTGTTACAGGAAGAGGTGCCACCACCTCGTCAGGAGGAGGAGGTACAGATACCCCATCAGGAGGAGGGACAGAATAGTGTGAACCTACCTATTGTGCCTCCCGAGTTGAAAGAATTGGTTTAAGCAGTGGTCACATCTGTCCTGCAACAGCATTTGAATGGGAATGCGACCACCAGTGACTCCAACAACATTGTTGTCGGAGCAGAACATTGGTTGAAGAAGATCATTCAGATCTTGAATCTACTTCAGATTTCCAGTCATGCAGATAGGATCTTACTGGCTGCATCTTAACTGATCGAGGATGCCGGTAATTAGTGGGAGGTTGTAGAAAAACAGCAAGCACTGGTGCCGGAAGGGGAAAGGATTACCATGACATGGGAAGGGTTCTCAGCTACCTTTATAGAGCAGTATTTTCCGGAGGAGGAAAGAGAGCACCAGACTCAAGCCTTCCTATCATTGGTAGATGGCAGAATACCACAGGGAATTCCTTAGGCTATCCGTCTATGCATTTTATATGGTGGATACCGAGCACCGGAGGGCATGTAAGTTTGAACGGGGCCTTCGGCCGAGCATCAGAGCCAGGGTGACCATCTTCAAGGCACCTACACTGGCAGAGGTGGTCTGCAGGGCCACTATAGCGGAAGGAGAGTTGAATGAGATGGTGCGGTTTGACAACCACCGAGGGCAGAGTGGGCGGGGTGCATTTCAACCCAACAAGAAGTTCCGCTCGAACTTTAGCAGACCCTCACCCTCCACTAGATCTACAGGGGGCTTTCGCCCCAATCAGCCCTCCCCATCAGCACCAGTCACTCAGGTTCCACGGGGTAGGAACACATGCTACCAGTGTGGCCAACAGGGCCACTTCAAGAGGGAGTGTCCACAGATTAGCAGACCCTCTTACTCAAGGGGTTCTTTCCGCCCTCCAGCTAGACCAACTCAGTCACGAGGAGGCAGGGCGCACAACCAAGCGGGGCGGGCGACAAACCCTACTGGATCTGGACGGCTTTTTACCATAGCTCCTCCAGCAGCAGCAGATCACTCGGTGATTCAAGGTATGGTTGTAGTTGGTAGTTCCTATGCTGTTACATTGTTTGATTCTAGAGCTTCCCATTCATTTATATCTGCTGCATTCATATCTGCTATGGGTATATTAGTACAAAACTTGTCCACATCACTTACCATTGTATCCCCCGTCGGAGACACATCTTTGGGACTCATATGCACGGCATTGAACACTGAATTCGCTGGATTCAGATTCGAGTTCAACTATTTGGTACTCGATATGGCTGAGTACGATGTTATATTTGGCATGGACTGGTTGGCTACATTTCAGGCCAATATTGATTGCTATCTTAGTAGGGTGATATTTTGATCACCCGAGGGAAAACGGTATATGGTGCACGCTGACAGACACGGCATCCCTAGGAGGCTGCAGGAAGAATTGAACCACCTTGCCTTGAACAACCTCAAATTAGATAGGGCACCAGTGGCTGAACTTCCGGCGGTAGTAGCAGATTATGCCAAGGTATTCCCAACAGAGCTCCCTGGTTTGCCACCCAAGAGGGAGATAGACTTTGAGATCAAGTTATATCCCGCGCTGCTCCAGTGTCATTGCCCCATTACAGGATGGCACCAGTTGAGATGACCGAGTTGAAGAAGCAGATTGATGAACTGCTCAGACTGGGTTTTATTCGGAACAGCACATCCGCATGGGGAGCCCCAGTATTATTTGTGAAGAAGAAAGACGGTACCCTTCGGATGTGTGTGGACTACAGGAAATTAAACCAGCTAACTGTTAGGAACAAATATCCCCTACCCAGGATTGATGATCTATTTGATCAACTTAGGGGTTCCTCTCACTTCTCCAAGATTGATCTGATGTCCGGGTACCATCAAATCCAGGTTAGGGAGGAGGACATGGAGAAGACAGCCTTCAGGAGACGGTATGGCTTATATGAGTATGTGGTCATGGCATTTGGACTTACTAATGCACCGGATGTGTTCATGGACCTGATGAATAGGATATTCCATCCTTATTTGGACCAGTTTGTGATTGTATTCATTGATGATATTCTGGTCTATTCCAAGAATCAGGAGGAACATGCTGAGCACATGCGGATAGTCTTGGACACCTTAAGGAAGAACCAGTTGTGTGCCAAAGCCAGCAAGTGGGAGTTCTCGCTATTTGAGGTCAACTTCTTGGGGCATATTATATCGGAGGAAGGTATAGCCGTGGACCCGGCTAAGGTAGCGGCAGTGAGGGAGTAGAAGGCATCGACGAATGTGACTGAGATCTGCAGTTTTCTAGGATTGGCTGGTTACTACAGGAAATTCATCATGGACTTCTCCAAGATTGCAGCTCCACTTACCCGACTCACTCAAAAAGGAGTCAAATTTGAGTGGTCAGATCTGTGCAACCGGAGATTTGAGGAGCTAAAGGAGAGGTTTACAACCGCTCCTATTCTGATATTGCTGGAGAGAGGCAGAAGTTATGAAGTATACTGTGACGCCTCAGGTGAGGGATTGGGGTGTACATTCAATCAAGGTAATCGTGCGGTCGAGTACGGATCAAGACAGTTGAAAATTCATGAACGCCATTATCCCACACACGATCTGGAGCTAGCGGCAGTGGTCTTCGCTCTCAAAAGCTGGGGACACTACCTTTATGGTGAGAAGTTTGAGGTGTTCTCAAATCACAAGAGCCTGAAGTACTTATTTGATCAGAAGGAACTCAACATGAGACAGCGCAGATGGATGGAATACCTGGCGGATTATGAGTTCGCACTTCGGTGTCATCCGGGCAAGGCGAACAAGGTGGCAGATGCCCTCAGCTGCATGTCACATGCGACGGTAGCCAGCTTGATCAGGACGGAATGGGAGGTATTGAATACCATTAGAGAGTTTAAATTGTACCTCAATAATCATGAGACCATATATAACCTGATCATACGATCCACGATGGTCTCCGAGATTGAACAGGAGCAACGGACAGATCTAGAGGTGGAGGAGATATGGGCTAAGATGTCTACCGGTGAGGTTGTACCGGAGTGGGAACTACGACCAAGACAGGGTCTTGTGTTCCGAGGTAGGACATATGTGCCTAAGAGCTGCAGAAGAGAGTTGTTGATTGAAGCACACCAAACCAAGCTCTCTATCCATCCGGGCAGCACCAAAATGTATCATGATCTTAAGAGGCACTATTGGTGGCTTGGACTCAAGAAAGATGTGGCAGAGTTTGTTGCTCATTGCCTGGTATCAAAACAAAAATCCAATTTCACCGACCTAGGCAAAGTTTGTGTTCACAACCCAACTGCAGTGTCGGATTTTTTCAGAAAGTCTTTTAAATGTGTCCAATTTAAACTGCTTAAACTTGGAACATATTTTGTAAATATTTTGATTGTTTTATTTTTTGAAAATAAAGAAAATGAAGAAAAATGGGAATTGGCATGCTCCATTCCTCTCTACACCTCAGCTCCTGTAATTGTAACATCCCGGATTTTTCTTAGCTTATAAATTTATTGGATTGGCCCATTTGGATTGCAATTTAAGTGAATTTGAAATTAAAAAGTTGAAATGGACATTAGATGGGCAAGGAAATGGGTCAATTACCCAATTAAGACCCAATGGGTCATGGGTGACCTTGATTTAAAAATAATTGGGTAAATTTAGTTAAGTTAGTTGAATTGGATAAGTTAGTGCATTTAATGCATTAAAGTCCGCCTCATGAAGTGAAGTGGCATGTGAGTGATGTGGCATTTCCATGTGGCATTCATGTCATCACATGGAAGCCAACTAAGCAAGGATACCACGTCATCGAGTGAGGTGGAAAGTAAAATTGAGGTGGCATACAAGTGGAGGTGACACACCAAGTGACATGGCCAAAGAGCTCTTGGGTAGTCAGTCCCGAAACCCTACGCAGAGGGAGGAGTCCACACTCCATCAGTAATCCCGGTTAATTTGTGGATGGGTATATAGTGCCCTGGTGGTTACCGCCTCAAATACTGTAGACATAATTGGCCAAGGAAACCATTGATTGATTTACGATGTGATTGGGTATGGACATTGGGTGAGATTTCATTTAGCATTGACACCCATGATATGACACTTATGTTAGCATGATTATGATAGGGACATCATGCATTACTTTATTACTTATAAGATGTTTTTACAAGTATGCCACTAATGATGTATAAACCCTTGATCTATGTTATTCTAATATTACTCCTACGTGTACCCTAGCCCTAATTGGAATACCTACAGGGCATGTTGACTAATGCCCTACTTCTGCCCTATAGATGATGGAACAGGAAATGCTAAGGAAAATGACGTGGGACCAGAAGGGAGCCAAGCGTAGGAACTTGGGAAGATTTAAGTTTAAATTACTTAGTTTTGATTTTAATGATGTATTCAGAGGACTTACATTTTGAGTTGTAATAATTTAGACTATTTGGGGCACCTTAGAACTTATTTTCAATGGTTTGATAATCTTTTAAGTTTTATTGGAATTTCATGGTGATTAGCTTTCATTGCCTAATGATGAAAAGAGAATGAATAACATCTCATTCAGATAAATTATTTCTACAAACAATAAGATAAATGTGTGTAAATGTTTTAGTAGACTTAATCCACCCACACGTAATGGTGGCCAATCAAGGGTCGGGTTTTGGAATCTTGGACTTGACTCGCTTTGTAACGGCCCGTTCTTTCTCACTTATAAAATATATATATATACTCTGATTTATACAAGTGAAAAAAGTCGAGGCGTTACTGTAATCCAAGGTTTGGGGATGCTTAGGTGTTTAAATGAAAAGCCTATAAATAGAGGGAATGGATTCAGATTAAAAATCACACTTCCAACACTACTTTTGTTTATATTTTTCCTCTCAATTCTTAATTTTTCTGTATTGTTTCTGCAACTGCAACTAAGGACTTTGAGTTGATTTCTCTGGAGATCTAGGTATGAGTTATCCTCAGTTTAATATTTTTATTTTGTAGATCTTACTTAGACATAGCTCTGGTTATTTTTTTAGAAAAAAAATACCCATTGGGAGCCTTAGAAAAAATGTTTGAAAAAAATGCCAAAAAGATAGGCAAGAGGCTCGACTGGTCTAACAGAGTGGCACATGGAATTGTGATGCACATCTTGACTGGTCAAGTGATTCTGGACCAGTCGAACATGAGGGGACGCAATGGGTATTTTTGCAAAAGATGGGGACACAAATGTAATTTTTGAAAAAGTTTTAAAATTTGTAAAAATGATTTATTTTGATCAAAATTCATGTATTTGACAGATTTCTTGTTTATTTAAACTCTTATAATGTTTAAATATGGTGTAACCTTAGTTGTAATAAACCCTGCTTTTCAGCTTCTTGGATGGACAAGTCTTAATATGTTGCGGTAACGATCACCCATTGATAATACGAGACGGGCACTGAATTTATTTTCTGTGTTTTGTATGCCTAACCTTCTTAAAACACCACATATTCGGTGTTATTTTATTTTATTATTTTTCAGTAAGTTTTTCTACCACTTGGATTGTTGTTATTCTTTAACATGTATTATCTCACGCATTAAAGTCACCGGCTTTTACTCTTTGCGTACACTTGTACATTTTGATTTTCTCGCCTAAATGGGGGATTAAAATGTGAAAATATAAGTGAAAGATTTGTAAATAGAATTATACACCTCGTATTCATTCAATTTTTAACCATTTTTATAGTTCATGAAAAACACTTGCCAATTTACGGTGAAGAGATTCAACGACATTGTGCTTATTAAAATGCATCTCATATTGTAACATCCCGGATTTTCGATGAAATTATTATATTGGTTATTATCTATTTTAATTGTTAAAATTAAGATTTATAGATGGAATGGATGTTAGATGGATAAGAATTGGGGCAATGGCCCAATTATGATCCAACGGATCATGGATAGGGTTGATTCTAATTAATTGGGTAAATGTGGCCAATTGGGTCAAATACCCAATTGGGACCCAATGTATCAAAATGAATTGAGGTTTAGGGTAAATGGGTAAGGAATTGATTTAATCGGGTCATGTACCAAATTAAGATCTAAGGCATGGGATCTGTAACACCCCAATTTCTCAATAATATGAATATTTACGAAAATGCCACTGGATTGGTGAATTTAATAAATATGATTGTAAATAAGAAAATGGTGGGGCCCTTTGTTCAAATTAAGACCACATGAACATATTATAAGGATCAAATTAAAGTAGATGGGTATTGTACATCTAATTGGGTCAAGATGGTTATTTGGGTCAAATGACCCAATTGGGACCTAATGGGTCATGATGGACTTATTTGACCATTGGGTGAGCCCAATTTTAACTGGGTTAGGCTGAATTAATTTGTAGTTAAATGGAGGATAAATGGTAGACTTGAGGCAAATGTGTAAATCACATTTAAATGGGTAAACCACCCATAAATGGGTCTTGGCGTCAAATTGGATCAAAGGACCCAATTGAGACCCAGTGGGTCGAGTTGACCATGGTTAACCTTATGGACCACCAAGTGAACTCAAAAGGTGAGTTAAATCAGGTTGAGTTGGGACTGAAGTGAGTTGGAATTAAATCAAGTAATGAGTTGACTCAAGTGCATTAAATGATATGCATTAAGTGTAGTGAGTTGGGTGAGTTGAGTTGGAAATCAAAGGGACCTTGAGTTCAAGTGAGTCAAATGGAATTTGAAGGGTTGTCTTGACCTCAAACATCACCAAGGAAGCAAGTCCCACACGTTGGAAGTGAAGGGGTGCCTTGGCCAAGCCAAGGGTCACCATGGTTGGGGCGGCATTAATGAGATAAGATGGAGGTGTCTTTCCATCTCAAAGGATGCATTGGTTGGTGCCAAGGGATGCAATGGTTGGCACCAAATGACTCCTTGGTTTGATCAAAGAGTAATGAGGGTAAATGAATGGTTCTTGGGGCTGTTATATAAAGGAGATAAACCACATGCTTGGCCGATTGTCACTCAATGAAACCATAGAATTCATCTCTCTCTCCCTCACTCAAGAACATACCTTCTTGGCCGAATTACCATTTGGTGTTTTCACCATTGTTCAAGCTATTCAATCAGCATTAAAGAGAAGGACGGAGGAGCAAAATCAGAATTAAAGAAACGAAGGAGTTGCGGAATCAGTTGTATTGTTTAACAAGGTTTATTATTTAAAAGGAGGCTAAGGGAACCATGGTTTCGAGAATGGCCGAAACCATGGGGTTCCATATGGGATTGAAAAGTGTTGGCCAAAACGTTATGGGCCATGAAATGTCAAAGGAAAATCCATCCAAGAAGATGGTTAAGAATTTGGAATGAAAATACCCTAACCTTGTTGGTGGGTAAGATACGGTAATACATGATTAAATGTAGGTCAACATGCATGATTAAATATGAGGAAATGAGGTTCATAGGAGAATGATCCAAGAACATGGTTCGGCCCTTGCATGGCCGAACCCTAATCATGATATACAAGGATCATTGAGGACAAAAAGAGATTGGATGAGGTTTGGCCATGATGTATGGCCGAACCCCATCAAATGATCTAAAACTTGTTGTATGTGATTTTTAAGAAAACCATCCTCAAAGATGATATGAAAATGGAAAATAGGATGAAGAGGAGGAACCATGGGTTTGGCCATGTGTATGGCCGAACCCCATGGAGGAATGTTTATGGATCTAGAGATGTTTTAAATAATTTAACCATGGGCTATCAAGTTAAGAAATAAATGAAAAATGATGGACCAACATGGCCGAACCCCATGAAGGACTTTCATGGACCTAGGTGTATGATTAACCATGGATGATATGTATGGACTTAAATGTGTTTAAAAAGTCAACTGATTTAACTAGAGATTATGATGTCAAGAAATAAAAGAATGAATGACGTTGGACCCGTTGTGTTGAAAGGATTAAAAGGGGAATCAAAATCAAAAGAGTGAGGTTCAGCCATGTTGTATGGCTGAACCCCACTAATGAGTTTTTGTGGACTTAAACATGTTTCAGGCATAATGTATGGCCGAAACCCCTTGGGGGACTAAACCGGATACAAGACTATGATTGTAAATGGAATTGAACATAGGATGCTATAGGGGATGATGGGAATCAAATGGATCATCGGTTTGAATTATTTATGTGTTAAATGTAATAAGGTAATGGGATTTCACAAACGGGTGTGCAATCGGCTTGACGTGAGCGGCGATCGGTTTTTGACGGAAACGCAAAGTTACTATATTTGGACGTTGATATGATTCCTACCTTGTTGATACACTGGATTTATGTATATGGATGGTTTTTATTCCTATGTGTTATGATTTATTTTTGGTATCAATATGCTATGTTTAAAGGAATGGAATTTCAACACTATATGTGCAATATGAAATGGCATGATGCCCTCATATCTCATGCATGGCATGGGAGGGAACTTATAAGGGTATCCGATAAACAAACGTGGGGAGGGATCTGCACTGATTCCGATTATGATGCTTGAAATGAATGAGGAGTCCACGCTCCGTTCGGTGGGACCGATAAGGCATACGTGGGGAGTCATGACAATACCTTGATGTGGCTTGTACATCAAGAGGATTACTTATGTGATTGTGTTATGGTTGATGGGTGGGAATCATGGCATATGACACCCATGGCATGGCATTGACTTGCATGATTTAGACATTATATATCTATGTGATTTTTATACTAATCCATGTATTTGACCCTACTCGGAATACCTATTGGGCGCGTTGACTAACGCCCTACTTCCACATTAGATGATGATACAGGAAATGGACGGAACGAGGGACGTGAAAGGAGCCAAGCTTAGGAGCTTGGATAATTTAGATTTACTTCATTTAAGTTTTATTTTCGGACAATGTAATTTGAGTGATTCGTATTTGGGACTGTAATAACTTAGAACTATTTTCTATGGTGTGGTTTATTTTTTGGACATTTTAAATTTAAGTTAATTATTTATTGTGATGGACTTCCTTGCTTAAAATAATAGGAATAGTGACTCCATTATAATTCCGCATTACGTTTATTCCACATGTCTAGCCTTTTTGCGTGTGAGCCGTTTTAATGGGCTTAGTCCACGCACACGTATGGTTGGCCAGTTAAGGGCCAGGCTTTGGAAGCTCGGAGTTAGCTCGCGTCATGACGTTCCGCTCTCTCTCACTTTTTATATATATATAAAAAAATAGACTCTGATTTTTCGGCGAGTGAAAAAGGGCAGGGTATTATAGTTGGTATCAGAGCGAAACCTGAAGTATGAATCTTTCGAAGTAAGATTAAGACGGTATCATGTCTCACTGACAAGATAAGAATCCCAACTGACCAACTCTTCAGAGTCCGCTGCACGGGGGCCGTATTAATTTACTTTGATTAGACTCAGACTGAAGCATTCAATCTGAGAGCAACACTTGACGAAAAAGGAATGATAGTAAGGGAAGGACAGTTACTATAAAATGAATTTATCAAACATAGCAAAATGGGACATATTTCCCCAAATTGAGAAACAACACTTGAAACATAGGAGAGTTTCCCCAAAAATAAGATTTACAAGATGCTCATTTGGCAATTTCCCCAAAATAGGTAAACACAAAACTTTACGAGGAAACGAAGTCAAATGATTTTTCAATGACTTAGGAAAATGCCTCCAAGAAGAAGAACTCGACAAAACCCGCATATGGAGGAAGAGGTGCGACAACCACACCAGGAGGAGGAGCAGAATAGCGTGAATATTCCGGTGGCACCTTCCGAGTTGCAGAACTTAGTGCAAGCTGTGGTTATTTCCGTTTTACAGCAACATATGAACGGCAATGGAAGTACGACCACCAACGAGGCGCATGATCGAAGTATGGTTAGAGACTTCCAATAGCAGCGTCCCCCTCACTTCAAAGGGAAAGAAGGACCTGCCGGAGCGGAGAATTGGCTGAGGAACATCACCAAGATCTTGACATTACTGAAGATCACCGGTAATGAAGATAAAATATTGCTGGCTACTTAGCAGTTGATCGATGATGCCGGCAAGTGGTGGGAAGTGATTGAGTGACAGCGGGCGCAGATCCCGGAAGGGGAAAGGACTGAGATGACATGGGACCAGTTCTCGGCTATGTTCCTGGATCACTACTTTCTAGAAGAGGAGAATGAGCGTTAGACACAAGCGTTCATATCTTTGGTGTAGGGCACCATGACTGTGGCGGAGTATCATCAGGAGTTCCTCCGTCTATCATGTTATGCTTTATACATTGTGGACACGGAATACAGGAAGGCTCGTAAATTTGAGCGAGGCCTTCAACCAAGCATCAGGGTCAAGGTGACTATCTTCAAGGCACCTACATTGGCGGAAGTGATCAGCCGAGCTACCATAGCTGAGCAAGAGCTAACAGAGACAGTGCAGTTTGTGGACAAACGCCGAGGACAAAGCGGGGGAAGTTTTTTCGTCCGAATAAGAGATTCCTATCCAACTTTGGGAGATCATTACCTTCCACTGGGTCAAATGGAGGCTTTCGTCACAATCAGCCCTCCGCATCAGTATCCGTCTCTCAGGTCCCTCGAGGTGTGAGTACCTGTTTTTCAGTGTGGCCGGCAGGGCCATCTCAGGAGGGAATGTCCGCAGAACAGTAGACCCTCTCACTCCAGGGGTTCATTTCGTCCTCCAGCTCAGTCAGCTCATTCACAAGTATCCAGGGCATATAACCAGACAGGACGGGCACCTAACCCGACAGGATCTGGGCGACTGTACACTTTGGCTCCTCATCTTGAGACGGTGGATCACTCAGTGATTCAACGTATGGCAGTAGTTGGCAGTTCTTATGCTTTCGCATTATTTGATGCCAGAGCATCCCACTCTTTTGTATCTGCTGCATTTATATCTGCTACTGGCACTTTAGTACAAAAATTGTCACCGCACTTACTATTGTATCCCCCATTGGAGACATCAGTGGGACTGATATGCACACCGGTAAACACTGAACTTGCTGGATTCAGATTTGAGTTCAATTATCTGGTACTCGAGATGACTGAGTACGACATCATTTTTGGCATGGATTGGCTGGCTAACTTCCAGGCTAGCATTGACTGCCATCTCCGCAGGGTGATATTTTGGTCACCTGAGGGGAAGCGATACGTGGTACATGTAACACCCTGGGATCTTAAACCAGGAAATGAGAACAGTTCACCCTGAGCTATTTATGTAATCTATTTGTAACCCTACTTCACTTGATTTTCGGGACGAAAATGTTCAAAAGAGGGTAATATTGTAACACCTTGGATTATTATCCATTTAATTTGTAAATTAATGGAGATGGACCTTAGATGGGTAAGGAGTTGGGTCAAGTGCCCAATTAAGACCCAACGGATTATGGATAAGGTACAATTGAAATAAATGGGTGAGATTTATTTAATTGGGTCAAGATTGCCAATTGGGTCAAATGCCCAATTGGGACCCAATGGGTCATAGTTGACTTGGTTGACCACCAAGTGAGTTCAACTTTATTTAAATTGGGGCTGAATTAAATTGGAAATGGAATCAAGGAAATGAGTTGATTTTAAGTGAGTTAAATGAGTTGAATTAAAGATATGAGTTGAGTTAAAGAGATGAGTTGAATGGGAAGTTAATGGGACTTTCATCTTAAAGTGAGTTAAGTGATTAGATGAAGACTTTTTTGGTTGTTACACAAAGCATACCATGGATACACGTTGGGAACATGGGAGTTTCATCTCATGGGATGAAACTCCAAAGGAAGCATTAAATGAGGGAGGTGAAAGGTTGGTGTTGTTACACAAGGTTAACCAAGAGCACACGTTGGAACATGGAGGGTTTCCATCTCATGATGGAAACCCAAGGGGCATAAGGTTGGGAGTTTCATCTCATGGGATGAAACCCCAAAGGAATTATCAATGAGGAGGTGAAGAGTCGTGGGAGTTACAAAAGGGGTATCAACCAAAGGATACAACCCTTGGCCGAACTACATTGGGCAGCAAAGAGAATTCTTTGCTTTATCTCACTCACTCCCTCTCTCACTCAAGGCCGACCACTCTGATTGACAAAGGAGAATGGACTTAGGAGTTTTCTATCTCAAGCTCCTCTCCCTCTCTCAAACTACACTCTCTTGGCCGAACACTCTCTTTGAGTTTTCATCTCAAGATCTCTCAATCTCACTCTCGGCCAAGGATCAAGGAGGAAGAAGAGGCTAAGGAGGGAGAAGATTGGAGGAGCAAGAATGAGTGAAAGAAACCAGAGGAGTCGCGGAATCGGTAAGTACTTGGCAAGATTTTATTAATTGGAAAGAGGTTAAGGGAACATTTCATTTTGGATTGGAAAGTTGGCCAAAAATGTTATGGGCCATGGATGTAAAAATCCATCCAAGAAAGGAGATGGAAAAGATGGACAAAACCCTAATGGGTAAGATGGATCATTAAGGACAAATGAAGGGTTGGATGAGGTTCGGCCATGATGTATGCCCAAACCCTATCAAAGGATTAAATCTTGGAAGTATGATTTTTAGAATAAATTGATGAACCATAGGGTTCGGCCATATTGTATGGCCGAACCCCATGGAAGAATATCATTGGTTTAAATGGTTTTAAAGGTGGTTAAACCATGGAAAGGTATTAAGGACTTTAAAAGATTTTAAAATGGATGTATGTCAATGATTTGAAAGGGTTTTAAAGGAGGGAAATAATGGAGAATTGTTAATCATTTTAAATGGTGTAAAATGTTATAATGGTGAAGAACCTTGGACCATGGGTTCGGCCATACACCATGGCCGAACCCCATTGAGGTATATTGTTGATGCTTAAAGGGTTTTAAGGATGAGAATGATGGATAGATGTTGGTAAATGTTAATGAGTGGTAATGGATGAAAATCATGCAAATATATTAATGATTTTAAATAGGGTTTACATGTCGTAAATGATGAACTTGAAATGACGAAATAAGGAAGAACCAAGGACCATGGGTTCGGCCATGTTGTATGGCCGAAACCCATGGAAAAACATTAGTGGATTTATTAGGGATTTTGGGTTTTAAATGATGAATCTAAGTGTAATTAAACCCCCATGGAGGGACTCTATTATGGGTCTAAATGTTGTAAATGATGCTAAGGGAGGATGAAGATGAACATCATGGGTTCGACTATGTTGTATGGTTGAACCCCATGAACCAATTATGGACCATTGACAGATCATTTGGTAGATCCATGTATGATTTAAATGAATGAATGATCAAGCCAAGGAATGGAGGGATTTACTAGGGTTTCATGTTATGATTAATGAATCATGTGTGGATCATTTGTTTTGGGACTTAAGTCATATGTAAGTAAGCTAAGTGATTAGCTATGGATAAAATAATGGCTAAGATGTAAATAGGGTGTAAATGATGGACCATGGGTTTGGCCATGGTTTATGGCCGAACCCCATGGAGAAGGTTTTGTGGACTTCGGGTTTTATTGATGTTAAAAGATTAACTCATGGGTGATTAGTTAATAAATCAAAAGAGGGAATGATCTTGGACCCAAAACCAAGTAAGTGAGGTTCGGCCATGTTGTATGGCCGAACCCCACCAAGGCATGTTTATGGACTTAAACATAATGGGAAATCAAATGGAACATGGGTTTTGATTTATTGATATGTTATAAGGTAACGGCACCTCACAAGCGGTGTACGATTGTGAGTGGTTTCCAGACGAAAACACAAGGACATATTAGTTGATCATTAGTAGGATTCCTACCTCATTGAAAACCATGGAGTATATGTATATGTGAATGTTTTACCTAACTTATTCTATTATCAAATGATATGTTTTAATGATGAGATTTTAAGGCTATGATTTATACTATTATATAGTAGGTGGACATTTGCATCTCATGCATGGCATGGGAGGGATACTTGGAGTTGTGATACCTTGATGAGGCTTTTCCATCAAGAGGTAACAAGAGACCACGCTCCGTCGGGGCGTCAGTAAGGCATTCGTGAGCTTGATGAGGAGTTTCCATCAAGAGGATACCTTGATGAGGAGTTTTCCATCAAGAGGGATACTATGTGATTGTGATACCTTGATGAGGAGCTTTCCATCAAGAGGATGTTTTGTAATTGTGATATGGCTGATGGGTGGAACTCATGGCATATGGCACCCATGGAATCAGCATGATTATGATCTCTATTATCATGCAATGTTTCTAGTTTTTATCTGTATGATTGGATCTCTATTATCATACACTGTTTTCGATACGATGTTTTACAGATACGACATGACGTATTATATCTGGATTTTTATACTAACCCATGTATTTGACCCTAATTGGAATACCTACTGGGCGCATTGTCTAACGCCCTACTTCTACCCTAGTTGATGACACAGGGAATGGACTGAACGAGGACGTGATCGGAGCCAAGCTTAGGTGCCTGGATGATTAAGTTTCATTTCATTTAAGTTACTCATGGATAATGTATTTGAGTAATTAGTTCATGGGACTGTAATAACGTAGATTATTTGCTATGGTTTGGAATGTTAATTTTAGATATTTTAACTTAAGATATTTATGATTAAGTGATGGACATCCTTGCTATCTAAAATGGAATAGAATTGTGATTCTATTGTAATTCCGCAAGTATGATTTATTCCGCATGTTAACTTGAGCACGTGTGAACCGTTTAGTGGACTTGGTCCACGCACACGTATGGTTAGCCAGTTAAGGGTCGGGCTTTGGAAGCTCGGACTTAGCTCTCGTCGTGACGCTCCCACTCTCTTTTACTCTTTATTTTAAGAAAAAAAATAGACTCTGATTTTCGGCGAGTGAAAAAGGGCGGGGTGTTACAGTACATGTCGACAAACAGAGCATTCTTATGACCAGGAGACTGAATGAAGAATTGAACCACCTTGTATTAAACAGCATCAAACTAGACAAGGAACCGGTGGCTGAACTGCCTGCGGTAGTGAAAGACTAGGAGGAGGTATTCCCGACAAAACTCCCTAACTTGCCACCCAAGATGGAGATTGATTTTGAGATCAAACTATATCCTGGCACTACTCCAGTGTCATTGCCGCATTACCGGATGGCCCAAGCTGAGATGACAAAGTTGAAGATGCAAATTGATGAACTTCTCAGACTAGGATGCATTCGGAGCAGGACATCATCTTGGGGAGCCCCGGTATTATTTGTGAAGAAGAAGGACGGTACACTTCGGATGTACGTAGATTACAGGAAATTGAACCAGGTGACCGTCAGAAACAAGTACCCTCTACCCAGGATTGATGATTTATTCGATCAACTCAGGGGTTCTAGTCACTTCTCCAAGATTGATCTGATGTCAGGCTACCATCAAATCCGGGTTAGGGATGAAGACATAGAGAAGACGACTTTCAGGATGCGGTATGGACTATATGAGTATGTGGTCATGCCGTTTGGACTTACCAATGCACCAGCTGTGTTCATGGATCTGATGAACAGGATCTTCTGTCCTTACTTGGACAAGTTTGTAATTGTCTTCATTGATGACATCCTGATTTATTCCAAAAGTTGGGAGGAGCATGCTAAGCATTTGCGGATAGTCCTGGACACCCTGAAGAAGAATTAGTTGTATGCCAAAGCAAGCAAGTGTGAATTCTGGCTATTTGAGATTAACTTCTTGGGGCATGTCATATCAGCGGAAGGTATAGTCGTGGACCCGGCTAAAGTGGCGGCAGTCAGAGAATGGAAAGCATCAAAGAATGTGACCGAGATCAGCAGCTTTCTGGGATTGGCAGGTTATTATAGGAAGTTTATGATGGACTTCTCCAAGATTGCATCTCCACTTACCCGACTCACTCAGAAATGAGACAAATTTGAATGGTCTGATGTATGCAACTGGAGATTCGAGGAACTGAAGGAGAGGCTTACGACTGCTCCTATTCTGATTCTGCCGGAAAGAGGCAAGGGCTATGAAGTATATTGAGTTGCTTCAGGAGAGGGACTTGGGTGTTCTCTCACTCAAAGTCAACACGTGGTGGCTTGTGGTTCAAGACAGTTGAAAATTCATGAACGCCACTATCTCACGCATGATCTGGAATTAGCCGCAGTGGTCTTCACTCTCAAAAGCTGGAGACACTATCTTTATGGCGAGAAGTTTGAAGTATTTTCAGATCACAAAAACCTGAAATATTTGTTTGATCAGAAGGAACTCAACATGAGGCAGCGCAGATGGATGGAATATCTATAAGATTATGAGTTTGCGCTTCGATATCATCCTGGCAAGGAGAACAAAGTGACGGATGCCTTAGTCTCATGTCACATGCAACATTGGCCAGTTTGATTTGGAAGGAATGGGAAATGTTGAATACCATTCGAGAGTTCAACTTGTATATCAAGAACCATGGGAGTATGTATAATTTAATCATACGATCCAACATGGTTTCCAAGATTGAACAGGAACAACGGACAGATCCAGAAGTGGAAGAGATATGGGCTAAAATGTCTACTGGTGAGGTTATACCGGAATGGGAGTTACGATCGGGACATGGTCTTTTATTTCGAGGCAGAACATATGTGCCTCAGAGCTGCAGAAGAGAGTTATTGATCGAGGCACACCAAACCAAACTCTCTATTCATCCGGGTAGTACCAAGATGTATCATGATCTGAAGAGGCACTACTGGTGGCATGGACTCAAAAGAGATGTGACAGAGTTTGTTGCTCACTGCCTGACTTGTCAGCAAGTTAAGACTGAACATCAGAAGCCACCTGGATTACTCAAACCCTTAAGGTCATCAAAGGTCATCAAAGGGTTGTGACAGGGTTGCCAAGGTCATCAAAGGGCAACGATGCAATATGGGTCGTGGTAGATCGATTGACCAAGTCTGTACACTTTCTTCCCATCAAGATGACAGATTCATCAGAGACTTTGGGTCGATGGTACATCAAGGATATCATCAGACTGCATGGTATCTCCTGGACTATTGTGTACGACAGAGATGGACGATTCACCAGCAAGGTATGGCAGAGCATGCAGTCGGCAATGGGAACATATTTATTGATTAGCACGGCATTCCATCTACAGACTGATGGATAGTCAGAGAGGACAACAACAGTTACCAGGATGGGAGGATCACTTACCGCTGGTTGAGTTCTCTTACAACAACAGTTACCAGGCAAGCCTCCAGATGGCTCCATTTGAGGCGTTGTATGGTAGACCTTATGATCACCAGTGTGTTCGACAGAGGCCGGTGAACCTGCACTTATTGGACCCGAGGTAGTTGCAAAGACCACGGAGCAGATTAAGTTGATAAGACAACATCTACTTACTGCATAGAGTCGTCAGAAGAGCTATGTTGACAAGAGAAGGAGATTCCTTGAGTTTGAAGTGGGAGACTTAGTGTTCTTGAAAGTCTCACCACGAAAGGGACAAATGCGATTAGGGAAGAAAAGGAAAATGTCGCCCAGGTTTATGGGGCCGTTTCTAATCCTAAAGAGGGTGGGGGCGGTGGCTTATCAACTGGCACTTCTTCCACAGTTGTCATCTTTGCACGATGTATTCCACGTTTCTATGTTGAGGAAATACAATCCTGATCCTTCGCACGTGTTAAACGTGCAAGATCTCGATGTGCAAAGCGACGTGACTTATGTTGAAAGACCGGTCAGAGTGATCGGGAAGGAACAGAGAGTGCTACGGAACCGAGCCATGCAGTTCGTCAAGGTGGTATGGGATCAAAATGAGAGCAGCTCATCCTGAGTTTTTTGTATGAGTTGTTTGAAACCCTACTTCGCTCGATTTTCGGGACGAAAATTTCAAAAAAGGGTAATATTGTAACATCCCAGATTTTCAATGAAATTATTATATTGGTTATTATCTATTTAATTTTTAAAATTAAGATTTATAGATGGAATGAATGCTAGATGGATAAGAATTGGGGCAATGGCCCAATTATCATGGATAGGGTTGATTCTAATTAATTAGGTAAATGTGGTCAATTGGGTCAAATACCCAATTGGTAAGGAATTGATTTAATCAGGTCATGTACCAAATTAAGATCTAAGGCATGGGATCCACCTCATCAAGTGAGGTGGCAAGTGTATGAGGTGACATGGAAGGGCCATAGCCAAGTGGGACCCAAGTCCACCTCATCAAGTGAGGTGGCGTGTGGTTTAAGGTCACATGTAGGGCCCGCAACCATGGTCAACCATGGGTGAGTTCATAGGTGAGTTCAAGAGGGTTAAATGAAGAGAGTTGAATTAAGGAATTAATTAAGGAAATAAATTTAAGTCTTGAGTTAAGAGTTGTTTGGATGAGTTCAAATCAAAATTGAGTTGAATGGGAGGTGAGTTCAAATAATCAAGTGAGTTAAAAGGGAAGTGGAAGGGACTCTAAGTGAGTCAAGGAGGGAGGTGGAGGGTTTCCATCTCATGGAAACCCTAGACACAAAGCCGTTGGGTAGAGGGAGAATGCCAAGTGTAAGCCATGTGCCCTCTTGGTTAGCCAAGGGACACATGGGGAACACCACACCTTGATGAGGGTGGTTAGGAGTTTAGGGTAACACAAGACCAAGCCCTCCTTGGCCGATCCTCTCTAGACAAGAAAAGAGTTAGGGTTCTTCCATCTCAACTTCTCTCCCTCTCACCAAAACCCTAGGGCAAGATAGAAAGGGCTTACACAAGACCAAACCTCCCTTGGCTAATCCTACCTTAGACAAAATAGTTGAGATTGTTTCATCTCACCCTCTCCTCCTCTCCTCCTCTCCTCTCTCAATCTTCAAACCCTAGGCCGAACCCTCCCTTAGGGTTTCACCTCAGCCCCTCTCCCTCTCCACACTCTTTGGCCGAATACATCTAGAAGGCTCTCAATCTCTCTTCCTCTCATTTCGGCACTAAACTTGGAGAAACTGAAGAACAGAGGAGGAAGAAGAAAGGACTAAGGAAAGAGAATGACAGAGGAGCAAAATCAGAATTAAAGAAACGAAGGAGTCGCGGAATCGGTATGTATTGTTTAACAAGATTTATTAATTAAAAGGAGGCTAAGGGAACCATGGTTTCAGCTATAGAATGGCTGAAACCATGGGGTTCCATATGGGATTGAAAAGTGTTGGCCAAAACGTTATGGGCCATGAAATGTCAAAAGAAAATCTATCCAAGAAGATGGTTAAGTATTTGGAATGAAAATACCCTAACCTTGTTGGTGGGTAAGATATGGTAATACATGATTAAATGTAGGTCAACATGCTTGATTAAATATGAGGAAATGAGGTTCATAAGAGAATGATACAAGAACATGGTTCGACCCTTGCATGGCTGAACCCTAATCTTGATATACAAGGATCATTGAGGACAAAAAGAGATTGGATGAGGTTCGGCCATGATGTATGGCCGAACCCCATCAAATGATCTAAAACTTGTTGTATGTGATTTTTAAGAAAACCATCCTCAAAGATGACATGAAAATGGAAAATAGGATGAAGAGGAGGAACCATGGGTTTGGCCTTGATGTATGGCCGAACCCCATGGAGGAATGTTTATGGATCTAGATATGTTTTAAATAATTTAACCATGGGCTATCAAGTTAAGAAATAAATGAAAAATGATGGACCATGGGTTCGGCCATGTTGTATGGCCGAACCCCATGGAGGAATTTTTATGGATCCAAATATGGTTTAAAGGATGGCTAAGATGGGAAGATGATATAAAAATAAAGAACCATGGGTTCGGCCATGTTGTATGGCCAAACCCCATGAAGGACTTTCATGGACCTAGGTGTATGATTAACCATGGATGATATGTATGGACTTAATTGTGTTTAAAAAGTCAAATGATTTAACTAGAGATTATGAGGTCAAGAAATAAAAGAATGAATGACGTTGGACCCATTGTGTTTAAAGGATTAAAAGGGGAATCAAAATCAAAAGAGTGAGGTTCGGCCATGTTGCATGGCTAAACCCCACTAATGAGTTTTTGTGGACTTAAACATCTTTCAGCCCTAATGTATGGCAGAAACCCCTTGGGGGACTTAACCGGATACAAGACCATGATTGTAAATGGAAATGAACATAGGATGATATAGGGGATGATGGGAATGAAATGGATCATCGGTTTGAATTATTTATGTGTTAAATGTAATAAGGTAACGGGATTTCACAAATGGGTATGCAATCGGCTTGACGTGATCGGAGATCGATTTTTGACGAAAACACAAAGTTACTATATTTGGGCGTTGGTAGGATTCCTACCTTGTTGATACACTGGATTTATGTATATGGATGGTTTTTATTCCTATGTGTTATGATTTATTTTTGGTATCAATATGCTTTGTTTGAAGGAATGGGATTTCAATACTATATGTGTAATATGAAATGGCATGATGCACTCATATCTCATGCATGGCATGGGAGGGAACTTATAAGGGGAGTCCATGCTCCATTCGGGTATCTGATAAACAAATGTGGGGAGGGATCCGCACTGATTCCGATTATGATGTTTGAAATGAATGAGGAGTCCACCCTCCGTTCGGTGGGACCGATAAGGCATACGTTGGGAGTCATGACAATACCTTGATGGGGCTTGTACATGAAGAGGATTACTTATGTGATTGTAATATGGTTGATGGGTGGGAATCATGGCATATGACAACCATGGCATGGCATTGACTTGCATGATTTAGACATTATATATCTATATGATTTTTATATTAATCCATGTGTTTAACCCTACTCGGAATACCTACTGGGCGCGTTGACTAACGCCCTACTTCCACCTTAGATGATGACACAGGAAATGGACGGAACGAGGGACGCGAAAGGAGCAAAGCTTAGGAGCTTGGATAATTTAGATTTACTTCATTTAAGTTTTATTTTCTGACAATGTAATTTGAGTAACTCGTATTTGGGACTGTAATAACTTAGAACTATTTGTTATGGTTTGGTTTAATTTTTGGACATTTTAAACTTAAGTTAATTATTTATTATGATGGACTTCCTTGCTTAAAATGGATAGGAATAGTAACTCTTATAATTCTGCATTATGTTTATTCCGCATGTCTAGCCTTTTTGCGTGTGAACCGTTTTAGTGGACTTAGTCCACGCACACGTATGGTTGGCCAGTTAAGGGTCAGGCTTTGGAAGCTCGGACTTAGCTCGCGTCGTGACGTCCTCCCGCTCTCTCTCACTCTTTATTTCAAAAAAATAATGAAATAGACTCTGATTTTTGACGAGTCAAAAAGGGCGGGGCATTACACATATTTGCATTATAAACCTGAATTCTTATATCGTTGATCATACGACAGTGAATGGGAGTCCAAGGTTACCATATTACCAACCGGAAAAAATGTGAACGAGCCCGGAACGTGATACCGACACCGTTCAAAATGAAAATGGGATAAGATGTGTGTTTCCATGTGTGAAGCGTGAACAAGAGTGTGGGGATGCCGAGACCTAGCCATCTTGAAACGAAGTACAGAACCCACTCATGTGCCTAGAGGCTGACTGATTATCTAGTTGGAGATCTTGTAATAGATCCGTTTTGAACTTGTGGTTTTGGCTAGAATGCACGTATCTGTATACTTGTGCGTATAATGGTGTATTGCAGGATAAATACCTTTACACTGTAAATGGTAAACAGAGGGTAGACGTACCCGACTAGAGATGAAGGTAACGATTATAGTCTCATCAAATAAGAGTTAAATTCCAGTTGTTATACCGTAATTTATTTACCCGTTTGTGGGGTTTGAACTGTGTTTATTTTTCAGCATAGTATAGTTAAACACAAATGCTGATATAAGTGTAAAGTTCCACGTGGGTGGGCTTAAGAATCCATGTTGGCTGAGTGAGGATATCATGATCATGTGGGATGTATTAATGGGTTAAACAGGGATTTTATTCATTATTGGTATGCATTGGTTGATGTGTTGTGCATATAAAATTACCCTCACGCAATGTGTGGAGCACTGGGTTGTGAATAACTCAGGTGTAGAGCATAGATACGTAATGAGGTGAAGCACTGAGCCCTAAAGGCCGACGATGTATAACGTATGCGCTGTTTGAGTGTAAAGAGTAGATGTCGATAGACATGGGTATTTTTTTTTGGAGAAAGAAACAACATGCATTTGGATAACTATGTTATATGTTGATCTCATAGAAAAATACATGATTTCTGAGTGTTCAAAATATTGGGTGATAACATATTTGTGATGATAATATGCTTTATTATATGTTGTTTTCTCTTCTCTGGGCTGTTTAGCTGACATCCCTTACGTTGCAGGAAACCTGGATGAGGATGGCTTGGATGAGCCGCAACAATAGGAAGGAAGACTTTATATTTCCCCGCTATTGGGAATAGCTGTGTTTTATTTTAAATATTGTTTATACGAACTTATGTAATGTCTTAAACTTCTTATGTGTCTGATTGAGACATAATAGACATGTAATAAAAATACTTCGTTTCTTTTATGCAATTCTGATGGGTATGTGTTATTAGTTTATGATGAGTGTTATGGTACATTAAAGTCCCAATTGTGCTAGAACACGGTCCAACATTAACCCTAGAGGAGGGGTGAATAGGGTAATCACCACTTATTTTGGTCTTAGCAAAATTCTTGATTAATTAAAATTACAAACAGCGGTTTAATTAGATAATCAAGATGCAAAGCGTTTTTGTGAACAATAGAGTGTACCAATTGTTGATCAAACACTCAAACAATATCAATCACCCACAACACTAGATTTATAGTGGTTCAGAGTAAACCCTCCTACATCCACTCTAAGGACTCATCCAACCTTGGGTTATCCCGAATTCACTATGTGGGGACTTACACCCTCACAAATAGAGTAGAAATTCTACCTATCTCAATTAATTGGGAATTTCACGTAATCCCCTAAGTTTCTGAAAGGTTCAGCCTACCCTGGTCTACGTCCTTATCTCTCTATTTTTTATAGTGGTTCAAGAGTAAACCCCTTTAATCCACATTACAAGCTGATTTATAAATTAAAATACTAAGAAGAAACATTTTCCTTTGTTGAGTTCGCTTAATGTAGATGTGTGTTTCTTATGAATCTCCCAATGTATTGTCGTATGATGATGATCGGATTATGTGCAATCACAATATATGGGAGGTTGCCAGGATATGGATTTGCAAGTTGATCCTAGGCTTGGTATTTCTCCCCCTCTCTCAATCTCAATCTATCAAGATTTAGATTTCAAAATGAATACACCAACGTATTGTGCTTCGAGAGATGTATGAGAGCACTGATTTGCTTTAGAGTGTTTTTTAATTTATGCTCAAGGAATTGCCTCTATTGATCTCAAAAGATCGAAGCAATATATATGGGCAAATCATAAAACTGACCATTGAGCCAGACGATACATCGCTAAGGTATGTGTCCTATTTTAAATAAGACCGTAGTAATATGTCCGTTGTGCAATGATTATGTTCTCAACGGAACAATTTTATACACGCATGATATATCGAGTAGATCGATGTGTTCTCTAGCCAACACACGATCTGTATACAAAGGCGATATGTACTGACAAAGGCTTTCGGAGTTTTTACAATCTGAATAGTTTTAGCCTTCCAGGACATATCGACACACATTATGTATCTGAAACTACTCAGGATATATCGTCTAGCACGATATACACCATCTGAGAGTAAACTCAAAATACAGAGTTTTTTTGTAGACAGAAGTCTCGCAACCCAGGGGGACACATCGGTTTTAATCGGTGTCTTAGAATGAAAAATTCCAAAACCAGCATATCGATTCACAATATGTGTCGACTTGGTGCTGCTCCTTATGTAACTCCTTGACCCGATTGTGGGCCCGAAACAGTACTAACCTTTTTTAAAAATAATCTCCAATAATCTAACATTCTAACTGGACTGGATCCTCAAAATAAACAATTAAGCCCAGAAAATAAAATGTCACACATGCTCTTCACGCGTGGACTCAAACACATACCATATATCTACCCATATACAACACATATCATACAAACAAGTATTTCCATAAATATGATCAGAACATCATCATTCCTATCAGAGTTATGTACGGTAACATAGTGGTCTAATACATGCTTCTAAAGGTAATAAGTACCACATGCAGTACTTATACAAAATATGGTTTATAAACCACAGGACAAATGAATGTATTTCCTAGCCGTGGGAGATACAAGCGACAACATCGGCTTTCTCATCCTAAGCCTGCAATGGAGGTTCCTCCTTCTCAGGTACAAATCCTGAAATGTGAGGGTTGTGAACTACAAGCCCATTGAAGAAAAGTTAACATAATAAAATAATCAACATCAGGTTAGAGCATGCAGATTAATCATAAATATCATAATGGTTTACTTATACCATTAATCATACTTCAAATCAAAACTGGTCTACTTTACTGTAATGGCCCGGAATTTGTAAATCAATGTATGTGTGGTTATTATTTATTTTAAATGGTGGAAATTGGAAATTTAAGGGAATAAATGGTAAATGGATCAAAATATGGACAAAGGCGCAAGTATGGCCCAATGGACCATGGATTGGATTTAAAATCATTTAAATGGTCAATTGGGCCAAGGACGGTCAAATTGGGCCCAATACCCATTTGGAACCCAATGGATCAAGATGATGTAAGCTCTAAGGTAAATGGGTCGGAGGTGAGTGTGATTGGGCCATGGGCCCAATGGTGATCCAAGTAGTTGAAATGGATTTAATTAAATCACCTAAGTTGGAATTTATTTAAAACCTACGTGACATGGCCAAATGGGACCCACCTCCACCTCACCAAGTGAGGTGGCGTGTGGACCAAGGATTGGTGGGGCCGGCCACCATGGTTGAATTGGTCAACCATGGGTGTATGCATGAAGGGAATTTAAGCAAATGGAATTAATTAACCTAATGATCTAATTAATAAATTAATTAAGCTAATCAAATGAGGTGGTCAAATGGTCAAGTGGAGGACCCAAAAGCCATCTTATTTTCAAACACACAAAACGTTGGCTAAGGTGGTGGTTATCCCAACCACCACCATAAAGCATAGAAAATATCTTATGTGGTTGGTGGGAAAATTTATGGTGAAGTGTAGCTTAAGCAAGCCTTGGGATAAGTTGGGTTTTCTTTTTATTCTCTCCCATATCATTCTCTTCCTCTCTTTCCCTCTCTAATAGCCGTCCCACACTAAGAAGAGAAAGAAGAAGAAAAGCTTGGAAGAAAAAAAAAAAAAAGAAGGAAACTTAGAAGAGAAGAGAAGAAAAGTGCAAACTTTGGGCCACCTCTTCAAGACCAAAGCTTGTGGTAATTTTTCCATCCCATCCTCTCCCTCTCTCTCTCAAGTACACCCCATGGTAGATGATTGATTTATTTATTAGGGTTTATAAGAATGGAAGCATGGAGAATGATTTAGGGTTTTAAGTTTTTAAATGATTAAATGTGGGTAATTTTAAAGGGTTTTAAATGGAAGCCATGGAAGGTGATTAGGAATTTAATGGGGTTCTTAAAGAATGGAAACCATGGAATATGATTAATGGTTTTAAAGGTTTTGAACCATTAAATGTAGTGATCTTAAATGAGGAAATGCATGGGAGATATGAATGGCGTTTATGGCCTTGAAAGGCATAGATTGGAATGAACCCTATGGTGATGTGATGGTGGTTTTTAATGGGTTTAGAAGGATGGAAATGTGGAGTAATGTATTAATAATTTGGAGGCTTAAAAGGGTGATGTGTTTGTAAATTTAAAGGGTGTAAGAAGAGAGAAGAATGATTAAGAATGTTAATGGTTTGAAATGGATTTTAAGCATAGATTATAATGTTTTAAAGGGGCTGATTTTAATGGAGATTAGGTTAGTTAAATGGCTGGTTTCTAATGTTGCTATGTCATGGTTAATGAGACATCAATGGACCCATTTTGTGAACCAATTGCAAGCCATTTGATGGGCTAGGTATGGAGATAAGTATGTGATTAATTAATGGGGAATTAAGTTAATTTAAGGACTGAATTTTAATGTGTTCATGTCATGATAGATGGATCATTAATGGATCTAGGTTTGTAGATCAATTATGGGCTTATTATGCATGGATAAATGAATAATTAATCATGGGAAGGAGTAGTGGTAAAATCGTAAATAATGACCAAATTCAAGAACTCCATGGGAAATGATCATGGACTTAAGTGCAATTATGGTAACCTTAAGTATGTGATTAATAAAGCCTAGGGTGGCTGATTTTTAGACTCATGTAATTAAAATAATCAGTGAACTTAAATGGTTAAAAACATGGACTGATTATTCATATGTAATAAGGTATTAGACGTCGCAAGCAGTGCGCGTATCGGTGACCGTATTATCGGACGAAAACGTAAAAGGATGCTAGTCGGTATTCGGTAGGATTCCTACCTTTTTGTAAGCCATGGATTATGTGATGGTTTCTTTAATTTATTTTGGAAATTATATGGTTTGTTTTATGATGGGTTTTAAGATTATGATTTATATATATTATATGGCATATTGCCAGGCTATGATTTATATGATTAGGTTATGAATTATATATGAAGGCTACCAATTATATATATTACATAGCATAATGCACCTACATCTCATGCATGGCATGGATGGAAAAATAAAGAAACCGGAGTCCATGCTCCGTCGGGGCGACCGAGAAACAGACATGGGGATAGTTTGATATGCTATAACCGGAGTCCATGCTCCGTCGGGGCGACCGAAAAGCACACATGGGGATATTTTGATATGTTGAGATATAACCGGAGTCCATGTTCCGTCGGGGAGACTGAAAAGCAGACATGGGGATATTTTGATATTTTGAGCTATAACCGGAGTCCATGCTCCGTTGGGGCGACCGAGAACCAAACATGGGGATATCATGATGGTATGGATGATGGGTGGGACACATGACATAAGACTCCCATGGCATTGCATTCATTTTATGGTTTCGTTTTATTACTATCTATGTGCTTGTTATCACTAATCCATGTGTTAGCCCTACTCGGAGTCCTACTGGGCGCGTTGCCTAACGCCCTACTTCTACCCTAGCTGAAGACGCAAGAGATAGCGCAGTGGAAGTGCGCGACGGAAGCCAAGCTTAGGAGCTTGGGGAGGCGGCCACTTAATTTATTTAAATTTGTTTTGGAAATGTATTTGAGTAGCCTAGCTTGTCGGAAATATAATATTTTAGTTTACTTGCTATGTTTTGGATTGTATTTTGGACGTTGTAATTTTGAGGTATCTTAATAATTAAATGAATGTTCTTCCCTGTTATCTAAAATTTGTAGGTTAGTCTGTATTATCTTTCCGCATTTAATTTAATATTCCTCGAGCTTACTTCTACGTGTGAACCATTCTCTGTGGACTTCGTTCGACGTACACGTAGGGTTGGCCAGTTAAGGGCCAGGCTTTAGAAGCTCGGACTTAACTCGCGTCGTGACGTCCGCGCCCTTTGTCACTCTTCATTTAAAAAAAAAAAATAGACTCTGATTTTAGTGTTAAAAGGGGCGGGCATTATAGTTGGTATCAGAGCGAAATCGGAAGAATGAATCTCTCGAAGTATGATTAAGACGGTTTCACGTCTCACTGACGGATAAGAATCCCAACTGATCGACTCTTCGGAGTCCGCTGCACGGGGGCTGGGTTAATTTACTTCGATTGACTCAGACTGAAGCATTCAGTCTGAGAACAATGTTTGACGAAAAGGAATGATAGCAAGGGAAGAACAATTACTCTAAGTTAGACCTATCAAACGTAGCAAAATAGGAAAATCTCCCCGATTTCCCCAAATTAAATAGGAACATTTGATACTTGGGAAGTTTTCCCTCAAACCAAGTATGCTTATTTGGCAACTCTCCCCCCCCGCCGCGAATTGAAAGAGAAATACTTGATACTCAGGAAATTTTCCCCAAATTGAAAAGAAATACACGATACTTAGAAACTTTTCCCCAAAACGAAGTATGCATATTTGGTAATTTTCCCCCAAAAATGAGAACACGTACTTAATACTTAGGAAATTATCCTCCCCAAAACTAAGTATGTTTATTTGGCAAAATATGAAACACGCCAAGTTTACGAAGGAACTAAGTCAATGTTTTTTTTTTTTCCAATGACTTAGGAAGTGTCGCCAAAAAGAAGAACTCGTAAGAACCCAGGGGTAGAGGAAGAGGTGCCACCACCTCATCAGGAAGAGGGGGTACAGCCACCCCATCAAGAGGAGGGACAAAATAGTGTGAACGGACCTGTTGTGCCTCCCGAATTGAAGGAATTGGTTCAAGCGGTGGTCACCTCTGTCCTGCAACAGCAGTTGAGCGGGGGTGTGACCACCAGCGACTCCAACAACCAGAATATGGTTAGAGATTTCCAGCAACAGCGCCCTCCCTATTTCAGGGGAAAAGAAGGGGTTGTCGGAGCAGAGCACTGGTTGAAAAAGATTACTCAGGTCTTGAATCTGCTTCAGATTTCCGGTCATGCTGATAGGATCTTACTGGCTACATCTCAACTGATTGAGGATGCCGGTAATTGGTGGGAGGTTGTAGAAAAGCAGCAAGCACTTGTACCGGAAGGGCAAAGGATTGCCATGACATGCGAAGGGTTCTCAGCTACCTTTCTAGAGCAGTATTTTCTGGAGAAGGAAAGAGAACACCAGACTCAAGCCTTTCTATCATTGGTACAAGGTAATATGACGGTGGCTGAATATCACATGGAATTCCTTAGGCTATTCTCTATGCATATTATATGGTGGATACCGAGCATCGGAGGGCCCGTAAATTTGAACGGGACTTGGGCCAAGTATCAGGGTCAAGGTGACAATATTCAAGGCAGCCACACTGGCTGAGGTGGTCAGCAGGGCCACTATAGCGGAGCGAGAGTTGAATGAGATGGTGCGGTTTGACAATCGCTGAGGGCAAAGTGGGCAGGGTGCATTTCAACCCAACAAGAAATTCCGCCCGAACTTTAGCAGACCCTCACCCTCCACTGGATCTACAGGGGGCTTTTGCCCCAATCAGCCCTCCCCATCAGCATCAGTCACTCAGGTTCCACGGGGTGGGAACACTTGTTATCAGTGTGGCAGCAGGGTCACTTCAAGAGGGAGTGTCCACAGATCAGCCGACCCTCTCACTTCAGGGTTCCTTCCGCCCTCTGGCTGGACCAACTCAGTCACGAGGAGGCATGATTTACAACCAGAGGGGACGGGCGCCAAACCCTACAGGATCCGGACAACTTTTTACAATGCGGCGAATCACTCGGTGATTCAAGGTATGGCTGTAGTTGGTAGTTCCTATGCTGTTACATTATTTGATTCTGGAGCTTCCCATTCATTTATATCTGCTGCATTCATATCTGCTACGGGCACATTAGTACAAAACCTGTCCACATCACTTACCATTGTTTCCCCCGTCGGAGACACATCTTTGGGACTCATATGTACGGCATTGAACACTGAACTCGTGAATTTAGATTCGAGTTCAACTATTTGGTAATCGATATGGCTTAGTACAATGTTATATTTGGCATGGACTGGTTGGCTACATTCCAGGCCCATATTGATTGCCATCTTCGTAGGGTGATATTTTGGTCACCCAAGGGAAAGCGGTATATAGTACGTGCTGACAGACAAGGCATTCCTAGAAGGCTGCAAGAAGAATTGAACCACTTTGCCTTGAACAACCTCAGATTAGATAGGGCGCCAGTGGCTGAACTTCCAGCGGTAGTAGCAGATTATGCTGAGGTATTCCCAACGGAGCTCCTTGGTTTGCCACCCAAGAGGGAGATAGACTTTGAGGTCAAGTTATATCCCGGTGCTGCTCCAGTATCATTGCCCCATTACAGGATGGCACCAGCTGAGATGACCGAGTTGAAGAAGCAGATTGATGAACTGCTCAGACTGGGTTTTATTAGGAACAGCACATCCGCATGGGGAGCCCCGGTATTATTTGTGAAAATGAAGGACGGTACCCTTCGGATGTGCGTGGATTATAGAAAATTAAACCAGCTGACTGTCAGGAACAAGTATCCCCTACCAAGGATTGACGATCTGTTTGATCAACTTAGGGGTTCCTCTCACTTCTCCAAGATTGATCTGATGTCCGGATACCATCAAATCCGGGTTAGAGAGGAGGACATAGAGAAGACAGCCTTCAGGACACGGTATGGCTTATATGAATATGTGGTTATGCCGTTTGGACTTACAAACGCACCGGCTGTGTTCATGGACCTGATGAATAGAATATTCTGTCCTTACTTGGATCAGTTTGTGATTGTATTCATTGATGATATTCTGATCTATTCCAAAAGTCAAGAGGAACATGCTGAGCACTTGCGGATAGTCCTAGACACCTTGAGGAAGAACCAGTTGTATGCCAAAGCCAGCAAGTGTGAGTTCTGGCTATCTGAGGTCAACTTCTTGGGGCACATTATATCGGAGGAAGGTATAGTCGTGGACCCGGCTAAGGTAGCGGCAGTGAGGGAGTGGAAGGCACCGACGAATGTGACTGAGATACGCAGTTTTCTGGGATTGGCCGGTTACTACAGGAAATTCATTATGGACTTCTCCAAGATTGCAGCTCCACTTACCCGACTCACTCAAAAAGGAGTCAAATTTGAGTGGTCGGATCTGTGCAACCGGAGATTTGAGGAGCTAAAAGAGCGGCTTACAGCCGCTCCTATTCTGATCTTGCCGGAAAGAGGCAGAAATTATGAGGTGTACTGTGATGCCTCAGGTGAGGGACTGGGGTGTACACTCAGTCAAGGTAATCGTGCGGTGGCGTACGGATCAAGGCAGTTGAAAATTTATGAACGCCATTATCCCACACATGATCTGGAACTAGCAGCAGTGGTCTTCGCTCTTAAAAGCTGGAGACACTATCTTTACGGTGAGAAATTTGAGGTATTCTCAGATCACAAGAGCCTAAAGTATTTATTTGACCAGAAGGAACTCAACATGAGACAACGTAGATGGATGGAATACCTGGCAGATTATGAGTTCGCACTTCGGTATCATTCGGGCAAGGCGAACAAGGTGGCGGATGCCCTCAGCCGCATGTCACATGTGACAGTAGCCAGCTTGATCAGGACGGAATGGGAGGTATTGAATACCATTAGAGAGTTTAAATTGTACCTCAATAATCATGAGACCATATATAATCTGATCATACGATCTAACATGGTCTCCGAGATTGAACGGGAGCAACGGACAGATCCAGAGGTGGAGGAGATATGGACTAAGATGTCTACCGTGAGGTTGTACCGGAGTGGGAATTACGACCAGGACAGGGTCTTGTGTTCCGAGGCAGGACATATGTGCCTAAGCTCTGCAGAAGAGAGTTGTTGATTGAAGCACATCAAACCAAGCTCTCTATCCATCCGGGCAGCATTAAGATGTATCATGATCTTAAGAGGCACTATTGGTGGCGGGGACTCAAGAGAGATGTGGCAGAGTTTGTTGCCCGTTGCCTAACTTGTTAGGAGGTTAAGGCAGAACATCAGAAACTACAGGGTTTACTCGCAGCTTTACCAGTGCCAGAGTGGAAGTGGGAGCACGTATCCATGGACTTCGTAACAGGGTTGCCAAGGTCATCAAAGGGCAACGATGCGATATGGGTCGTAGTGGACCGGCTGACTAAGTCTGCGCATTTCCTTCCCATCAAGATGACAGATTCATCGGAGACCTTGGGTCGACGGTACATCCTGGATATCATCAGACTACATGATATTCCCCGGACCATTGTGTCCGACAGAGATGGCCGATTCACCGGCAGAGTATGGCAGGGCATGCAGTCGGCTATGGGGACCGACATATTGACTTGCACAGCATTTCATTCCCAGACTGATGGGCAGTCAAAGAGGATGATACAGACACTGGAGGATATGTTGAGAGCATGTATGCTAGACTTCAAGGGTGGATGGGAGGATCATTTACCACTGGTGGAGTTCTCCTACAATAACAGTTACCAGGCAAGCCTCCAGATGGCTCCGTTTGAGGCCTTATATGGTAGGCCGTGTAGATTGCCAGTGTGTTGGACAGAGGCTGGTGAGCCTGCGCTGATTGGACCGGAGTTGGTTGCGGAGACTACAACGCAGATCAAGTTGATACGGCAACACCTACTCACTGCGCAGAGCCGTCAGAAGAGTTACACCGACAAGAGGAGAAGGTTCCTCAAGTTTGAGGTGGGAGACTTGGTGTTTTTGAAAGTCTCACCACGGAAGGGACACATGAGATTCGGGAAGAAGGGGAAGCTGTCACCTAGATTTGTGTGACCGTTTCCAATCCTGAAAAGGGTGGGGGAGGTGGCCTATCAGTTAGCACTTCCTCCACAGCTATCATCTTTGCATGATGTGTTCCATGTGTCCATGCTGAGGAAATACGACCCCGATCCTTCACATATATTGAACGCACAAGACATCGATGTACAAAGCGATGTGACGTATGTGGAGAAACCGGTCAGGGTGATCGGGAGCGAACAAAGGGTGCTGCGGAACCGCGCCATTCAGTTCGTCAAGGTGGTATGGGAACGACATGGCAATGAAGAAACCACCTAGGAACTTGAATCAGAGATGAGAGCCGCTCATCCAGAGCTCTTTGTGTGAGATGTTTTGAACCTCTACTTCGCTCGAATTTTCGGGACGAAAATTTCAAAAGAGGATTGTATTGTAATGGCCCGGAATTTGTAAATCAATGTATGCATGGTTATTATTTATTTTAAATGGTGGAAATTGGAAATTTAAGGGAATAGATGGTAAATGGATCAAAATATGGACAAAGGCCCAAGTATGGCCCAATGGACCACGGATTGGATTTAAAATCATTTAAATGGTCAATTGGGCCAAGGATGATCAAATTGGGCCCAATACCCATTTGGGACCCAATGGATCAAGATGATGTAAGCTCTAAGGTAAACGGGTCGGAGGTGAGTGTGATTGGGCCATGGGCCCAATGGTGATCCAAGTAGTTGAAATGGATTTAATTAAATCACCTAAGTTGGAATTTATTTAAAACCTAGGTGACGTGGCCAAATGGGACCCACCTCCACCTCACCAAGTGAGGTGGAGTGTGGACCAAGGATTGGTGGGGCCGGCCACCATGGTTGAATTGGTCAACCATGGGTGTATGCATGAAGGGAATTTAAGCAAATGGAATTAAGTTAAATGGAATTAATTAACCTAATGATCTAATTAATGAATTAATTAAGCTAATCAAATGAGGTGGCCAAATGGTCAAGTGGAGGACCCAAAAGCCATCTTATTTTCAAACACACAAAACGTTGGCTAAGGTGGTGGTTATCCCAACCACCAGCATAAAGCATAGAAAATATCTTATGTGGTTGGTGGGAAAATTTATGGTGAAGTGTAGCTTAAGCAAGCCTTGGGATAAGATGGGTTTTCTTTTTATTCTCTCCCATATCATTGTCTTCCTCTCTTTCCCTCTCTCATAGCCGTCCCACACTAAGAAGAGAAAGAAGAAGAAAAGCTTGGAAGAAAAGAAAAAAAAGGAAACTTAGAAGAGAAGAGAAGAAAAGTGCAAACTTTGGGCCACCTCTTCAAGACCAAAGCTTGTGGTAATTTTTCCATCCCATCCTCTCCCTCTCTCTCTCAATTACACCCAATGGTAGATGATTGATTTATTTATTAAGGTTTATAAGAATGGAAGCATGGAGAATGATTTAGGGTTTTAAGTTTTTAAATGATTAAATGTGGGTAATTTTAAAGGGTTTTAAATGGAAGCCATGGAAGGTGATTAGGAATTTAATGGGGTTCTTAAAGAATGGAAACCATGGAATATGATTAATGGTTTTAAAGGTTTTGAATGATTAAATGTAGTGATCTTAAATGAGGAAATTCATGGGAGATATGAATGGTGTTTATGGCCTTGAAAGGCATAGATGGGAATGAACCCTATGGTGATGTGATGGTGGTTTTTAATGGGTTTAGAAGGATGGAAATGTGGAGTACTGTATTAATAATTTGGAGGCTTAAAAGGGTGATGTGTTTGTAAATTTAAATGGTGTAAGAAGAGAGAAGAATGATTAAGAATGTTAATGGTTTGAAATGGACTTTAAGCATAGATTATAATGTTTTAAAGTGGTTGATTTTAATGGAGATTAGGTTAGTTAAATGGCTGGTTTCAAATGTTGCTATGTCAAGGTTAATGAGGCATCAATGAACCCATTTTGTGAACCAATTGATGGGCTAAGATTAAGATCTATGTACGTGCATTAATAAATGGGAATGTGGCTAAGTTAATGGACTCAAGTATGATTAAGAGTGATGGTTTAAATGCATGATATAAATATCCCCATGGAAAGAATTATGGTGGATCCAAATGTTATGAATGGATCCAAGAAAAATGGGGAGAAAGACATCATGTGTTCGGCCATGGTGTGTGGCCGAACCCATGACCTATTTTACAAGCCATTTGATGGGCTAGGTATGGAGATAAGTATGTGATTAATTAATGGGGAATTAAGTTAATTTAAGGACTAAATTTTAATGTGTTCATGTCATGATAAATGGATCATTAATGGATCTAGGTTTGTAGATCAATTATGGACTTATTTATGCATGGATAAATGAGTAATTAATCATGGGAAGGAGTAGTGGCAAAATCGTAAATAATGGCCAAATTCAAGAACTCCATGGGAAATGATCATGGACTTAAGTGCAATTATGGTAACCTTAAGTATGTGATTAATAAAGCCTAGGGTGGCTGATTTTTAGACTCATGTAATTAAAATAATTAGTGAACTTAAATGGTTAAAAACAGGGACTGATTATTCATATGTAATAAGGTATTGGACGTCGCAAGCAGTGCGCGTATCGGTGACCTGATTATCGGACGAAAACGAAAAAGGACGCTAGTCGGTATTCGGTAGGATTCTTACCTTTTTGTAAGCCATGGATTATGTGATGGTTTCTTTAATTTATTTTGGAAATTATATGGTTTGTTTTATGATGGGTTTTAAGATTATGATTTATATATATTATATGGCATATTGCCAGGCTATGATTTATATGATTAGGTTATGAATTATATATGAAGGCTACCAATTATATATATTACATGGCATAATGCACCTACATCTCATTCATGGCATGGGCGGGAAAATAAAGAAACCGAAGTCCATGCTCCCAAGGGGCAACCAAGAAACAGACATGGGGATAGTTTGATATGCTATAACAGGAGTCCATGCTCCGTCGGGGCGACCGAAAAACAGACATGGGGATGTTCTGATATGTTGAGATATAACCGGAGTCCATGCTCCGTCGGGGCGACCGAAAAGCAGACATGGGGATATTTTGATATGTTGAGCTATAACCGGAGTCCATGCTCCGTCGGGGTGACCGAGAAGCAAACATGGGGTTATCATGATGGTATGGATGATGGGTGGGACACGTGACATAAGATACCCATGGCATTGCATTCATTTTATGGTTTCGTTTTATTACTATCTATGTGCTTGTTATCACTAATCCATGTGTTAGCCCTACTCGGAGACCTACTGGGCGCGTTGTCTAACGCCCTACTGCTACCCTAACTGATGACGCAGGAGATGGCGCAGCGGAAGGGCGTGACGGAAGCCAAGTTTAGGAGCTTGGAGAGGCGGCTACTTAATTTATTTAAATTTGTTTTGGAAATGTATTTGAGTGGCCTAGCTTGTCGGAAATATAATATTTTAGTTTACTTGCTATGTTTTGGATTGTATTTTGGACGTTGTAATTTTGAGGTATCTTAATAATTAAATGAATGTTCATCCCTGTTATCTAAAATTTGTAGGTTAGTCTCTATTATCATTCCGCATTTAATTTAATATTCCTCGAGCTTACTTCTACATGTGAACCATTCTCCGTGGACTTCGTTCCATGCACACGTAGGGTTGGCCAGTTAAGGGCCGGGCTTTAGAAGCTCGGACTTAACTCGCATCGTGACGTCCGTACCCTTTGTCACTATTCATTTTAAAAAAAAATAGACTCTGATTTTAGTGTGAAAAGGAGCGGGCGTTACATTTACCAATTTACCAAGTCATCACCACTGTTACACACCAGAAGCACAACACTGGATATCCAATACATTAAGTCCCGACATAGTCAAAATGCAGCATCTTGCAAGAGCATAAACGACCCCAATGGTCTGTCCAACTGCTGGCGTATTGCCAATAATGTGTGACTTCAATGGTCCAGCCTATTGCCCGGCCTATCGCCAATAATATATGACCACAATGGTCAGCCATTGCCCTGCAGCTAAGTGTGCGTGGAGGGAGTATCAACTTTAGTGTTCTATCTTTCATCAAAACATGATGCTCAGATTCTCACATCGAAGCATATCAGCATTAATATCACAATACTATATATGATAAACGTTATCAGTATCAATATGAATATCTCTTAGCAACATATCAAGTCTACGCTTGTAAGTGAGTTCATTCTCCGTTTATAGACTAGTAGACCTCGACTTCCTAACACCGTGTTATGTTTCCTTCCTAATAATTAGAAACAATATTCATCCCTCACATGGCAGTAGTGTCAAGTCTCGCATTCTGGCCTATTCAGTCTTTTCTATATCATGTAAAATCAATGAAACCACTTATTGCTCTAGATTTACATAACCTGATTAACCAACGCTGTATTACTAAGTCTCTTCACCGTAAAAAGGTAGGATATCGCGGGTATCTGTTACACTAATAGGAATACAATGAATATACATTCATAAACAAACATAATACAAATTCATAAACAGTGCAATATATATTTATAGCATTTCAAATCTTTCTAACCTACTTCCGGGAGATTCAAAGGAAATAGCTGTGAGTCCTCATACTAGGTTACTACTTAATTTTAAGTTAGAGTCAGAATAGTCAGCCAATCAAAATACCCAATAAGAATAAAAATTGAGGTACTCAGTGCCCAGTCTCAAATTTCTTCCTAGCCAGGGTAAAGTATTGAGACTTTGCCCAGAGGGTACAGATTAAGTGCTCAAGCCACTACACATATTGTCTTTTGCATTTGACCATGGAGACGGATTGAGTTAGGCCTAGAGAGATATAGAATGCTCAAACCACTACTCGTATTATCTTATGGATTGGACCATGGACAAATATTGAGTTAGGCCTAGAGAGTACATAAAGAAATCACTCAGTGCCCGGTCCCTTTTTACCAATGAGCAGCGTTTCCGCAGCGCTACTGATGGCTACTGATCGGCGTTTCCGCTACGCTATAGATAAAGAGTATCGGCTTGGAAGTGAGCACTCAAAGTGCTAATATAAAATGCACAAGAGTTAAAGTGAGTATCTTTTTAAAACTTAGAATTAGGCTTCTGCAAAATAATCACCAATAATTTGAATATAATACGTAACACAAATAAAGAATTAATAATCCTTAATAGATTTTGTTAGTGCTCCGGCTTGGCCGAGTCCCTGTTTGTCAATTTCATGACTCGGGTAGAAGCACTTGCCAAGAAACTTGAAGACTTAAGATGATCAAGGAAGAATAACATGCTCCACCAACCTCAAAGCTCATCGTCATGTCAATCACAAAAACAAGTATACGGCCATAGATGACCTTAGGTGGAACCCACACCTGAGAGAAGACTATTCCTAGGCTTAGTGGCATATGTTGGTAATCAACATAACTTGCCTAGAGATGATGTTTAACAGTGAATTAGAAGTAAATTTGGAAACATGAATTATGTTCACTTTCAGCACGAACAATATATCTAACCGACCTCTCGGTGTAGTCAGGAATGACCCATCGTGGCCGAAAGACTGGCCGACCAGTTTGACATAAGTTCTAGAACTTCGAATTGTCATTCTGGATATGCTTCTGACCGAGAGTCTCGTATGCACCGACCCCTCGGTGATGAACTTGAACGTGTAACACCCCGGATTTCAATTCATGAATTTATATGAAAATTGTCCATTTAATTTGTGAATTAATGGAGATAGACCTTAGATGGGTAAGGTGTTGGGTCAATTGCCCAATTAAGACCCAACGGATTATGGATAAGGTTCAATTGAAATAAATGGGTAAGATTTATTTAATTGGGTCAAGGTTGTCAATTGGGTCAAATGCCCAATTGGGACCCAATGGGTCATGGTTGACTTAGTCGACCACCAAGTGAGTTCAAGCTTAATTAAATT
The DNA here is from genome assembly GCA_013350335.1 of Chimonanthus salicifolius. Taxonomy (NCBI): domain Eukaryota; kingdom Viridiplantae; phylum Streptophyta; class Magnoliopsida; order Laurales; family Calycanthaceae; genus Chimonanthus; species Chimonanthus salicifolius. The sequence goes on along the minus strand of CM023542.1, from coordinate 46,716,153 downwards.
ATGGCTGAATTAAATTGGAAATGGAATCAAGTAATTGAGTTGATTTTAAGTGAGTTAAATGAGTTGAATTAAAGATATGAGTTGAGTTAAAGAGAACTTTCATTTTAAGTGAGTGGAATGGGAAGATGGAGAGTTGCATCTCATAAGACCAAATCAAGGTTACACACGTTGGAGAGGTGGGATGGGATGAAACTCCAAAGGAAGCATTAAATGAGGAAGGTGAAAGGTTGGTTGTTACACAAAGTATATACAAGGCTACACGTTGGGAGATGGAGGGTTTCCATCTCATGATGGAAACCCAAGGGGCATACGGTTGGGAGCTTCATCTCATGGGATGAAACCCCCAAAGTAGGTATTAATGAGGGAGGTAAAGAGTCATGGGTGTTACAAAGGGTATCACCCAAAAGACACCACTCAAGGCTGACCACTCTCATTGAACAAGACAAGAGTTGGTTTCATCTCACTCTCTCCCTTTTTCTCTTGGCCGACCCTCTCTCACAGACAAAGGAGTAAGGACTTAGAGTTTTCTATCTCAAGCTCCTCATCCTCTCTCAAACCTACACTCTTTGGCCGAACCCTCTCTTTGGGTTTTCATCTCAAGATCTCTCAAGCTCACTCTCGGCCAAGGATCAAGGAGGAAGAAAGAAGAAAGACTAAGGAAGGAAAAAGGAGCGGAGGAGCAAGTCGGAACGAAGGAAACCGGAGGAGTCGCGGAATCGGTAAGTACTTGATGAGATTTTAATAAGTAAGAAAAGAATGGTCATGGATCATGGTTCGGCCATACAACATGGCCGAACCCTAATTGTTATGTATGCATGGAAAAGATCTCATGCATTTCTAAGATAAGGTATTATGATCAAAGATCATGGGTTGGCCTTGCATGGCCAAACCCTAAGGTTGATATGCATGGACCATTAAAGACAAATGAAGGGTTAGATGAGGTTTGGCCATGATGTATGGCCGAACCCCATCAAAGAATATATAAACATGGTTATATGATTTATTTTAAAGAAAATAATGAACCATAGGGTTCGGCCATGTTGTATGGCCGAACCCCATGGAAGGGTGTTAGTGATTTAAAAGGTTTTAAAGGAGAGAAATAATGGAGGAATGTATTGATTTTTAAATGGTCTCAAATGTTGAAAATGGTGAAAAACCATGGACCATGGGTTCGGCCATGGTGGATGGCCGAACCCCATGGAGAGATATTGATGGAACTTGGATGTTTTGGACCATGAAATGATGGGGAAAGTTGGTAATTTTAATTGGTTTTAAATATGATGATCCAAAAGGATGAACCTAAGTGTATGGTTAAACCCCCATGGGGGTACTTTGTTTATGGACCTAAGATTGTAAATGATTTAAAGGAAAAGATGGGAAATGAAACATCATGGGTTCGGCCATGGTGTATGGCCGAACCCCATGGACCATTTTTAAAGGGTCATTCGGAGATCTATGTATGATTAAATAAATGAATGATTATGCTAGGAGATGGAATGATTTGATTATGGGTTTTATGTTGATGAATCAGTTGTGGATCCATGCATGAAATGGTTAATTATAGATCTATGTTTATAGATCAGTTATGGACTTAGATATGTGTAAATAAAAGGAGTGATTACCTATGGAAGGAAAGAATGGCAAAAGGGTGAAATTAAAGGACTATGGGTTCGGCCATGGTATATGGCCGAACCCCATGGATCATGTTTTTGGATCTAGGTATGTTTAAGTGACCTACGTGTATGATTGAACCATGGAAAATGTTTAGTTGTGGATATATGTTTTGGACCTAAGCATGAGGTGATGGAAATAATGGCTAAGATGTAAATGGGGTGAAAATAATGGACCATGGGTTCGGCCATGGTGTATGGACGAACCCCATGGAGAAGATTTTGTGGACTTAGGTTTTATCAATACTAAATGACTAACTCATGCATGATTGGTTAATGAATCAAAAGAGGGACCCAAACCAAGTGAGTGAGGTTCGGCCTTGTTGTATGGCCGAACCCCACTAAGGCATGTCTATGGACTTAAACATGGGTGGAAATAAAAAAGGATCATTGTTTTAACTTATTGATATGTAATAAGGTAACAGGACCTCACAAGCAGTGTACGATCAATGAACGGTTTCGGACGAAAACGCAAGGACACTTTAGTTGGTCATTGGTAGGATTCCTACCTCATTGAAAACCATGGAGTATATGTTTATGTGAATGTTTTTACATAAGTTATTTTGGTATCAAATAATATGATTCAATTATGGAATTTTAAATGCTATGATTTGTATTGTTACATAGCATGATGCCATTTGCATCTCATGCATGGCATGGGAGGGTTGAAATGTAATCGGAGACCACGCTCCGTCGGGGAGTCCGTAAGGCATTCGTGAGGGTACCTTGATGTGCATTATCCATCAAGAGGTAACCGGAGACCATGCTCCATCAGGGCGTCTGTAACGCATTCGTGGGGGATACCTTGATGAGGAGTTTCCATCAAGAGGATGTATGTGATTGTGTTATGGCTGATGGGTGGGACTCATGGCATATAACACTCATGGCATGGCATTGTTTTACATGGTTTTGATATTATCTATATCTATGTGATTTCTATACTAACCAAGTGTTGACCCTACTTGGTGTACCGACTGGGTACGTAGGTTAATGCCCTACTTCTACTTTAGTTGATGACACAGGAAATAGATGGAATGAAGGACGTGATCGGAGCCAAGCTTAGGAGCTTGGATGATAAGTTTCATTTTGTTTAAGTTACTCATGGATAATGTATTTGAGTAATTAATTCGTGGGACTGTAATAACGTAGATTATTGGCTATGGTTTGGAATGTTAATTTTAGATATTTTAACGTAAGATAATTATGATTAAGTGATGGACATCCTTGTTATCTAAAATGGAATAGAATTATGATTCTATTATAATTCCGCATCTATGATTTATTCTACATGTTTAACTTGAGTATGTGTGAACCGTTTTAATGGACTTGGTCCACGTACACGTATGGTTGGTCAGTTAAGGGTCGGGCTTTGGAAGCTCAGACTTAGCTCTCGTCGTGATGCTCCCGCTCTCGCTCACTATTTTATTCTAAAAAAAATAGACTCTGATTTTCGGTGAGTGAAAAAGGGCAGGGCGTTACAGAACGACCCCCCATGGTCAACGACTCATCAGTATAAAACTTATGAATTCTGGACTGTGAACTCATAAAGGCTCTTGATAAAACTGTAACACCCCAATTTCTCAATGAAAGTGGAAAATTACCAAAATGCCCCTGAGTTGTTAAATTAGTTATTTTGTGATGTTAAGTAAGGAAATAGTGGGGCCCATTGCTCAAAATAAAATCATATGAGCATATTATGAATGTTAAGTTTTATTGGTTGGGTAATTTTCATCATTTGGGTCAAAAATGGCTAAATGGGTCAAAGGGCCCAAATGGGGCCCATCGGGTCTTGCTGGGTTATTTGACCGTTTTGTGATTTCAAATTAAAAGGGGTTAAGCCTATTTGATTGGAAATCAAGTGGAGGAAAAATGGGTAGGCTTGATCCATATGTAAAAACCAATTGGAAATGATCAAAATATCATAAATGGGTCATGTTGTCAAAACGGGTCAAGGAGCTAAAAGTGGACCCAACGGGTCGAGTTGACTATTGTTGACCGTGTGAACCCTCAAGGAAGCTCAAACACGATTCAAATCAATTGAGTGGGATGGAGGTGAGTTGGAATTAAGTCAAAAGGTGAGTTAACTCATATGCATTAAATGAAATGCATTAAATGTGATGAGTTGGGTTGGAATAAAAAATACCTTGAGTTGAGTGAGTCAAAATGGAAACTCAAGGGGCTATAAATTCAGTGAGTCCAAGGGGAATTGGAGGAGTTTAGCTGGTCTCAAATCAGCCAAAACAAGTCCCACACGTTGGGGACTTGTTTTGGTGAGTTCATGGTAAATAATTAAATGAAATGCATGGGAATGAGATAAGATTGCATGGGGCTGCCAATGGGTGTGTTGGGAGTGCCAAGGGGTGCTTTGCTTGGCTGCAAGTGACTCCTTGGTTTGAGTAAGATTTGATGAGGATTAAATGGGTGTTATGGGGTTGTTTAACAAAAGCAACCAACACCATCACTTGGCCGATTTTATCATTGCAAAACCTTAGAATTCTCATCTCTTTCCCTCACTCAAGAACACACTCTCTTGGCCGAGTTTTACCTTGGTGATTTCACCATTGTTCATGCCTCTAACCAGCTGAGACAAAGGAAGAAAGAAGGAAGGAAACAAGAGGGAAGAAGGCAAGGAGCAAAGGCATAAGAAAAGCTTGGAATTTGGTAAGTATTTCCATGGACTTTTGATTAATAAAATGGATGTGTATTGGGCCAAGGTTATGGCCGATTACACCAGGGTTTTAACCCTGATTAATGGAGGATTTAAAATAGTAAAAAATAACCATTGGGTTCGGCCACCATGGAGGGCCGAACCCCATGTAAAAGATGGGTGGTTTTTCATGTTTTGAAACATGGAAACCATGGAGGTTTAGGGACTGATTTTTGGGTTTTATTTAAGAATCAAATACATGTTATAGAAAGGATTATAAACCTGGATCTGAATGACAAAAAGGCTGAAGTTAACATGGTCTAAAACAATGGTTTAAAAGATGGAAAACATGGACCATAGGGTTCGGCCCCTTTGGGTGGCCGAACCCCATGAATTTTATTTGTATAAAGTGATGGTTTTTGTAAAATCATGGGCTGTTTTTGTATGATCTAAGATACAAGGTGAAAGGGTTTTTAAATCATGAAATTGGATGTCATGTTTGGGCCATGGAATGGCCGAATACATCAAGGAATAAAACCTTGGATTAAGATTAATTAAAATGGCATAAATGTATCATTGGGTTCGGCCACATGGGATGGCCGAACCCCATGATCTTGTTTGGGTAATTGGATGGCTTTTGAAGTGTAAAAACCATACAATACTATGTTGATTATTACATGATTTAATGGACATATAATGTAAGTTAAAAAGGGTCCAAAACATGGGCATAGGGTTCGGCCACATTGGATGGCCGAACCCCATAAAAGTGTTTGATAAGTTGGTATGGTTTTTGGAGAGATAAAACCATACCAATAGTGGAGATTTTTTATGTGATTTACATGAAGATTATTTACTGATTTTGGTTGGCCAATATATGGCTGAACCATGGTAATGTTATGGTTAAGTTACTGATCTAAAACAGTGGATTAAAACTGGAAAAATGGACCATGGGGATTGGCCATCTTGGATGGCCGAATCCCATGAGGTGTTATGGTTATTTGGACAAAATAATGAATTTATTAGATGGTTTTGAGAGGTTAAAGTACAGCAATGATGTGCTGATTTTTGTATGAATAAGTGACACCAAAAATATGTATGAAAGACCAAAACATGGACCTAGGGTTCGGTCACCTTGGATGGCCGAACCCCATGTAAGTCTTTCATGTTTTTGGTGAGTTAAAAACCATATGAAGATATGGTGTTCTTATGGTAATAAATGGATTAATATGTTACTGTTTCGGTGGCTGGTTATGTGGCTGAACCATGTGTAATTCATGGTTGTGTTAACATGATTAAATCATGTATAATTATGAGAAGTAGAGGGATCAACCAGATCAAGTGAACCCCATGTTAGTTTTGATGAAGTTGGTGAGTTTTAAACCATATAAAATACGGTGTTTGATGTGGGTTATGGAAGTTTAACTTGCTGATTATTGGTTGGCCAACATAGGGCTGAACCATGTCATTTTTTAAAAGGGTTAAGTGCTTAAGAGTTGATTAAATAAAGTAGGAAGTTAAGTCCTAAGTTGGTGATGTTCGGCCAAGGGCATGGTCGAACCCCACATGATGCGGATGGGTCGTAGATGTGATTGAATAAGTAAATGATGTTATGTCTTGCTGTTTGGTATATGGATAAGGTACCGGAAGTCGAACGACGTGCTAGTCGTGACCGGGTGACGCGAAAGAAAGATCAGTTACTGAAGGGATTCTTCAGTAGGTTTCCTACCTACTTGTAACCACGGTTTTACCCAGTTTTTCTTTATGAGATTCTTGTTTTAACATATGTGTTTCAAATGATATATTATGCATTAACAAATGGCATACAGGCATTGGCATCTCATGCATAGTCATGGGATAATGAATGAAGTTCTACAGTGATGGATACGATGGTACATGATGGGGGTTGCTCATTACATGTACATCGCTTATAGAAGAGATGAAGGTGTGTTGTAATTTACCTTGTCGGTGCGAGGCACGTCAAGTGATGGCTATGAAAGTACATGATGGGGGATGCTCATTGCATGTGCATATTTCATAGCATTGTTTTACCTGTTTTGATGATCATGTAATATGATATGTATATGCATGTTTTATATGCTAACATGTGGTAGCCCTGATTCGGGAACCTACTGGGCGCGTTGATCTAACGCCCTAATTCTATCCTCAGAGGAGATTGCAGGTACAAGCAAGGGGAAAGGGAAGGTCATTGACCAAGAGGGGAGCTGAGTCTAAGTGCTTAAATAATGGATTTGGATTACGTTTTATTACTGTTATTTGAATACTATTGATGGACATGTAATAATTCGTTATTTGCTATGGTTTGTTTAGGATCATAACTTGTGGATGGTTGATTTATGTTATTTAATATTTAAGAATATTACTTGCTATCTCGTCTTTTTATTCCGCATGTTGATGTTAGTTCCATGTGTGAATCACTATCATGGTCTATTCCATGTACACATGGGTGGCCAGTTAAGGTTCAGACTTGGGTAGTCTGAACTTAACTCGCGTCGTGACGCCGCCCGCTCTCTTCCGTTGTTTATATAAAAAAAAAAAAAAAAAAAAAAATTAGACTCTGAGATTCTCGGAAAGGGCGGGGCGTTACAAAAACAGACATCTCGGTATATCAAGACCGATCGAGAGTAATAGGAGCGACCCATCGGCAAAGAGCGACAGGTCGTTCTCAGTAACAAGTTTGCAAAGTGGAAACTACTATCAAGCATGATTTTACACCAGAATGACCCTTTCGTATGGACCGACCCATCGGTGCCATAACTGTCGACCCATCGGTGACACCGACATGTCGGCTAGAAAGCAATTATACCGTTGGGGGTGCATTTAATGCGCAATGATCGGGTGGTTGAACGGTAATAAATATGACCGTTAAAACTCCTCTATAAATATGAGTGTTGTGTGATCATTTTCACTATCTTCCTTGAACTGAAAAAAGTTATACACTCTAAGTAATGATCAACACTCTTGTACGAAAGATCATAAATAACTAATCTCTTCATTGTGTTCTAAAGTGAGAAAGAGAGGATGAGAGAAAGGTCATAAACAACCAATCTTTGGATTGAGTTTGCAAGTGAGAAATCTATAAACTAGGAAAGCTTTGGTGAAGCCAAGTTTCCTTGTCACCTAGAGATTGTGATTGCTACACGACAACTGCAAGAAGGAGCGTCGACACAACTTGGGTGTGATCTTCAAGAAGCACACATCAGCGAGAAAGAGCTTTAAGGCAATTGTTTCTTTGTTTGAATTTTCTTTTTAAAACCTGTAACCCGAAAGTGGATTAGGGAGAGGTACTCCAGAACCACTATAAAATGTAACGCCCCGCCCTTTTTCACTTGCCAAAAAACCTAGTATTTTTTTTTTAAATAAGTGAGAGAGGACGGGTCGTCACTACGCGAGTTAAGTTCGAGTTTCCAAAACCCGACCCTTAATTGGCCACTATTACGTGTACATAGACTAAGTCCATGAAAACATTTTCACACGTTTTTCTTATACATGCGGAATAATTCATATGGATAAGATGTTATTCATATTCTTCTCATCATTAAGCAAGGAGAACTAATCACCATAAAATTCATACATACTTAAGAATTTATCAAACCATAGCAAATGATGTTTTTATTCTGATTTTTATATTGATCCTATGTGTATAACCCTATTTGGAATTCCTACGGATCTCGTTGACTAACGCCCTACTTCTACCCTTTAGATGATGGAACAGGGAATGGAAAGGACAATGGACGTGAAGGAAGCCAAGTATAGGAGATTGGACAGATTATGTTTACTTTACTTAATTATTTTTGGAACAATGTATTTGAGATAATTAGCATTTTGGGTTTGTAATAACTTAGTTTATTTTTGCTATGGTGGGATGACGTTTTGGATATTTAAGTTTCAGTTAATTTTTATAGTGATTGGCTTCCTTGCTTATTTATATCATGGACATGGATAGTACTCTATTCATATATTAATTCCGCAGTTAATTTTTAAAGCGTGTAAACTGTTTTAGTGGACTTGGTCCACACACACGTATCGTTGGCCAGTTAAGTGTCGGGTTTGGAAAGCCGGACTTAGCTCACGTCATGACGTTCCCGCTCTCTCTCACTCTTTATTTAAAAAAAAAAAAATATGCTCTGATTTTCGGCGAGTGAAAAAGGGCGGGGCGTTACAGTTGGTATCAGAGCGAAACCAGAAGTGTGAATCCTTCAAAGTAAGATTAATACGGTATCATGTCTCACTGACAAGATCATAATCCCAACTGACCAACTCTTCGGAGTCTGCTACTCGGGGGCCTGATTAATTTGTTTTGTTGGGAATCAGACTGAAGCATTCAATCTGAGAAAAACATTTGATAAAAAGAGAATAACAGAAAGGGAATGACAATCACTATAAATATGGATCTATCAAACATAGCAAAGTAGGACATATTTCTCCAAAACAAGAAACATCAGGATTTCCCCAAAATGAATAAAATATGTGATGCATAGGAAAATTCCCCCAAAACAAGAAATATAAGATGCTGATTTGGCAATTTCCCAAACTATGTAAATACAAAACTGTATGAGAAAACTAAGTCAAGCGATGTTTCAATGACTTAGGAAAATGCATCCGAGAAGAAGAAGAACCCTACAAAACCCGCATCAGGAAAAAGAGGTACAACACCCACAGCAGGAAGAGGGGTAAAACAGTGTTAACATTCTTGAAGTACCTCCTGAATTACAGAGCCTAGTACAGGCAGTGGTCACTTCTGTTCTACAGTAACGTTAGAAAGCGCAATGGAGTCGCAACCTCCAATGAATCACAGGACCGAAATATGGTTAGGGACTTCCAATAGCAATGTCCCCCTTATTTCAAAGGAAAATAAGGACCCGCAGAAGCCGAAAACTGGGTTGAGAACATCACAAAAATCTTGAAACTGCTCAAGATCACCGGTAATGAGGATCAGATATTACTGGCTACCTCACAATTGGTGGATGATGCCGGCAAATGGTGGAGAGTTATAGAATCTCAGCAAGCACAGATTCCAGCGGAGGAAAGAATCGAGATGACATGGGACCAGTTGGTTGGAATGTTTCTGGATCATTATTTTCCAGAGGAAGAAAAAGAGCGCCAGACACAAGCGTTCATATCTTTTGTCCATGGCACCATGATGGTTGCGGACTACTATCAGGAGTTTCTCCATTTATCATGTTATGCTTTGTACATGGTAGACACAGAATACAAAAAGGCTCGGAGGTTTGAACGAGGCCTACGACCTAGTTTAAGAGCCAAGGTCACAATATTCAAATCAGCTACTTTGGCGGAAGTGGTTAGCCAAGCTAGTATAGCTGAGCAAGAGCTGATGGAAACAGTCAAGTTCGTGGACAACCGCCGAGGTCAAAGCGAGGGAAATACTTTTCGTTCGAACAAGAGATTCAGACCCAACTTTGGGAGACCCTCACCTACTACTGGGTCAACTGTAGGTTTTCGTCCCAATCAACCCTCCATATGAGGATTCATCTCTCAGGCTCCTCGAGGTGTTAGCACCTGTTTCCAGCGTGGCCTATAGGGCCATTTCAAAAGGGAGTGCCCACAGATCAGTAGACCTTCTCACTCCAAGGGTACCTTCCATCCTCCAGTTCGACCAGCTCATTCTCAAGCATCCAGAGCATATAACCAGATAGGACGGGCACCTATCCCGAGAGGATCTGGACGACTATATACTTTGGCTCCTCCTCTAGAGACCGTGGATCACTCTGTGATTCAAGGTATGGCAGTAGTTGGTAGTTCTTATGCTTTTGCATTATTTGATTCAGGAGCATCCCACTTCTTTGTATCTGCTGCCTTCATATCTGCTACTAGCACTTTAGTACAACAACTATCCACCGCACTTACTATTGTATCCCCTATTGGAGACGCATCACTTGGTCTGATATGCACTTCGGTAGACACTGAACTTGCTGGGTTCAGGTTTAAGTTCAATTATCTGCTATTCGAGATGACAGAGTGCGACATCATATTTGGCATGGATTGGTTGGCTAACTTCCAGGCCAGCATTGACTGCCATCTCCCTAGGGTGATATTCTGGTCACCCGAGGGAAAATGATATGTGGTACATGCCAACAGACAGAGAATTCCAATGACCAGAAGATTGCATGAAGAAATGAACTGCCTAGTACTTGTAATGGCCCGAAATTTTTAAATCAATAAATATGTGGTTATTATTTATTTTAATGGTGGAAATTGGGAAAATTGATGGAATAGATGGTAAATGAATCAAAATTTGGACAAAGGCCCAAATATGGCCCAATGGACCATGGATTGGATTTAATTTATCTTAATGGTCAATGATGGTCAAACTGGGCCAAGGGAAGTCAAATTGGGCCCAATACCCATTTGGGACCCAATGGGTCAAGATAATGTAAACTCTAAGATAAATGGGTAAGGATAAATGTAATTGGGCCATGGGCCCAATGGTGGCCCAACTAGTGGGAATGGACTTAGTGAAATTTGAATCACCTAAGTTGGTGATGAGTTGACCAAGGTGACATGGTCCAATGGGACCCATCTCCACCTCACCAAGTGAGGTGGCGTGTGGACCAAGAATTGGTGGGGTCGGCCACCATGGTTGACTTGGTCAACCATGGGTGGATTTCTTAGAGGGAATTTAATGGAATTAAATTAAGTAGGAAATAAATAAACCTAAGTAATTATCTAGTTGATTAATTAAATAAAATAAACAAAAGGTTGTCAAATGGTCAAAGAAGACCAAAAGCCATCTTATTTTTTTTACACCAACGTTGGCTAGTGGTGGGGTTCCAACCACCACCATAAAGCATGAGAAATATCTCATGTGGGGTGGTTGGGAAAGTTAATGATAAAGTGTGTTATAAGCAATAAAAAAAAAGGTTGTCTTCATCTCATTCTCTACACTTCACTCTCATTTCATTCTCTTTCTCTCTTGCTCTCCCACACCACCGTCCCTCATCTCCAAGAAATAGAGAAGAAGAAAACTAAGAAGAGAAAGAAGAAGGAAACTTAGAAGAGAAGAGAAGAAAAGTGCAAACTTGGGGCCACCTCTTCAAGACCAAAGCTTGAGGTAATTTTTCCATCCAATTCTCTATCTCTCTCTCTCAAGTACACCCCGTGGTAGATGTTTGATTTATTTATTAGGGTTTATAAAAATGGAAGCATGGAGAATGATTTAGGGTTTTAAGTTTTTAAATGATTAAATGTGGGTAATTTTAAAGGGTTTTAAAATGGAAGCCATGGTAAGTGAGATATGATTTTTAGGGTTTTAAAGAATGGAATACATGGAGGGTGGTTAATGATTTTAGGGTTTTAAATGAATGAATGTGAGAGAGTTTTAAAGGGATTTAAATGAGGAAAAATAAATGGGGAATGCTTTTGAACCCTATGGTGATGTATGTGTAATGATGATGGGTGTAAAATTATGGAAATTGATGGAGAGTGATTGGTGAACTTAGAGGTATTTGGATCATAGTGATGATGAGGAAAACTCCACTTTAATTATTAGAATGATTAGTTTGCCTATTAGGTGTATGTGTAAATGCCTAAATGAATTATCATTATGATCATACATGATATGTGATCAATGAAATTGAATGAAATAGGTGTGGGGTGATGATGGATGAATAGTTTTTAATATGTGGTTAATTAGATTTATAATTATTATATTGTGGATGAGATTATAAGGTAGAACTTGTGTTTGATGTATGGTTTGAATCTAAATGAACGGCTCATGTACTTTGTTGAGAAAATGGTGCTCATATTAGATGAACATGTATCGATGAGGAATAGAGGGTGTGTACCTACCATACCAAGGATGAAAAGAGTTGTTGGTGAGGACTTATCTCCTTTCTTTGGTTAAACTTGCTAACTTGGTTGAGTTTTCAAATGTTTGAAGCTTGAAATTAAAATGGATGATTGTTGTAGAAGGTGGAAAAATGTTTTATATGTTAGATATGGTGTAGTGATGATAGCCATGGAAATGGCATATGGTGCTCATAATAAATACCATCCTACAACTTTATCTCGTAGGAAGATTATGTAATGAAAATGTGAAGAGACTTGAGGTGGAATTGCATTTCATGTTGAGACCTTGGAAATGTATGTATACTGAACATTGGAGTGTAATATGGTGTTGTATAGCCCATGCAAATTGTGGTGAATTGAGAAATGCATGTAATATCAAGGTAATGCTTATATGAAGGGTGATATACACGTGAATGAGGTGTGGAGTATGTTATGGGAGTGTGAGGGCTCAACCCTTGTTGCTCTAAGATTGTGATTAGGGAATGGATGAATATTCTTTGTTGGAATGTTTTACCTTGTACTAAATTGCTAAGCCATTGTGTGAAATGTAAGGGCCCGGAATTTTTAAATTAATAAAAAAAAAGTGGATATAAGTTATTTTAGTGATGGAAATTGGAAAATTGGTGAAGTAAAGAGTAAATGGGCCAAAAAATTTGGACAAAGGCCCAAGTATGGCCCAATGGACTATGGAGTTGATTTAAATTCATTTAAAGGGGCAATGAGGGTTAAATGGGTCAAGAATGGTCAAATTGGGTCACATACCCATTTGGGACCCGATGGGTCAAAGTAGTTGAGCTCTAAGGTAAATGGGCTAGATGGAAATGTAATTGGGCCATGGGCCCAATGGTGATCCATTTAGAGGGTATTCAATGAAATTAAATCACCTAAGTTAAGTTAAAAATTAAACCAAGGTGGTGTGGCCAAGTGGGACCCACCTCCACCTCATCAAGTGAGGTGGCGTGTGGGCCAATGATTGGTGGGGCCGGCCACCATGGTTGAATTGGTCAACCATGGGTGTATGTATGAAGGCAAATTTAAGTAGATGGGATTAAGTTAAAGTGGGAATTAATTAACTTAACCTAATGATTCAATTAATTAATTAGTTAATTAAGCTAAGTTAAAAGAATGGTCAAATGGGAAGACCAAACAATCCATTTCAAACATGAAAAAACGTTGGCTAGTGTTGGTTGGGTCAAAAAAGCATGAAAAATATCTTAGGCTTGGTTGGTGGGAAATTTATGTTAAAGTGTAAAGTAAGCTACCTTGGGATAAGATGGGTTTCCATCTTATCCCATTCTCAATTTTACTTACTCCATCTCTCCCACACCACCGTCCCTCATCTCTAAGGAAAGAGAAGTAGAAAAATTAAGGAAGAAGAAGAAGAAAAGCTTGGAAGAAAAGAGAGGAGGAAGTTGTAAGTTTGGCCATCCCTTTAAGATCAAACTATAGAATCCTATTTTCTCATCTCCATCCTCTCCTCTCTCTCTCTCTCAAATTAAGCCCTACTATGGCCAATCCTAAGTTAGGAGGGTTTCACCATTGATCAACCATCTTGGCCTACCAAAGATCAAGAGGAAGGAGAAAGGAGGCCAAGGAGTCCGACGGGAGTGGCGGAAGTCGGAGGAGGCATCGGATTGTAAGTATTTTTTTTTAAACAAGAAATTTTGGATTTTTTTAGGGTTTAAGATTTGGGATTCAATTTGTAAATTTAATGGTATCCAAATGATTTTATGCCTTTGATTTCAAATCCATCAATTGAAGGATGGAAAGTGGACAAAACCCTAATGGATAAATTAGGGTTAGTTTAAGGAAAAATAAATGGATTAAGGAATGTAATGTAATTAAGTTATTAAGCATGGAATTATGTGGAATTGGAAAGGAATTGTAATGGGATTTTTAGGTTTAAAATCATGGAAGAATGATTTGGAATTTTGGGGTTTTAATGATTAAATGTGGTGATAATTTTAAAGGGGTTTAAATGAAGAAATGCATGGGAGATGTGAATAATGGTAATGACCTCAAAAATGGTAGGTGTTTAAGTGAATTATTAGGGTTTATAAATAATGGAAGCCATGGAGGATGATTTAGGGTTTTAAGATTTTAATGGTTAAGTGTAAGTAATTAAGGATCTTTAATGGAGGTTTTAGGGTTATGTGTTTGTAAATTTAAATGGGTTTGGAAGGATGGAAGGTATGGAATAATGTACTAATAAATTGAAGGCTTAAAAGGGGTCAAAGGTTTGTAAATTTTAAGGGGTTTTTAGTTAAGGAAATCATGGAAAGTGGCTAAGTGATTTCAATGGGGACATTGGGATGAATTTGGTGTTTTGGAACCATGAAAAAAATAAATGGGAGTTATGGTTAAACTAATGGACCAAAATGTATTTCATGATGATTAAGGAAGGATGATTTAAATGTATGAGTTAAAATCCCTCATAGTTGGACTTATGTGTGTGTTTAAATTAATGGGGAATAGGTCATGATTAAAGGGGTCATTAATGGACTCAAAAATGTATCAAGTGATGATCAAAATTGATGATTTAAATTGTATGATGTAAACCTCTTCATGGAAGGGCTTGTGATGGGTGCAAATGTGTAAATAGGCCAAAGAAAAAATGGGTGTTTGGTTAAGTAGAAAGGGCTGATTTTTAATGAACCCATGACCCAATGTTAGGTCATGTTATAGGCCAAATTTGGAATTATGCATGTGTTAAATCAATGGAAATGAGGCTAAGTTAAGGGTTGATTTTTAATGATCTTGTAACATGGTTACGGATCATTAATGGACCTAAGTTGTGGATCAATTTTGGGCTTAGGAAGGCATGAATGAATGAGTAATTGTTTATGTAAAAGGGGTAGTGGCAAAACTGTAATTAGTGGCCAAATTCAAGAATTCCATGGAACTTGATCATGGACTTAGGGGATCTAATGTAATAACCTTATAAGTGATTGATAAAGCCTAGGGTGGCCGAATTTTAAGACTTATGGGATTAAAAGGTTTAATAAATGATATGGGACCCACAATACCTAAATAGTCACCGGTTTTTCATATGGGCTTAGAAATGGTTAAAACATGGACTAATGATGAATGTATAATAAGGTACTGGACATCGCAGGCGGTGCGCGATCGGCAACCGGGTTTATCGAACGGAAAACGAAAAAGGACGCGAGTCGGTATTCGGTAGGATTCCTACCTTTTTGTAAGCCATGGATTTGGGTGATGTTTTCTTTAATCTAGTTTGGAAATCATGTGATTGTCTTTAAGATATGTTATGGATTATGTATCATGTGATGTTTTACTCTAAATTATTTTGGAAATTATGTGAATGCTTATGATGGGTTTTGGATTAAATATTGTGGGATGTTTTCCCTTGGATTTAGTTGGTAATCTTGTAATTGTTTTAAGATGGGTTTTATTACTGTTGAATTTTATATATTACATGGCAAATGGCATCTACATCTCATGCATGGCATGGGAGGCATATGACAGGGGAAGGATGAAATGAAACCGGAGTCCATGCTCCGTCGGGGCGACCGATAAACAAGCATGGGGACATTTCACATATGTATTATTGTACCTTGACGAGGCCTTACCGTCAAGGGGGATGTTGTATTTATTGTTATACCTTGATGATGATTCTTCCATCAAGGGGAATATTGTATTTGTGGTTACGCCTTGACGAGGCCTCACCGTCAAGGGGGATATGGCATCGGGATAGTAAGGATGATGGGTGGGATTCATAACACAGACACCCATGGCATGACATTCATTCTATGGCTTTTCGTTATGTATTATCTATCTGCTTTGTTATCACTAATCCATGTGTTAGCCCTACTCGGAGTCCTACTAGGCGCGTGGTCTAACGCCCTACTTCTACCCTAGCTGATGACGCTGGAAATGCCGGAGCAGAAGGACGAGACGGGAGCCAAGCTTAGGAGCTTTGGAAGGCGGACTAATTATTTTATTTATGTTATTTTGATAAATGTGTATTTGTTGTAGTTTAATTTGTCGGAAATGTAATAATTGAGATTACTTACTATATTTTGGACATTATGGTTTTAAGGATGTTTGGTGATTGAATGAATGTAACTTCCCTGCTATCTAAGAATTTGTAGGTTAGGCTCTTTTATAATTTCCGCAATTAGTTTAAATGTTCCCCGATGCTTACTTCTACGTGTGAACCATTCTCCGTGGACTTCATTCCACGCACACGTAGGGTTGGCCAGTTAAGGGCTGGGCTTTAGAAGCTCGGACTTAACTCGCGTCGTGATGTCCGCGCCCTTTGTCACTTTTATTAAAAAAAAAAAAATAGACTCTGATATTTCGGTGAAAAGGGGCGGGCGTTACAGTTGGTATCAGAGCGAATTCGGAAGAATGAATCTCTCGAAGTAAGATTTAAGACGGTTGCACGTCTCACTGACGGCTAAGAATCCCAACCGACCGACTCTTCGGAGTCCGCTGCAAGGGGGCCGGGTTAATTTACTTCGATTGACTCAAACGGAAGTGTTTAATCTGAGAACAACAATTGACGGAAAGGAATGATAGCAAGGGAAGAAAGATTCATTCTAGGAGAGATTTATTGAAACATAGCAAGATAGGGTTTACTTCCCCAGAAATGAGAAAACATCTAGGTTTTCCCCCAAATTGATGAAACAGTATTAGATTTATCAGACATAGTAAAGTAGGATGTACTTCCCCGGTATCCCCAATTTGAACAACAGACAATAGCAATTTAGAGATTCCCCCCCCAGAAACAAAGGAAAAACAAGTGTGCTTATTTGGCAACTTTCCCCAAACCAAATACATTGTGATATACATAAGAAATTCCCCAAAACTGAGATTGGTTTTATTGGAAATTGCAGTTGATGATTTTTGGGTTCTATTGTATTCTATGAATACAGGTATGTCAAATGAAGGGGAGTGTACGGAATTATGGGATAAGGGAACCCCTAACTGTCTCATAGATTTGGTGTCTGCTTCTAGCATAGCAGTTAGCCTGGACTTTCAGGAGGGACCTCCCGAGGAAGATAAAGAGAATTTAGCATCTCTTTCTGAAGAGAATGTGGAAGACTTTCTGATGATAAGATAGTCGGTAGGGGAATTGGAACCCAGTTATATGTGCGAGTTGTGTAACCAGGTTGGGCACAATTGCACATATTGTCCCTACCCTCTTGAAGTGGTATACCCGATTTGTGGACTACATGGACACGGGAAAGAGAGGACTAACCGTCCTTATATTGGAAAATAATTAATGATTTTGGGGTTTTAAATGAAGGAAATAAGTGTGATATTAAATTGCACAAGCATGCTTGTATTGTGAGTGCATGTGAAGATACATGTGTTAAATTCTTGTTGTTGAGTGTATGAGGTGATGAAATGAGGAAAGACTAATAGTTATGATCATACTAATTGAGGAAAGAGTATGTAAAAAAAAAAAAAAATGTACAATGATGAACTGCATGCATCAAATGAGGATAAGAGGCATGAACTTTTAATGTGGGGTATATGTTGCATATGCTTATGAGTAAGGTAAATGTGAATAAAAAGGGTGGGGAGTATTTGTTAATGTGATGAATGGGTATACTTGGGGGATGGTACAATGGCTTTTAGAAATGGTTTTTATATTGGTGATAACCCATGGTTTGATAATTTGTCATGACCAAGTGAAGAGATTATGTTATGACATATAATGGGTGATGATGTAAACGCTTTGTGAAGGGGTATAAGAGGTTCTCATGTGAACAAAGTGCCATTTGAGAGAGGTTGGATAAACAATGTACTAGAAAGAGACCGGAGTGCATGGGTTAACTTGCCACATGAAACTTGTGAGAAGATGATATTATGAGGAGAATGTGAAGGGTCTAGCTTGCAAAGACTAATATATTGTATGAAAAAAAAAAACTTGTATGTATAATGCAATTGCATTCTCCCAATGTGTTGTGGAGATTATGAACGAGTGATGATAGGCCTTGAAATGGGTTTATGGCCTTAAAAAGCATGAATGAATGATGGACCATGAACTTATGAAAATATTTTATTTAGTGATTGCATGAGGATTCCCTATGATGTTAATAAATTGTGAATTATCAATAGTTGCAATGAGTTTATATGATGTTACTTTGATAATTGGTGGTATGCAATAAATAGTCATTGAGGAACAAGGATGTGTTATAGACTATGTGTATGATGATGAGTTGATAAAGTACAACGAGTTGTGGATATGTAGTAGGCATGAAGAGGCCGTGATATGTTAATGTGTTTGGTTGGAAACCTAGGTGGGGCTGATGGATAATTCCAAATTTTAGGAATTTATGGATGGTCATGGATGGCCTTCAAATGTATTGGGATGACTTGCTTTGGATGAGTAGGATTGTTATTTCAAAATCTCTAGGTGTATGTTGTAAATGGGTTAGGGTAACCTAATCATAATTAGGTTGAATCACTAGATCTTATAAATGTGTTATTTCTTATGTTACCTCAAGTTGTTGTTTGATGTGAATGGAGGTGAAAGATCTGGTTACACATGAATTGTGTTATTCGAAGATTGTGTGTGATTTCAATTCTACGTGGCCTGCTAATGAAGGAATATGAACCGTATGATGTGGTAACCATTGATAACGTAGGCATGTAGGGTGGAATTTGGTGGTTGGTGAAATTGGTAATACTTGTGAATATTTTAGTAGTGAATGGGCACTATTTGACATAATCTAAGTAAGCTTAGATATATCACTGTTTTTATGGAATCTATGAAAATATGTGGAATAATCCAGAAGGGTAGGAAATTAGTATCTATATGATTTGGATTGATGTCGGGTATTGGTATTGTAGGAGTTATGAACAAAAAGGGTTAGTCACATAGTGGCTTATATGCAAATAAAGGTATGATTGCTTTTGAGAGATAGGCCTAAGGGAAAGGTTAAGAGTCTAGTGAAACTTGAATGGGAAGCTATGGGCGACTGCCGAGTGAGACTGATCACCTGACTCTGTAGTTGGCCGATGGAATTCCAGGAGGGTGAAGCTAGAAACCTAGTTAAAATAGAATCAACAATGGACTTGAGCATAGGCTTGTATTGGCAGACTAACTCACACGGAGAGTAGACAAAAGAACGTATTGAAGGAGTACGTATGAGAAATGTCTTGGCAACAGATAAAGTGAAATAGAATACGTTAGTCTACATAAAATCGCAAATGGATGCATGAGGAAAAGAGATAATACGAGGCAAAGTGAATTCTGCAAGAATGAAACTCATAGGTTGATATGAGTGGTGTTGATGTGAGTAAGAGATACTTGACACGATTGAACGGGAACAACGAATAGACCCAGAAATGGAGGAGACTTGGACCAAGATGTCTACATGTGAGGTAGTATCGGAATTCGAGTTACGACCGGGATAGGGTCTTGTGTTCCGAGGTAGGACGGAGGTACCTAAGAGCTGTGGAAGGGAGTTGTTGGTTGAGGCACACCAAACCAAGCTCTCTACCCATCCGGACAGCGCTAAGATGTGCAAGGATCTTAAGAGGCACTAATGGTGGCATGGACTTAAGAGAGGCAGAGTTTGTTACTCGCTACACTAACTTGTTGGCAGGATAAGGCAGAACATCGGAAGCCACCGGGTTTACTCAAACCCTTACCAGTGCCGGAGTGGAAATGGGAGCATGTAGCCAGGAGCTTGTAATATGGCTACTAAGGTCATCTAGGGGCAACGATGCAATATGGGTCGACGGTACATCCGAAATATTATCGGACTACATGCTGTACCCCGGACTATTGTGTCCGACAGAGATGGCCGATTCAGTAGTAGAGTATGGCAGAGCATGCAATCGGCTATGGGGACCGATTTGTTGACCAGCACAACGTTCCACCCATAGACTGATGGACAGTCGGAAAGGACAATACAGATATTGGAGGATATGCTGAGAGCACGTATGCTGGATTTTAAGGGTGGATGGGAGGATCATTTGCCATTGGTGGAGTTCTCTTACAATAATAGTTACCAGGCAAGCCTCCAGATGGCTTCGTTCGAGGCCTTATACGGCAGGCCATGTAGATCACCAGTGTATTGGACAGAAGCTGGTGAGCGTGCGCTAATTGGACCGGAATTGGTTGCAGAGACCACAGCATAGGTCAAATTGATACGGCAACATCTACTCACTGCACAGAACCGTTAGAAGAGTTACGCCAACAAGAGGAGAAGGTTCCTCGAATTTGAGGTGGGAGACTTGGTGTTTTTGAAAGTCTCACCACGGAAGGGACACATGAGATTCGGAAATCAGGGGAAACTGTCACCTAGATGGTGGGGCCGTTTCCAATCCTAAAGAGGGTGGGGGAGGTAGCTTATTAGTTGGCGCTCCCTCCGCAGTTATCCTCTTTACATGATGTGTTTCATGTGTCCATGTTGAGGAGGTACAACCCTGACCCTTCACAGGTGTTGAACGTACAAGACGTCGATGTACAAAGCGACGTGATGTATGTGGAGAAACCGATCAGAGTGATCGGGAGCGAACAAAAGGTACTGCGGAACTGCGCTATTTAGTTCGTCAAGGTGGTATGGGAACGACATGGAAGTGAAGAAACCACTTGGGAACTGGAGCAAGAGATGAGTGCCGCTCATCCAGAGCTCTTTGTATAAGATGTTTTGAACCTCTACTTCGCTCGAATTTTCGGGACGAAAATTTTAAAAGAGGATTGTATTGTAAGGGCCCGGAATTTTTAAATTAATAAAAAAAATGTGGATATAAGTTATTTTAGTGATGGAAATTGGAAAATTGGTGAAGTAAAGAGTAAATGGGCCAAAAATTTGGACAAAGGCCCAAGTATGGCCCAATGGACTATGGAGTTGATTTAAATTCATTTAAAGGGGCAATGAGGGTTAAATGGGTCAAGAATGGTCAAATTGGGTCACATACCCATTTGGGACCCGATGGGTCAAAGTAGTTGAGCTCTAAGGTAAATGGGCTAGATGGAAATGTAATTGGGCCATGGGCCCAATGGTGATCCATTTAGAGGGTATTCAATGAAATTAAATCACCTAAGTTAAGTTAAAAATTAAACCAAGGTGGTGTGGCCAAGTGGGACCCACCTCCACCTCATCAAGTGAGGTGGCGTGTGGGCCAATGATTGGTGGGGCCGGCCACCATGGTTGAATTGGTCAACCATGGGTGTATGTATGAAGGCAAATTTAAGTAGATGGGATTAAGTTAAAGTGGGAATTAATTAACTTAACCTAATGATTCAATTAATTAATTAGTTAATTAAGCTAAGTTAAAAGAATGGTCAAATGGGAAGACCAAACAATCCATTTCAAACATGAAAAAACGTTGGCTAGTGTTGGTTGGGTCAAAAAAGCATGAAAAATATCTTAGGCTTGGTTGGTGGGAAATTTATGTTAAAGTGTAAAGTAAGCTACCTTGGGATAAGATGGGTTTCCATCTTATCCCATTCTCAATTTTACTTACTCCATCTCTCCCACACCACCGTCCCTCATCTCTAAGGAAAGAGAAGTAGAAAAATTAAGGAAGAAGAAGAAGAAAAGCTTGGAAGAAAAGAGAGGAGGAAGTTGTAAGTTTGGCCATCCCTTTAAGATCAAACTATAGAATCCTATTTTCTCATCTCCATCCTCTCCTCTCTCTCTCTCTCAAATTAAGCCCTACTATGGCCAATCCTAAGTTAGGAGGGTTTCACCATTGATCAACCATCTTGGCCTGCCAAAGATCAAGAGGAAGGAGAAAGGAGGCCAAGGAGTCCGACGGGAGTGGCGGAAGTCGGAGGAGGCATCGGATTGTAAGTATTTTTTTTTAAACAAGAAATTTTGGATTTTTTTAGGGTTTAAGATTTGGGATTCAATTTGTAAATTTAATGGTATCCAAATGATTTTATGCCTTTGATTTCAAATCCATCAATTGAAGGATGGAAAGTGGACAAAACCCTAATGGATAAATTAGGGTTAGTTTAAGGAAAAATAAATGGATTAAGGAATGTAATGTAATTAAGTTATTAAGCATGGAATTATGTGGAATTGGAAAGGAATTGTAATGGGATTTTTAGGTTTAAAATCATGGAAGAATGATTTGGAATTTTGGGGTTTTAATGATTAAATGTGGTGATAATTTTAAAGGGGTTTAAATGAAGAAATGCATGGGAGATGTGAATAATGGTAATGACCTCAAAAATGGTAGGTGTTTAAGTGAATTATTAGGGTTTATAAATAATGGAAGCCATGGAGGATGATTTAGGGTTTTAAGATTTTAATGGTTAAGTGTAAGTAATTAAGGATCTTTAATGGAGGTTTTAGGGTTATGTGTTTGTAAATTTAAATGGGTTTGGAAGGATGGAAGGTATGGAATAATGTACTAATAAATTGAAGGCTTAAAAGGGGTCAAAGGTTTGTAAATTTTAAGGGGTTTTTAGTTAAGGAAATCATGGAAAGTGGCTAAGTGATTTCAATGGGGACATTGGGATGAATTTGGTGTTTTGGAACCATGAAAAAAATAAATGGGAGTTATGGTTAAACTAATGGACCAAAATGTATTTCATGATGATTAAGGAAGGATGATTTAAATGTATGAGTTAAAATCCCTCATAGTTGGACTTATGTGTGTGTTTAAATTAATGGGGAATAGGTCATGATTAAAGGGGTCATTAATGGACTCAAAAATGTATCAAGTGATGATCAAAATTGATGATTTAAATTGTATGATGTAAACCTCTTCATGGAAGGGCTTGTGATGGGTGCAAATGTGTAAATAGGCCAAAGAAAAAATGGGTGTTTGGTTAAGTAGAAAGGGCTGATTTTTAATGAACCCATGACCCAATGTTAGGTCATGTTATAGGCCAAATTTGGAATTATGCATGTGTTAAATCAATGGAAATGAGGCTAAGTTAAGGGTTGATTTTTAATGATCTTGTAACATGGTTACGGATCATTAATGGACCTAAGTTGTGGATCAATTTTGGGCTTAGGAAGGCATGAATGAATGAGTAATTGTTTATGTAAAAGGGGTAGTGGCAAAACTGTAATTAGTGGCCAAATTCAAGAATTCCATGGAACTTGATCATGGACTTAGGGGATCTAATGTAATAACCTTATAAGTGATTGATAAAGCCTAGGGTGGCCGAATTTTAAGACTTATGGGATTAAAAGGTTTAATAAATGATATGGGACCCACAAAACCTAAATAGTCACCGGTTTTTCATATGGGCTTAGAAATGGTTAAAACATGGACTAATGATGAATGTGTAATAAGGTACTGGACATCGCAGGCAGTGCGCGATCGGCAACCGGGTTTATCGAACGGAAAACGAAAAAGGACGCGAGTCGGTATTCGGTAGGATTCCTACCTTTTTGTAAGCCATGGATTTGGGTGATGTTTTCTTTAATCTAGTTTGGAAATCATGTGATTGTCTTTAAGATATGTTATGGATTATATATCATGTGATGTTTTACTCTAAATTATTTTGGAAATTATGTGAATGCTTATGATGGGTTTTGGATTAAATATTGTGGGATGTTTTCCCTTGGATTTAGTTGGTAATCTTGTAATTGTTTTAAGATGGGTTTTATTACTGTTGAATTTTATATATTACATGGCAAATGGCATCTACATCTCATGCATGGCATGGGAGGCATATGACAGGGGAAGGATGAAATGAAACCGGAGTCCATGCTCCGTCGGGGCGACCGATAAACAAGCATGGGGACATTTCACATATGTATTATTGTACCTTGACGAGGCCTTACCGTCAAGGGGGATGTATTTATTGTTATACCTTGATGATGATTCTTCCATCAAGGGGAATATTGTATTTGTGGTTACGCCTTGACGAGGCCTTACCGTCAAGGGGGATATGGCATCGGGATAGTAAGGATGATGGGTGGGATTCATAACACAGACACCCATGGCATGACATTCATTCTATGGCTTTTCGTTATGTATTATCTATCTGCTTTGTTATTACTAATCCATGTGTTAGCCCTACTCGGAGTCCTACTGGGCGCGTGGTCTAACGCCCTACTTCTACCCTAGCTGATGACGCAGGAAATGCCGGAGCAGAAGGACGAGACGGGAGCCAAGCTTAGGAGCTTTGGAAGGCGGACTAATTATTTTATTTATGTTATTTTGAGAAATGTGTATTTGATGTAGTTTAATTTGTCGGAAATGTGATAATTGAGATTACTTACTATATTTTGGACATTATGGTTTTAAGGATGTTTGGTGATTGAATGAATGTAACTTCCCTGCTATCTAAGAATTTGTAGGTTAGGCTCTTTTATAATTTCCGCAATTAGTTTAAATGTTCCCCGATGCTTACTTCTACGTGTGAACCATTCTCCGTGGACTTCATTCCACGCACACGTAGGGTTGGCCAGTTAAGGGCTGGGCTTTAGAAGCTCGGACTTAACTCGCGTCGTGACGTCCGCGCCCTTTGTCACTTTTATTAAAAAAAAAAAAATAGACTCTGATATTTCGGTGAAAAGGGGCGGGCGTTACATGAAAAGTGTGGGTATGATTGTATCTATGTTGAAATTGGTATGTTTGGAAAAGAGGTAGTGGCAAAACCGTAAATATTGGCCAAAATGAAGAACCCATGGAAGATGATCATGGACTTAGGGGCACTAAATAATAAGTTTCTGTATGGTTAAATAAAGCCTAGGAGGCTGATTTTTAGACCCATGTAATTAAAATATGTAATGGATTAAATGGGACCCACAAAACCTAAATAGTGACCGATTTTTCATTGGGACTTGGAAATGATTAATGGGCTTAGAAATAGTAAAATGTGGACTGATTATGTGTATGTAATAAGGTATTGGATATCTTAAGCAGTGCGTGATCGGCGACCGAATTATCGAACGGAAGCGAGAAAGGACGCTAGTCGGTATTCGGTAGGATTCTAACCTTTTTGTAAGCCATGGATTGAGTGATGGTTTTTTTGAATTATTTTGGAAATTATATGGTTTGTTTTAAGATTGGTTTTGAATTATGTATTATGTAGGGGTTTTTACTTGATTTATTCTAGAAAGCATATGAGTGGTTTAAAATGGGTTTTAAGGCTATGATGTGATTATTGAGGCTTTGCTTGATCTATTTTTGATAATCAAGTTATATGTTTTATTGATGGGATTTGTAAATGTCATGGTTTGTTATCATATTCATTACATGGCATATGGCATCTACATCTCATGCATGGCATGGGAGGGATATGGTATGGAAGGATGAAATGAAACCGGAGTCCATGCTCCGTCGGGGCAACCGAGAAGCAGCCATGGGGATAGACTGATAGGCTATAACCGGAGACCATGCTCCGTCGAGGCGACCGAGAACCAAACATGGGGATATCTTGATGTGATTCATCCATCAAGGGGGTACCATAAGGTACAACCGGAATTCATGCTCCATCGGGGCGACCGAGAAATAAGCATGGGAACACCTTGACGAGGCCTTACCGTCAAGGGGGATACAGTGTGATTGGTTATATCTTGACGAGGTTTTGCCGTCAAGGGGGATACAGTGTGATTGGTTATATCTTGACGAGGTTTTGCCGTCAAGGGGGATATGGCATCATGATAGTAAGGATGATGGGTGGGATACATGACATAAGACACCCATGGCATGGCATTCATTTTCTAGTTTTCATTATATGATTATCTGTATGCTTGTTATCACTAATCCATGTGTTAGCCCTACTCAGAGTCCTACTGGGCGCGTTGTCTAACGCCCTACTTCTACCCTAGCTGATAACACAGGAGATGGCGGAGCAGAAGGACGAGATGGGAGCCAAGCTTAGGAGCTTGGGGAGGCAGACTATTTAGTTTATTCAAGTTTAATTTGGAAATGAATTTGATAGTTTAGCTTGTCGGAATGTAATATTTTAGATTAATTGCTATGTTTTGGATTTTATTTTGGATATTATGTTGTTGAGGTATTTTTGTAATTAAATGAAGGTATCTCCCCTGCTATCCCAAATTTGTAGGACAATCTTTATTGTAATTCCGCATGTAGTTTAATATTCCGCGAGCTACTTCTACATATGAATCATTCTCCGTGGACTTCGTTCCACGCACGCGTAGGGTTGGCCAGTTAAGGGCCGGGCTTTAGAAGCTCGGACTTAACTCGAGTCGTGACGTCCACGCCCTTTGTCACTATTCAAAAAAAAAAAATAGACTCTGATTTCGGTGAAAAGGGGTGGGCGTTACAGTACTGAACAACATCTGACTAGACAAGGCGCCAATGACTGAACTACCTGTGTTGGTGAAAGAATATACAGTGGTATTCCCGACAGAACTCCCTGGATTGCCTCCAAAAAGGGAGATTGATTTTGAGATCACGCTATATCCTGACACAGCTCAAGTTCATTGCCGCATTACCGGATGGCCCCAGCAGAGATGTCTGAGCTGAAGAAACAAATTGATGAACTGCTCAGACTGAGATGCAACCAAAACAACACATCATCTTGGGGAGCACCGGTATTATTTGTGAAGAAGAAGGATGATACGCTTCGGATGTGTGTAGATTATCGGAAAATGAATCAGCTGACAGTCAGAAACAAGTACCTCTACCTAGAATTGATGATCTATTCGATCAACTCAGAGGTTCCAGTCATTTCTCTAAGATTGATCTGATATCATGCTACCATCAAATCAGTGTCAGGGATGAAGACATAGAGAAAACGGCTTTCAGAACCCAGTATGGACTATATGAGTATGTGGTCATGCCGTTTGGACTCACCAATGCATCAGCTGTGTTCATGGATCTAATGAACAGAATCTTTTGTCCTTATCTGGACAAATTTGTAATTGTATTCATTGACGACATTT